>WAAB01009278.1:15996-28841 GCA_013389865.1 Piaya cayana
CTCATTGCTCTCTGCAACTACCTGAGAGGAGGTTGTGGAGAGGAGGGAGCTGGGCTCTTCTCCCAAGGGACAGGGGACAGGACAAGGGGGAATGGCCTCAAGCTCCATGAGGGGAGATTTAGGCTAGAGATTAGGAGGAAGTTTTTCCCAGAAAGGGTCATTGGGCATTGGAACAGGCTGCCCAGGGAGGTGGTTGATTCACCTTCCCTGGAGGGGTTTAAGGCATGAGTAGACGAGGTGCTGAGGGACGTGGGTTAGTGTTTGATAGGAATGGTTGGACTTGATGATCTGATGGGTCTCTTCCAGCCTGGTGATTCTATGATTCTATGTTGAGAAACACAGGAGAGCTTCGTTGCCTTTCAGAGAGGCCTAAGGCAGAAGCAGCATTTGCTTCCAGTAGCTCACGTGGGAACGTGCCTGCGCACACATGTTTTCCAAAAGGCCATAGCTGGGAAGGCGAACAAGAACAAACTTTTTGCATTTGTATTGCGTGTCTGGTAGCAGGCAGAGGCTGGAGGCATGGAGAGAGCCTCATGGACCTGGGAGAAAGGCTTCTCAGCAGCAGAAAGCAAAGGAGAAGGGCTTAACTCACAACGCAGGATTTTACTCCTTAAGCCTCTCTTCAGTACTGGGGAATGTTTCCTGGTTATCCAGCTGGGTTAGCGATAACACCATTCTTCAGTCTACATGCCCGTGATTTACTTATATTTTCCCTGACTCTCCGCTTTAATTTTTGAAACTCCTTGATTTTCTTAAGCTCGAAGAAAGCTGCCAGCTGTCTTGGGACATCACCTTGAGCCGTGGAAATCTGAATGATTCATTAGCCTCCGGAGAGCGAGCTCAAAGCCTGAAACCCTTTTCAGACTCAGTAAAAGACGGGGATTAGGGGGGGATCTCAGTTTCCATCTCCCAGAGAGCTGCCAAATTCCCTTCTCTCCCCCTGCAGTTCTTATGCCACTCGTCGATGGAGTGCATTAAATAACATGACTAATATTTCTCATGTGTTGCTTGTCCTTTAGGGTCCCCATGAAGGGAGCAATATGTGCATTGTTTTGACGGGCTTTTTTTTTTTTAAATCTAAATATATGTAACTGTGTATGTTAAAGAGAGCAGGTAAGAATGCATGGGGTGGGGTGTGATTTGGGTCTGGAGCAATCCTTACTTCCAGAAAGAGTTTATTCCAGTCTGAAGCTAATTCCAAGAAAACCGTGTCTTACAGCTCGACTCTGTCTTCACTGCCTGATGAGCTTATGGCTGTAGCAGCAAGCGGTGGGGCCCAGTGGGAGCAGATCTGTAGAGCAAGAGGGTGCTGAGAACTCACTGGCTGTGTTTGCTGACTTTATTCTGACTCATCATGGTCTGATGCTGGGGGAGAGAACCCTTTACTGAGGTGCTGGGGATTTTCCTGGGGAATTTCTTTCAGTTTTGTTTCATCCAGAAGAGCCTGACCCTGTAAGGCGAAGCAAAGGTCAGGGAAGACTGTGCAAAACCCCACTTGTTGTGTGAATTAGGTGAAGCATTGGAAGAGGCTGCTCAGAGCACCAGTGAAGTGGTCACTGGGCCTTGGAACAGGCTGCCCAGGGAGGTGATTGAGTCACCTTCCCTGGAGGGGTTTAAGGGACGGGTGGATGAGGTGCTGAGGTACATGGGTTAGTGTTTGATAGGAATGGTTGGACTGGATGATCCAGTGGGTCTCTTCCAGCCTGGTTGTTCTATGATTCTATGATTCTAGGACACTATTTGGCCCCCCTAGTCCTGCTATTTTATTACTCTGCTAATAGGACAAGTAGTAATATGCCAACTAGAAGCGCATACACCACTAGATGTACTTTATATTCGCCGTCTCTTTGTCTCTGGTTATCTTGTGGCCACTGACCTCTCCTTCTGCAGCACGCGTGAACCAGAGTAATTCTTAATGTGCCTCCCGTGCCAATCATTTTTGTTAGTTCAGCGTGTCTTTAATAATCGGTCTCCATAATTTGGTTTTCTCCATTCATTGATTGCCCCAAATATAATTTTGCAACGCCAAGATCCCCGAGTCATAACTACAGAAATGACAGGCGGTACTTTTTGTAATCTCCATATTTGACGCATGAAAGAAGGCTAAATTCCTGTTTGAATAAACAACATAATAAGGTTATTGAGAATAAGACCATTACTATATAAAATTATGTCTAAGTGGCAGATATAATTAACATTGGATTGTAATTACACTAATTACAAGTCACATTAAGATACTCCAGTAATGACAAAGTGAGCACCCTATAATTGAATGGAATAAGCAGAGAAACATGCTGCTCACACTAATTACCTAAATGAGCTAATATGTCTTCAGAGTGACAGTCGTGCTCAGTGTTATTACACAGGCAAGACTATTTTGTAAGTTAAAAAAAATTTCTAATTTCCTTCCTTCTCTTCAGGCCCCATTTCAAATCATCGGCAGCTTCAGAATTTCTCTCTTGAGCCAAGAATAGAGGGAGAGCGAGCCCACAGTTTAGGTCTTTTCTAATTTTGTTTGGCAAAGTAGAGTTTTCGGGGTTATTCTGCGATTTTAATGTATTCCTGTCGCTTTAAAAGGAAAATTTCCCTCGTTCCGTGTTTCTTGGTAGGTTCCTTCGACAAACCAATCCCCTGTGGGTTTTCTCTTTTCCCTTGTCTAAATTTGAAACAAACAAAATAATGTAACTTAAGCTCCGCGTGCTTTCCAGCATAAAGCGTCCTTATTTTGTTGGCTCCAGAGTAACAAATATGGCTTAGAACAGTCTGGCTCCAGTTGTGCCCTTGAGAGTGGTAAAATTTGAATTATTCAAGGCAATTAGTGGAAGAATTGCAGTGGAACTCAAATTTCAGCTTAAGCTTCTAAGAATAAAAACTAATATAAGAAGGGGAATTCTACATGTTGCGGAAAAAAATGCACGTTGCTTTTTTTCTTTAAACACCTCCAGCTGTCTGGAGCTCCGAGCTGGGAGGAAAAAAATAACATAACAGACACTTTCAGCATCTAAAATAATTTGCTAAGAATTAGAAAATAGAGCCAATGCGCTTCATCGGGTTGTCTGTGCTTCAAACTTATCTGAAAGAAGTATTATCATTATTTTTACTTTGTGTGTGGTGCGATTCTCGGGGACTAAGAGTACCAACAACTCCCATTCTTCTGGCGCTAGCCAAAAATCCGAAGCATATGGTTTCTTAGCGATATTTCTGACTGTTGTTGTTTATTTTTGTCTCGGGGCGTAGGAGGTTCGCTCGCGGAGCAGTTCGGTGTCGGTGCTTTGATGAACTCTCTTCCTGTCACCAGGAGCACCGGGAGTTTTTAGGAAGCGTTTGAGAGAGCATGAGGAGGGAGTCGAGTGGGATGGTGTCCTCGAATGTAAAGATACAGCAAAGTTGCTTGTGGAAAATGTAATGTAGGGGGTGTCTTGGAGGCCCATCTTCCCCTGTAGAGAGTGGAGAGGAGAAAAAAGGTGGTGGAGCCTTGGAAGCTGGGGTAAGGAAAATAAAAACTGACAGGAAAATTAGGTTTGAATAACGACAAAGTCATACTGGGTTTTGAGTTTAACAAGATGTAAGGGAGATTTGTGATGTTTCTCTCCTTGGAAGGTGGTTCTTTAGCAGAGCTGAAGAAGATTGAGGGTGAGGGATGTGGAGAAAGGGTATAGAATCATAGAATCATAGAGTCACCAGGTTGGAAGAGACCCACCAGATCATCGAGTCCAACCATTCCCACCAATCTCTAACCCATGTCCCTCAGCACCTCATCCATCCACACCTTAAACCCCTCCAGGGAAGGCGAGTCAACCCCCTCCCTGTGTAGCCTGTTCCAGTGCCCAATGACCCTTTCTGTGAAGAATTTTTTCCTTATGTTGAGCCTGAACCTCCCCTGGTGGAGCTTGAGGTCATTCCCTCTCGTCCTGTCCCCTGTCCCTTGGGAGAAGAGCCCAGCTCCCTCCTCTCCACAACCTCCTTTCAGGTAGTTGTAGAGAGCAATGAGCTCTCCCCTCAGCCTCCTCTTCTCCAGGATAAACGCCCCCAGCTCTCTTAGTCGCTTCTCATAAGACTTGTTCTCCAGCCCCTTCCTCAGCTTCGTTGCTCTTCTCTGGACTCGCTCCAGAGCCTCAACATCTGGAAGAACCTTAATGGGAAGGGAAACCAGGGAGATATGACAAAGGGGCTCCAGGGAACTGAGAAAAAAAGGAGAAGAAAAGGAAAAAGGGCAATGGGAAGAGCACAGGTAGCATAGGGAATTCTTAAGATGACTGAGGCTAAATCCATGTTTGTATAAGGGGAAAGAAGAGGAGAGCAGGATGTGAAGGGGGCGTGCGAGGAAGAAAGAAGAAAATGAATGATCCGAGGAGAGTTAGGATGGGGGCTCGAATGGGACAAGCCAGTGAGGGGATAGGAGCATTCAAGGAGGAGAAGTAAACATATTTTTTTTCTCTTGACCTTAAAGAGACTGTACAGAATTCATTCAGGCACAGATTACTGTGTTCTGTATCACCAGTTCAATGGACCCTTAAAGCATCCTTTATTTTATTTTCAGGTTTGAAAAGGAAATAAACGATAAAGCCTAAGTCTGCTTATAACCTGTCATGTGATTCCACCTGAGTCCTGTGTTCCCTTATTCCTAATCATGCAGATTCATTTAGGAACTTAATCAAATGCATAGACTTGTAAATCCTTCCTCGTGAAGGATGGAAATGTCAGAGTTGACAATACTTTAACGATCCTATGATAATGTATAAAAAAAAGAAATGAAATAATATCTAAATTTACACTAGCAGTTAGGATGATTCATTAATCTGCAGGCATGATGCAGAGATGTGTTTTACGACTGTCTAGCAACATGACATTGCTTAGATTAATTAATTCCTTATTTGAACAAATAAATGTAAAATTGCTGCCAAAAAGTGTAAATACAGATACAAAAAGACCTCCAGTAACCAAGTTTTGTTTGGATTGTAAGTATCATCCGTAAAAAAAAAAGTTACCTGAGAATTTAAACTCCGGAGAAAATTGCGATTTAAATTTGCGGCACCATCAAATGGATAATTTTAACAGATTCTCAGCTCCTCTTAAACAGATGACTGTGTGTTTGCAACTGAATGTTTGATAAATGAAAAGAGACAAAATGTTCCACTTTTCAGCACATTTTTATCCACAGCTGGTGCGCAGACTGAGACTTGAGTGTATGTTAGCTTTAGCCGTGATTTTTCAAGGCGAGGTTTGCTATATTTAGCTCCACATATATTTAGAATTGATGGAAGTGAGTTTTCTTAACTTTGGAAAATGTTGCTGAGCTGGACTTTGTTCCAGCTGAAAAATATCCGCGGCGTTTCTTTGATCCCACGTCTATGATGTCGAGAATTACTGGCTCCAGGGACCCAGCCGAACCCTGTGAGAGGTTTTCGTCGCTCCTAACGACAGTGAAGCAGTCGTGAGCAGCTCCTTCCTTTCCCAAATACGTACGCAGAATCCTACACCCAGAGACATCCTGTTGTAAACTCTGTGCTTTAATATATTTGTAGCAGAAGGTACGTAACTATTAGCATCATACACGATTTTTTGAAACATATCATACACGTTTGGGAAAAATAAAGATACCTGGGGACTCGCTTAAGCATTTTTAATAATAGTTAATATGTTAGAAAGTATTTAGCTTGGCAGAAACCATCAGTCTGTGTTTCTCTAAAAGCTCTTTTCCTAACTGGTGCTGTAATAAAAAGGCAATTTCATATTCCCATTCCCGTTCAGTAGGTGTGACGCTGCTTCCACACCTGCTGAAACACAACGTGAGTCATCACAGTCATGACAAACACGCTTAATTTCATGTAATGTTTTCTATGTTCCCTATTAAACATGCCCTTAACGTCTACAGAAATTATGCTAGATACATTCAGCTAAGAACTTTTTATGTGGTTCATAGAATCATAGAACAACCAGGTTGGAAGAGACCCGCCGGATCATTCTGCTTGCATTTCCCTCTGTGGAACTGGGTACGTTGCATTTCTCGCTATTGATCGTCTTCTAGTATTGGCATCGGTATTGGTAGCTATTCTCAGTTTGCTAAATGCTGTGTTGGTTCTAGCTTATCAAAATGTTGGGATAAAGCTGTTGAGTAAAAACATTATTTGGATGATTATGAAACAAACAGCTCGAAGCTCTCATCATGCTAATGGAAATACCAAATTTAATGTGGTTATTCAGAACAGCCGTTCATTCCGATCGGCAAAAATCATAGTTCACAGGCACTCAAGGTAAATAACAACCACTAAAAAAAATATAAATAGTTATTTATTACAATTTGGTTATATATATGCAGAGGAGACCTGCATCTGAACTATGCGTGGCAATATAAATAATAACCATGGAATCATAGAATGGTTTGGGCTCAAGGGGACCTTAAAGACCATCTAGATCCTCTCAGTTTACTCTGTAATTAAATACCTTTGGCGGGTCACTCTTTTTCACATGATGCGAACATTTATGGCTTTTAAAAATATGATATTCAATCAAGAAACAGGCTTCTCTGGGCAGCGCAGAAAAAGCTGGATATTTGAGAATGAGAAACCAAGGAGATCGTTTTTGCTTAGGAGAACACAGAGTCTTTGATGGTATGAAATGTCCTCCAAAGCCGACTCAAATCCCGGCTTTAAGAACCCCAGCTTTTGTTCAGACTTTTATTAGAGAAGCTGGTGATTCTAAAGCTCTGCAAGACAAAAAAAAAAAAAAATGTATAGAAACATTAGGCGTCTGCACTCTGCTGCTTTACAATTAGAAGTGCTATTCTTTCTTTTGAGCTGTGTCGCCTGTCATTNAGCTCACGGACTATGGGAGAGGCTGAAGTGACAGCTTTTATAGCTCTGTTGTGTTGAAATCCGAAAACATCGAAAGATTTTTATTAGTGGAAAAGTCTGATGAGGAAACAGGCCTGTACTTGGAAACTACGTGAGGAACAATTACTTGCCTGTTAATTGATGCGTAGAGTGTAACTCAAATATGGTTATTTTAAATATTACATTTTTTAATGGAAATAAATGGATGTATGATTAAAACATCATATGTGATAGCTCGGGCTTCCAGGAAGCAGTGACAGAATTAATTCATTAAATACTTACACAGCTTATTCAGATTTCTTTCGAGGAGTCTGAAACATTTTTTTTTGCCAGGGCTGAAGTTACTTCTTGCTAAGCTTAAATATAGGAGACGGGCAGGAGTCCTACTACCCTGATTCCTCTTATTCTCTCCATCCCTAGATGATCTCTAAGGTCCCTTCCAACCCAAACTATTCTATGATTCTGTGATCCCCATCCTGTAACATAGTTGGTGTGATTAATGCAGTTGATTACTGCAGTTCATTTGAATGGACATTGAGAGCCCAAGCCTACTTTCTGAAACCTGTTTCAATGGCTTTAGTAATAAACAGGTCAATATAGTAAAGTGTAGCACTTAAAGCCTGTATGGAGTGATTGCAGTTTTCTAAAAATCTTTTATTTAAGGGCACACAAGGGTAACGTGATGTGACTAAGATATTGCTGTCGGTTAAGAAGTTTCTGAAGTAAATGCGTGAGGTTTAACACGGCCAAATGGCGGGTGCTGCACTTGGGGCACAACAACCCTGAGCAGCTACAGACTAGAGGTCTGGCTAGAAAGTGCCAGGAGGAGAAGGACCTGGGGGTGTTGGTCGACAGCGACTGAACATGAGCCAGCAGGGGCCCAGGTGGCCAAGAAGGCCAATGGCATCTTGGCTTGGATCAGAAAGGGTGTGAGCAGCAGGGCCAGGGAGGTTCTTCTCCCTCTGGACTCGGCACTGGTGAGACCGCTCCTCAAATCCTGGGGTCAGTTGTGGGCCCCTCAGCACAAGAAGGATGTTGAGGCTGTGGAGCGAGTNCAGAGAAGAGCAACGAAGCTGGGGAAGGGGCTGGAGAAGAAGAGGAGCAGCTGAGAGAGCTGGGGGTGTTTATCGTGGAGAAGAGGAGGCTGAGGGGAGACCTCATTGCTCTCTGCAACTACCTGAGAGGAGGTTGTGGAGAGGAGGGAGCTGGGCTCTTCTCCCAAGGGACAGGGGACAGGACAAGAGGGAATGGCCTCAAGCTCCAGCAGGGGAGGTTCAGGCTGGACATGAGAAAATTCTTCACAGAAAGGGTCATTGGGCAGTGTCAGAGGCTGCCCAGGGAGGTGGTTGTTTTGCCTTCCCTGGAGGTGTTTAAGGCACGGGTGGATGAGGTGCTGAGGGGCAAAGTTTAGTGTTTGATAGGAATGGTTGGACTCGATGATCCGGTGGGTCTCTTCCAACCTGGTGATTCTATGATTCTATGAAATGTCTGCCTGTTCCTGTGACACAGTTAATTCCTGGTGCTGGCTGTTTAGGTAGGTTTAAAACTGGGATGTAATTTCTTACTGGTGAAGTTTCACAAACAACTTAGCTGCTGCCTGCTCCAGTGCTGTAGCACAAACCAGTATTCAGATGTTTCTCGCTAGTTTCTTCTCAATCCCTAAGATTCCTCTATAGTGACAATTAAAAAACTTAATTTCTGCAACTCACACCGCTTCTAAGGCTCATGTCCGAAGAAACGTGTTGTGATTCCATGCTAAATCCAGAAGATGGATTTGTATTCCTAAACTAGAAATAGCATCTTTTTTATTGGATGGGGCTCTGGGTGATATATATTGTGATTGTATGCCAGGTCCATCAGTGCTCAAAAGGGTAGATTTCCAAACCTAAAGTACCTTGGGGATGTGGCCTGTCAAAGACTGCTCTATCCAAGTTATCCAGCATCAGTCTAATGAAATGGGACAATAAATTATGTCACGTGAAACGCTTAGTAGTTTTGCTGCATTCAGTGGGACAGTCAGTATCTTTGATGGGAACGGTTGGACTCGATGATCCAGTGGGTCTCTTCCAACCCGGTTATTCTATGATCCTATGATTCCTTGCTGCCACGTGTTGTAGTTTCTTAATTTCAACAGCGGCTGAAATAAGTAGTCTTTGAGAATTGGAATGAGTATATAAGCACTTACATTATCAGCAAACTCTAAACAGTTTATTTGCACGGCGACTGCCATCTTCCTCCTATCAACCTCCTGTAGGTTTTTGATGGACGCTTGTGCTTTCTCAGTCCGCGTAGAATTCAAACGTACTCTTTTGTACAAGAATTTTATGGCGAAAGCGCTGTAATTTAATTTGGCGTAATGTCTTTAAAACAATGATGTTTGTTTTTTTTTTTAAATGAATATTTTATATGTTGTGTTTAATTAAAATAGAAGTCTGCCGCCGATCTAGGAAACGGAAAACAGACTCGAGCTCGTGTTTATGAAGTGTAACAATATTGGCAAGAAACAACTTATCTTGTTTATGAGACATGCCTCCCATTACTGCCACAGATTGCAGACGCTCGATTGCCGAGCTTTACATGGTTTTACAATTCAACAAATGTAGCGAAACCCTCATTATGAAAATAAGCCTATAAACGTAGGTTTGGAGGCTCTTGTTTTTAAGGATGGTATTTACAGATCAAAATGTGTCTCCGGTAATTCTCTGCACTGGAAGATTTCTTGCTTTTACATCCCTGTAAAGACAGAGCGACTCTGGGGAACACTCATCCAAATACAAAAGGGAAACAGGTGAATTTCTTGCTCTGCTTTCAGGTTATGTGTAAATGACAAAGCTTTGCTTGACTTCTAGAAAGGAGGTTAATTTTTTTAAGAAAAGACTAGAAAAAATGAAAATACTTTACAATTACTGCCCTTGTCTGCTGAAATTATTCACTTTGCTCTTTGATGCAGGTGATGGCTCTGGCTGTCTTTCTGCTCTGAGTGTCAGATGGAGAGCTGAGCTCCTGCTGCTCAACTCCATGGCTGGATTAGGTTGCGCAAAGCCTCATCCAGTGTGGACTTGAACACCTCCAGTGGTGGGACGGTTGCGACTTCTCTGGGTAACCTGGGCCAGGGCCTCACTGTGCTCACAGGAAAACATTTCATAGAATCATAGAATCACCAGGTTGGAAGAGACCCACCGGATCATGGAGTCCAACCATTCCCACCAATCTCTAACCCATGCCCCTCAGTACCTCATCCACCCGTCCCTTAAACCCCTCCAGGGAAGGTGAGTTAACCACCTCCCTGGGCAGCCCGTTCCATTTCTTCCTAAAATCTCACCTAAACCTCCTCTCTTTCAGCTTGAAAACATTATCCCCTCATCCTATCCCTGCCCTCCCTGATCCAGAGCCCCTCCCCAGCTTTCCTGGAGCCCCTTTCAGAAGCTGCTCTAAGGTCTCCTTGGATATTTCTCTTCTCCAGGCTGAACAACCCCAACTGTCTCAGCCTGGCCTTGTAGGGAAGGTGCTCCAGCCCTTGGATCATCACCATGGCTCTCCTCTGGACTTGCTCTAACAAATTCATATCTTTCTTGTGCTGAGGGCTCCAGATGCCTTGCTTTAATTAATGAAAGCACACCCAGGTCAATGTACTACTCAAAACTTTGGCATTTTTTTATTAAAACATCTAATTAAGTATTTCCTATCTCTACCCATTTAGTTGCGTATCTTTCCAGGATGCCTATTAACATGGAGAATCTGTACTTCAATAATAATAATAGTGTTGTGAGCTGAACACTGTGCTGCGAGAAGAGGCAATTAATTTAACCAAGATCCTTGCACTGCCAGCAGATCATCTCCACTTTTCATACAAGAAACAGTGAGGTGAGCAGTGCAGTGGATGTGCCCCGCTCATACCATGTGGCATGGGAAGAACAGAGGCTAAAATTCATTGCTTTCTCCTTCCAGGCAAGGTGCACAGTGACCGCAAATGCAAATTCTTGGTGTTCTCTACAAAGCCAGTCGGCTCCCTCAGCCGCCGAGGTAGGTTGCATGAAAAAAAAAAAATTGTTGCTTTGTTTCATCATATTCACATTTATTCAACAGAGACAAAATAAACAGAACAAACTCGAATACGTTCAAGCTACAAAGTGGTACAAACCCCTGAGCTCTATGGTGCAGGACTGTTTTGTGAGACCTTGTGCCCATCTTCTCTACTCTGTCTCACCCAGAGCGTGTTTCATGCTGCCAGTTTTTCTTTTTTTTAAAGGATTTTCAGACAACTCAGAATCCAGAGATTCATTATCCTCTGACTTACTCATTTTTCACATAACAATATTTTGACCAGTTTAATCATCCGCATGGAAAGTGTGGAAGTCTTGGCAGCTACTTGGCATACTAAGATAGATTCCCAGAAAGGCCAGAGACGCTTCTGAAATGTTGGAGTAGAACTGGTGATGTATAATTTGCTTATTAATCATCTTGGAGAACAGACAGGGTAACATCTCTGCTCCTTGCTTACTTTTCTCCCTCTCCCCGCTCGATTCTTCTACCTGAATCACTTAGGACAGAAATCTCTGCTTTGTTGTTTCATTGTTTATTTGGCTCCACGTATTCTTTGGAAAAGCAAAATAAGGTTCTGAAAAGTTGTGCCTAGTTATTTGATGGTTTTGTGGTTTCTAATAAAGCACATTTTCTAAATTTATATAATTTTACGTCTGAGCAGTGTAAGTCTAAAATGGGATGAGTTTTCAACTACTTTTTAGCTGCTACACACCAGACCCATTTTTTTAATTGTTCTTTCAGCCAAGTAGTGAACTGTGCACTCATGCAAATTCTATGACCTTTGTCTTCATTAGTCATTGTAATGTTGATTTTCTTTTAACGTTTCGTACCTTAAACTTAGAATATTTTGGCTGAAATAAGTAAGACTACTCCAGAGAGTCGGATTCCTCGTCGTGGTAAATCTATGAGAAATTGAGCTCGTATTAGACAAAGTCAAATGCCTTTTCCGTGTGAAATGGGAGGCGGTGTGAAATAACACGGCATGTAGGGAGCTAGATATTATGTGTTCTCTGATGTCTACACAGACAGGCAAGTATCAGTGCCGAGAGTGATTATTCCAACATATTTCATATCCATATGTTTATTCCTCTATTCCTACAAGATGGCAGCTTGCATGGAATGAAAAAAAAAAAAAAAATGTGCAGTCGGCTTAGATCCATTGCTGCCTAAAAGCAATAAGGTTCTTGAATAGGACTGAGCTTAATATTGGCCTGTGTCGGAATTGAATGCGCTTCTGCTGTTCTTGTTATAGAAATCGTCTGTGTTGGATGAGCAGGCTTAGAAGAAATGTCCAAAGAGGACTTCTGGAGTCGGGACAGACAGGTGGGTTGTTGCATCTAGCTGGAACATATAAAGGAAAAAAAGAGATGAGACGATTGCGATGACTGACAGCTGCTATGTTATTTCTGTCTTGCTAACTAGTTGCACGCTGAACTAGATAGAAAAGTAGGAAGATTTGCAGTTCTGTGCTGAGATCTGGAGCCTCTCCTGGTCTGGCTCATATTTGTCTTAGTGAATGCAAATGCAGTGGAGCTATTAAGTATTTTATAACCTGATTGCTTTCTATGACAAAGTGACTGCTCTATGACAAAGCTGCTGGATGAGGGAAGGGCTGTGGGTGTATCTTCCTGGACTTCAGCAAAGCCTTTGACACAGTTTCTCCCAGCATTCTTCTATGGAAACTGTCACCTCTGGCCTGGACAGGCGCACGCTCTCCTGGGTGGAAAACTGGTTGGCTGGAGGGTCCAGACAGCGGTGGGAAATGGAGTTAACTCCAGCTGGAGGCCAGTGACAAGTGGGGTTCCCCAGGGCTCAGTGCTGGGTCCAGCCCTGTTCAATGTCTTCATCAATGACCTGGATGAAGGCATCGAGTGCTCCCTGAGCAAGTTTGCAGATGACACTGAGCTGGGTGGAAGTGTGGATCTGCTGGAGGGTCGGGAGGCTCCAAAGGGATCTGAACAGGCTGGA
>WAAB01009279.1:0-27824 GCA_013389865.1 Piaya cayana
TCCTGTCCCCTGTCACTTGGTATGACACAACAAGGAGAATATTAGCTTTTGCAACTGGAAAAACGCTGTTCTAAAGGCTAGGGTTGATTCACTGAATCTAGTGTTGCATTACTACAGAGAAGGCTGACTGTGACCTTTCTCAAGATTTGTCCATTGCATAAAAGGATGTTAAACTGCAGTCTTATCCAATTTTCTCAGGCTGCTTTTGAGGATGAAGCTAATAGTTTACTGCATTTTTCAAAGTCACTGGGTTAAGTGATTTTGGTGTTTTTTTTTACTCCCTGAAAAGCTTCAAGGAAATAATCTTGATAGGAAGATATTTTCGTCTCTATTTTGGGCTCATATGAGGTTACAGTATCTCCATACCTCTCTGCAAACCAAACCAAAGTTCATGTACAATTGTGCTCTCCAGAATTAAAGACACACCACTCTCCTCACCTGCCTGGCAAATTCCAGCTCTCCTTCTCATTGCTGCTACAGACAAATAGCCCACTCACAACAATTAAGGGGTCTGGAGAGCACTTATGATGACAAGAAAAGGACTTTGTGTGTTCACATCACTCTTTCTTTTCAAGCATATATAGAGTTTTTCCTAAAAAATTGTCAAGGATAACATACAATAAGTTTCCCATCAGTACTGGAAAAATAAAGCTAAGTTCAAATTTCATGTGTAGAAACAGACTATACAAATTGCCAGAGCAGTTCTAGCCAATAAACCAGCAGACACTTCCAGCCTATCATGAAAATAATCATATATCCTGCTATGAAAGGTTTTCTTTTTCACTAAGACAGTAGAAGTTAGCTTCTATTCCAATTTCTTTCTTATGATGCAGTATTTGTAGACGTTCTACCTATGTTCATAGCTAACTTCTCTTGGAATAAGTTAAATTATAGAATCACAGTGCATAATTACTCATCTTTTCACTCAAGAAGGGAGGCAGCTACACAAACCAAGAATAAATACATGGGCTTACTAAGGAAGACAAAGACCAACATGAAATAGGTGCAAGTCACATGTTTGGAAGAAAACGTTAAAGCTTTTTGAAATTTTATTCCACATCATAAAAACAAATCCAAAGGTTTAGAAATAGATAAGCTATTCTTCCTCTCTTATTATTCCAGGAGCTCCAGCTTACCTAAAAGCTGAGGAAAGTTCAGGAGAACTTTTCCTTCATTCTCACTGTTTTTAACACCTCTCACACCTGCTCAGCACAGCTGTCAAGAGTTCCCATTTCAGCACAGGTGTGAATACTTATACTAGGCTTAAGCAGGGAGCTTGTGGGAGGGAAAGTTTGTTAGCTCACCAAAAGCCCTACATTTGTTTCCAGAGACAGTCTTTGAATTTGAGTAATTCACATGTATCTCAGAAAATCTGACTTGGCAGGCAAGTTGTCCAAACTGGAACCTAGCTCTGAACTCCTGACACAAATTGCTTAGACAAAGTGGGAAGTAACTTCATATTCACACAGAGGTGCCAAAATTATTGATAGATTCCTTCTAATTTTTTCAATAATGAATTACACAAGTGTTTCAAACAAGCAAGGAGAAAACAGTTGCTACTGAACTATCTCTTCCTAAAAGTGTAGTTCTAGTTTTGCAGCCACTATTATACTTTTCCAAGATAACAGCATTACTTGGAGTTTTCTAATACAAAGGTTGAGCTGGATGCCAGGGAAAGGACTAAGGCAAACAACTCAGTGAAACTAATTTCAATTCCTCTTCCTTTATTTCCAGTTACACNAAACAGATGATTTCCCACAGTGCACGTGAGATGAAAAAAAACCAAAACAGCCACCCTACAGTAAAATTATAGGCAGTGCCTTTCTTTCTAATCAGATAAATTATTGCCAGCTGACTGATGAATTCACTGTGGAGAAGGGAACATGACACAGTTTACAACCTTGAGGATTACAGTAGTCCAGCTGCTATCATCTTAATTGGAAAAACACAGTGTTGCCAATTGTCCATGTTAGAAAATGGAAGGTTTCATTATTATTATATTTCTATTGCCTTCATCCCTTTCTTTTCCTCCAAACAACCAAGAACTATTAGCTCTTTCATTTTGTTTTCATTACTGCAGTATTTTTATCAACTTATAAACGCAGCCTTTTTGAGGCAAAGTAAGTCCCACTGCATGGAGCTCAGTGTTTCCACTCCCGATACATTAAATTTTTTATTGAAAAGGGGAAGATAACAGAAAAGCCTTTTCAAACATTCAAGTTAACGCTCAGAAAGTACCTGAACTTAAGACCCCATATCAATGGAACAGTAATTACATCATATGTGATAGACACAAACAGTAATTACTGTGAAGGAAGGGAAGAGGGATAAATAAGTAGCTAAGGTAATCATCCATGAGTCAGGAACTTCCTGGTCTGACTTCTCTTGTTCTCCTCTTAGCTGTGTGTTCAGCACAACAGTGTAGAGCACTTCATAACTTTTTATGTAGTTACTTCATACTACTGTGAAAAAATAGAATTTTCTCTTTAAAGCACACAGGGACTTTCAGAAGAATCTGACAAAGCACTGTACGAAACCAGTGAGGCTCAAGCTAATGGTCTAGACATTGTTCCTTTCTTCTGTCCCTGAACCAGTTAAATCACACCATGTCTCAATTTCCAATCTGGAAAAAACCTCTTAGATTGTAGACTATGTCTGTGTGGGAAAGGTACAGTCACAATGCTTAACCACATAATGTCAAATAATTCCAGTTGCTTTGAAGCATGTGAGGTAGCTCATGAAAACCTATCTTAGCTCTGCCCTTCCTTGGTGTATCCAGTAGCAGTCTTCCCTTGTGCTGTGGCCAGCTGGGAAAGGAGCAGGAGGAGGAAGAAGGGTCTTGAGCCAATCTTTTGATGTAGGCAGTGATTTAAGGGAATATGTTCAGATGCAGTTCATGTACAGTTCTCTCCTGCAAGATCACTAAAAAGAACAACACATTGCTGCTGCCGTAGTTACAATCCTGCCTCACAGGGCAGGCTGCCAGGACAAACTTTGAGGATAGGAATTTCAGTAGCATTCAAGGGAGTTAAGGATCAAACCTCTTTGACATCTTCATGAGACTACTTCTCCCAAATTCCCTAGATACTTCGAAAAAACTTTTGCTTGATATTTTAACTCTTTTTGGGATACATAGAAGAATGTCCTTCTCTACTCCATCTAGATCATTCTAGTCCATCTGTAAGATCAGAATTATCTCAGAGTATTTCCTAATAGGAGATCCATTAGTCACAATGGTCTAATTCCAGCCAATTGAATTGTATAGATTTCTTTGTGGAGAAGACAGTAAGAGTAGGAAAAAATAGTGAGATGTTCCATGGGTACTAGGGTCTTTATTGGCTGATGGAAATCTTACTACTTTCAATAGGAAGAAAGGAGACAAAACTGTCAGTACTGGAGGCACTCTGGAGCTGTGCTTATATGGTACATTGCAGCACGAAATGCACACAAAAATAAAAAAATAACTACTAGAGTAGTTCAAATGAGATATGAGCTCTTAGAGGGGTAGAAAAAGGCTTAAACAGCATAAAATTACATGAATAACACAACATAGTGTAACAAAACAAATCAACCAGTCCAAGATGTAATGGTCTGTGGCTTTGTCCTAGAAGTGGTGAGGCACTGGAACAGGTTGCCCAGGAAAGTTATGGATGCCCTATCTCTGGAAGTGTTCAAAGCCAGGTTGGACGGGGTCTTGGGCAGTCTGGTGCAGTGGGATGTGTCCCTGCCCACCACAGGGTGGGTGGAATTAGATGGTCTATAATGTCCCTTCCAACTCAACCCATTCTATGATTCTATGATTTTATGATTCTATGATTCTATGAGTCATAACACTAAATTACTTGGGCCTAGCATTACCTTCATGCCTGATTTTGTATTCTAGTTGTTATAGTTTGTGTGTAATACAACTGCGGATGTAAAACACGTCAGTCTTGTAGTCTTTCAAATTCTCACGTCCTCATCTCAAAACCAGATACAGAGTAGAACTGAAAAAGAAGGATGATTTAAGGGATGGAATGGTTTTAACAGAGGTAATGACCACAGCTCTTCAACCTGTAAGGCAGACAGCTGATTTGGTATATGATAGAAATATTAAAACATGAGTGAAATAGAGGCAGTAAACAGAGAATTAGTATGATTTGTTTTTTTCCAACATGAGGACTACAGTGCATCAAATGGAACTAGCAAGTAGGAGGCTTAGAAGGAAGAAAATATACTGCTTTGTCATTCAAGATAATTGTGGAAGCCCTAACAACAGGGTACCCTAAGTGCTAAAATTTACATTTAATTATAAATTAATAAATTAATAAATAAATAAATTTCATTATAAATTCATAGAAGAAAAATCCATAAAGGGCTACTGAACATTTCGTCTCGGAAGGACCGAACTGTGAATTGCTGAAGGCTGGGAGAGTATGTGGACAGCGTTTGCTTGCTCTGCTCTTATGAAATTCTGTAGGTGCTAAAACTGTCATGGGTGACAACTGAAAACCGTGTCTAGTCCTGTCTAGCATCCTGGCACAGCATGGCTCTTCTTAGGTCTCAGTTTTCTGAGGTTCTGATTAAACTTCCTTGATCACTGCAAATATGTTTTAAAATTTCATCCCTGTTGGCACTAAAACATCAGACAAAGAGGTCACTGTGTGACAATGCTAGAAACAAGGAGTCAGTGTGAAATGGAATGGGGGACATCGTGCTGTCTGGTAGAAAGATGAACTCCTGATAACATAATCAGTTCAGTGTAACTGCTTGGCTAGAAAATGCATTCAAATCAACTGTCTATCCTTCAGCCAAACAATTTTCCCTTTTCTTTGCTGCACTGTGTTGCCAAGTATATCATACTACTACAGCATGTTGGTTCTCTTCACAAGATGTCTGACATCTGTGTCTGCATTAAACATGCCATCTTGGTTTCCTGTAAGTATGAGAAGCAACAATATGAGTAAATCCAATGTTTCACACCTTTGCTTCCGAAATGACGCTGTGCTATAGAGCTAGTGAGATTTATTTCACTTCATTATAAAATATCCCAAATGAAACAGGAAACAAAGCCCAGTAGCACTTCCTTGTACAGATTTAAATAAACCCCACAACTTTAATTTTATATCATTGTGTTAGGTAGATGATTATGAAGACAAATCAGAGGTCATGTCCTCTGGAATGGGAAACACTCTAATTAAAACTTCCAGAAGAAAGCCTTCTGCAAGTTTTCAAAGTTCAGCAGACATGAAATCTAACAAAGCGCTTAATAATGAAAAAAATCTATGGAGGATTTTAAGAAAGAAGAATCATGCTATTTTTAATTAGTCTGTTTCTCCACTGGGCAACCCCACCTCTCAAAGTGCTTTACCTATAGCAATCTGCAAGTAGCTGCTTCTGCTACATACATGTCTTTGTGTATTCACTAGATGGATGCACAGTTTGGCATTTAGAAACTGTTCAGATTTAAGAGACAAGGAGGAAGAAAGCACCCATCACCATTAAACAGGGAGAATAACCAGTATCTATTGCATTACAGCCACTAAACAGAACTGGTAGTCTTTGATTAATCTGCAGTGTTATGTCAAGACTTTCTCCACTTAGAGATGAGTATTTGAAGCTCTTACCACCAATTTCAAAGTGGAGCTGTACAAACCTTTTAATCTGGAGTAACATACCTCATAGAAAATGCAGACCCTACCTAATTACCTTTGAAGGCAGAAAGACATATACAAACCATGAAAAAGAAGTGGAAAAATGGTGACTGAAAGAAGCAAGACTGAAAAAAGGTATATTGAGGGAATGGGAAAATACCTAAGTTTAGAAGGAGAAATGAAAAGGAAATATCTTCAGTGCTATTTTCTGGAGGCATCTATGTTTTCGATTTTACCATCCATCTAAATAGGTTGTCATATTATTTCCTTTATTTTCCTTTTTTTTTGCGTAGTCTCTTCCACCTGTCATCCCTGGACTGGAACTAGTTGCAAAAGGGAATCAAGATAGATCAGGATTTTTTAAGGCTTACTAACCAAGGCCAACACAAATTAATACTCAGTCACTTTTCATAATTGAAGTGAGATCTCTGACTTAATCTTTGTAATCCCAGTACCTTTTGCTCTGCTATTTATCTTTTAGTCTTTTGTTTCTTTTTTTCTCACCGTCTACCTTTTGTCTTATCTTCCCTTGCTTTTCTTCCTTCATGTTCACCCTGCAAACATAAGGCAGAAATGGCAAAAACATAATCTGGAGTAAGCATCATTAAGAAGGACTTAAGAGCTATTAACTAATTCACTGACAGCAGGACCAACAGCACACAATCATGGTAGACCCTAAGAAACAGCAGGAGACCTGAGCTGCTGTGATGGTTTTTAGTTATGGATGGCAGCCCAGTTAGGATTTTCCCTTCTGGTGGCTGTGACAAGAGGTATCTGATAAAGAAAAACTTTCACACATAAAGAGAGTTTAGAGCCTTTTAACTTAAAACTAAGGCCAGGACCCCAGCTGCTGTAAACTC
Source organism: Piaya cayana (assembly GCA_013389865.1). Classification (NCBI taxonomy): domain Eukaryota; kingdom Metazoa; phylum Chordata; class Aves; order Cuculiformes; family Coccyzidae; genus Piaya; species Piaya cayana. The sequence continues at coordinate 6,494 of WAAB01009279.1, forward strand.
ATCTGCTTTAGTGGACTACATACAGGAGATGCATGGAGAAAGTAATCTTTGGTACATGGCAACATGAAGCCTTATTGCTTCTACTGGAAACAGGAATGATGACATATATTCTTCATTGCCATCTGCTGGCACTTTATTTAATAGTGAATTATTCACAAATATCTACAGTGAACATTCCTATAAAAATAGGGGTCTGAAGAGTCATGTTGTTTAACTTTCCAAACTGGACATAGAACATAAATCCTGATTGCTCATGACTACTGCTCCAGTTTCCACTATTACCTTACAAGCTGTCTGAGGGATGTCACAGGTTTTTTTTTCAGTTGGAGGAGTGAATGACCCATTTAAAGAGTCAATTCCATCTTAAGGGATCTAACTTTTTTTCATTTTATTCACAAAAGTTTCACACTAACATGTATCTCACACACTAGCTGTTCAGTAAAATTATTTTTTAACTGGTGAGCAAGGTGTCCAAGGTACTCAAATTTACAGAGGATTTCCTAAATCTATTTGTATAGATTTAGGTTCCTGAATCTATTTGTGGAAGCTGCAGCTGCTCCACCCCTGGAGGTGTTCAAGGCCAGGTTGGTTGGGGCTTTAAGAACCTTATCCAGTGGGAGATGTCCCTGCCCATGGCAACAGTGTGGGAACTGGATGGGCTTTAAGGTCCCTTCCAACCCAAACCAATCTATCCTTCTATGATTCTATATAAAAACAACAAGAGCACAAATAATTACAGCTAATGTGATGGCAACTACTGTTCCACACAGCCATTAACTAGATCTTTCCCTTCACTTTCCTATGAAAGCACAGCACATAGAACAGAAATTGAGAAAGCCTGACAGGCTTTCTATGCAGACAGGAGTTGGTTGTGATGTTACACAACAGAGTTGTATTTGTAACAAGACCAGTAGCTGAAAAATACAGAAGACTTATAGGAAGCTTAATGTGCAACAGAGCTTGATGCTAGGGGTGAAAGGGAGGGCAGTGGGACAACTCGTGCTTCTGATCTGCGCCTAGGGCATAATGATAAATGATCCTCAGTGAGTTCTACATTATGGACTCCTAACTATACTTAAATTATTTTGTAAGCTCAGATTTATCTTAAATTAATGCCTTCTCATGATTTCTAGAATACGGATTTTCAGTGCTGTCGTAGGCTATAAATGAGGTTTTGCAGTATTTGGGACTAGGCTTCTCTTATCCATATTCTGTAAGAAATGTATCAAGAAGCTATGCCACTAAGATTGTTTTCATGCTTCTTCCACATGAGAGGAGCAGCAAGGATGTTACTTAATATCGTTGGCACTTATTGTATTCATCCTTTTGTTTATTATTTCAATTAATCCAGGACAGACATAATTCAGATCTTCTTCGAAGTAATCTGACTAGAAGTCAATGCAAATTATCAACCGATTTTACATTTTACTGAAACCCTTCAAACACCTTTCCATTAAATTCTACATTCACTCACCATCACCCTTTTTTTAGAGGAGCTTTTTTCATTTTAAAGTCAGCAGAGTTAATCCAGGAGGAAGGTGTGGCCCAAGACACAAGGGACACGACCAGCCTGAAATCACTTAAATAGTACAAGAAGACTGGAATAGTTTGTGACATGCAGCATGTCATTCCCCATTGTCTTGCACCTTTTGTAGTCATTTATATCAATACATTTATACTAATGTCTGTAAATGGCAGACATATACATGATTGTATTCCCAGGAAACCCTATGATAACATACGCCATTCTTACAGAAACTGCACAAAGAAATAGACTACAATTTATATCCAGTTATTCAGCTATGAAAGACTAATGTGAGGTTCAGACCTACACAATATTCATATTCTTCTAAGTTATGTGAAAGCTGTTCCTTTTTAATAATAGTGCCTCTTTACCTATATTAATACATGAAAAAATGACATGCATTTTGTAAAATCTATTTGGTCTTTCTCTGCAATGACTTCCTTGATTGTGTGAAGATGCATTGACTCTTTAATCTCAGGGCTGAGTTCAGTACGATGCTAATGCATAAATCTTTTCAGGAAATGGGCAGGTTAAAAGACCATAAATGATCTCTAAGCCAAACTGCAGAGGTAATCATTAAACTCCAAAGAGGAAGAAAAAGAAAAGAGGAAGAATTTGAAGATCAAGTCAATGCTTGTTTGTTAGCTGACCAGTGACCCCATCCTGACTACATTTTACAAGCCGAATTCTTCCAATTAAAAAGATCTAAAGCGAACCATACAAGGTCTGATGCAAAACTACCAAGACTGTGCTTGTAATTATTTTTATTTAACAAATTAAGAAAATCAACCAAGATAATCTTCCAGACAGTTCCCTTCTGAGCTGACCCACAGCTGCCAATGTTCAAAGCAAATCCACAGATCATTTTCTGAAAGCCTACTGAGGATTTCCATCATTTTTGCTTACTCTCTGGTTACATAACAGAGGACTCCTTGAACTAAATGACAAGGAATACCCAGCCCAGAGGGATTATTCTGTTACAGAACAGTGGCACTGTGTACCATGGAGAAAAGCAGTCCTGCAATGCAATCAAGAAAGTGATAGGGAAAAGAAGAAAGCAAGCCTGAGGGAGAGCACTGAGAGAACCCCAGCATGGAAGGCCCTAGGATAGCTAAGTCACTTTAAAAATCTGCATGTATTTGTCTTAGAAGCCCAAAGTTAACCCAGGTGGGTTAGAAATTATACCTTAATACTATGATATTGCAATAAAAATTACTATCCTGGTAAGAATCACTGCATATCTATAGCATCACAGAAGTGTGATAGGAAAACAGTTTTCAGGGGTTTCAGATAACTTAAGATATAATTGGGGTTCATGAATATTAGAAAAAGAATCCTCACAGGAGGATTTTAACTAGCCTATAAGACTATCCCTTAGGAGAAGTGAAGGCATTCTCTGTGATTATTCATTTAGGATGGACAGGACAAAGTGCTATAAGATGTCCTGTAGCAAACAATCCTGCATTGCCAGTGAGTTGCACAAGATGACCTAATAGGCCTTTTCCATATGCTGTGATTTAGCCAGATGCTCATAATTAAAAATATTCATCTGAGAGTGACTGATTATTATGCAGAGCTGCAAGTCTTTGGGAAACGTATCGCATCACCAGTCACATTTTTAAAAAGAAAAATAGAGCTCATTCAGTGCACCACATTGAAAAATCAAATTAAAGTAACTGGAGACAATACAAGACAGGAAAAAACAATCAAATTAATCAGAACTATCAGTTGCCTGGAGATAGAATTTTTCCTTCTCTTGAAAATGCTTGAGGTTTCATTCCAGTGTCCCACTTAAGGGAAGGCTTTTGGAACCCTTCTTGCTCCTGGGTTGTCTAATTGATATTACATTTGAAAACTAGTTCAGGAAATTCTTGGTCAGAGCTGAAAAAAACTCTTCTTCATGGACTGTAGGGGGAGGTTTCAGTACAATCACACAAAACTGTATAGAAATTGGATCATACTGGCTGCCTCTGAGTCAAGATATCACAAAGTCCTGTTGCTGATGTATGCACCACTCTCATGCACTGCATGTAGGATGCTTTAGCAAGAGTAGGCACTGCGCTGTGTGTCACATGGACCCAGACTGTTATGAAGTGTACTGGTGTACTGACGCAAAGTTTCTGGCAGAAATGTATATCCTTGCTCTGAAAAATACAGCCTGGATTTGAATAAGCAACCCACTCTGAATGTACCATTTCACAGGCTCAAATATTTTTTTTAATGCTGCTTTTAAATCCAAACCAGAAAAGTTGGCTTGCTCAAAGCAGCTGTTTCCAGTTTTCAGCCTGGTACACACATTTCTATCCCCTTCCCAGCAAAGTTTGGATTCATTCATTCTCGAGTGTTTTTTACCTCTCCACTCTATTTCTGCTAGCAGAGAGCCCACATTTAAAACATTTGTGTGAATTCATGTGTTTGAAACACAGGCTAGAAGTGCCTTTAAATTGATTTCTCTTTACCTTCTTCTATTGTTTAATGTGTTCCTTTTGCATGGGGCTACCTCCAGAGATCACCTGTGAGTACATTTTGCATGCAGCAAACACTGTACTTAAAAAATTGCAAAAGGCATAGCCATGCCACATGGACATGACCTGAACCTGGTATGTGCAGGTGCAGCATGCTGACACAGGCAAAGGTGCTGAATGCATCTGAACCAGCCAAACCTGCCTACCTGAGCCAAACACCAAGAGAAAGTTGTTCTTGGTAGAACACTGAGCAAGACAAGTGGAGAATTCTTCAAGTAGCTGAAGGAGACATCACTAGAAATATTTCTATGGTGTTGATAAATGGGAAATTTCAGTCTAATATTATGACATTCTCATCAATGTCACCAGGACTGGAGACACTTGTTCAACTGTGTAATAATCATGCAGGAAAACAGATGAAGGTTTGTCACATGAAAAATGGAAGAATAATTTGACACATCATTCAGATGTGTACTTTGTAAAACAGTTTTGCACTGGCAGGTGCATAGGACAAACCAGCTCTTTTCCAGATCTGGGGCCAGCTCCTTATCAGCTCTACATCAGCATCTCTGCTCTGAAATCAGGAGAGCAATCCTACCTTACATGTGACAGCTTGACATTAAATTTCTGCAACATTAAATTAATGTCTACCTACAAAGCACCTCTGCTGAAGTCTCATAGGGACTTGAGGTCTGTGGTTGTGTGACATGAAAATTTCCAAAATAGAAATAAAAATCTCAAACACATCATAAGAATAACATTCCTACTAAGATATCTCTAAGATGGTGCAAAATACCTAATGCCTGTGAAAACTCCATGCCAGTAGTGGAAGGTAGAATGCAATCTTAGTCCTTAAGGGAGTTAGGAGGAGGTAGGATATCTAAAATAATGTTGAAAGATTCCTTTTCTTAAATGCAAAGTGGATTTCAGAAAAAAAAAAAAAAAGTTGTTTCCCATTTCAAACTATTTTACCTGAGAGCTGAATTATTTTCCCTTCATGAGAAAAGACAGCTTTGTGCAAAGGGAGTTTATATTAGGATACTCATTACTGGGTAATTACAGTCTACAGCAAAGGCAGTCCTGGAACTTCCATGAAAATCTTCTACCACTTTTCCACTGGTCATAGATCACATTTTCTAGGCTCAGACATCAGAAGACTGATAAGTGAGTAATCCTTAAAGAGTTTGCCTTCATCTTTTGCAACCTGCAGGGAAAGGGCGTCTCTGAGATCCAAAAGCTCACTGATGGTAAATGCTTCAGGTGAGACCATTTTCTCCAGCAGTTTTATCCTCACTGAAGTTAAACCCACTGCACTGAGTTCTCAGTTGCTGTTTGAAGGGGAAGGGAATAAAGAAAAAAAGAATAAAATGCAATCTTTCTCCAGCTGAATCCAAATGCCTTTTCTGTAGACCTTGGAAACTGATTGCAATTTCAGTCAGAAGAGCTTATCTAGTAGGGGCTGCCTTTTGGTCAAAAACCATCCTGACCAAGGGATTGTGTACAAAATGCACCCCAGGAAGATTGAATCCAAGTGGGAAGCTCACTTCTCTTGGTCACCTGATGTGCTCCAGAATGGAAGGGAGAATGTTGCAGTCTGTTATCTGCAAAGGCAGGATCCACCATCTCATAACCTTGTTTCACCTTGACTGTGCGAAGTAAGAAATGAGGCCAGAGCTCTCAACATTTCCCTACTTAGATACATGCTGACAGCTCAGCCAGTCATTTCACCCATGGCATTTCATCAAAGCTTGTACTTTGCCCACAATTCCAAACACACATGCACAAACACCCATAGAGTTTAGGAAGCAATAGCAACGTGCTGACAAATGTTCCCTGTGAACCATACCGTCAAAGTAGCAAAGACCTTTCCAAATGCACACAAATGTTTTCCATTAGCAAGACCTAATCAGTGATGTTTACTTATAGGAGAAGATAAGAAGAAAAGAGATCATAGAATCATAGACTGGTTTTGGTTGGATGGGACCAGTTCCAACCCTCCTGCTGTGGACAGGGAAACCTCCCACTGGGCCAGTTTGCTCAAAGCCCCATCCAACCTGGCCTTGAACACCTCCAGGGATGAGGCATTCATGACTTTTCTGTGCAATCTCTGCCAGTGCCTCCCAACCCTCACAGGAAAATATCTCTTCCTAATATCTCATCTAAATCTCCCCTCTTGCAGTTTAAAACTGCTCCCCCTTGTCCTGTCCCTGCACTCCCTGACCAAGACACCTTCCCCAGCTTTCTTGTATCCCCTTCAATACTGGAAGCTGCTCTAAGGTCTTGCTGGAGACTTCTCTTCTCCAGGCTGAAGAAACCCAAATCTCTCAGCCTTAAGAGACAGCTTGGGATCTTAAGGGACACCTTTGGAAAGAACAAAACAGCTGATTTATATATCCAGACAAAATAAGAAGACAATAAGGCACTACTGGTCTTCACAGGATACTTGTGCGACTGCGCAGTGGGACTGAGGCTGTGTGGTCATTCCTTTACAATGTATGTTCTGACAGGTATTTAAGCGTATGCCCTCTCACTGCTAGGGGAGATAACGTCCTGAATTTTATTCCATTATAAACAGACTAAATAATTTTTTTTGTCATTCATTAACTCTCTAATATTTTCTTAATTTAATCTCTTCCACTTTCAATTATGAAAGCCTTTGAGATTTGAGTTGTTAGTCAAGCATGGGGGTGCTTTGTTTAAGCACTTTTTGCAATGGTTTAATTAGCAATCAGAAGCTTAGCTGCTTTGCTCAGAGACACTGTCAGAAGAAATAATGATCCTTTGATAGGGAGTTTGGAGAAGCAGATTTCTACTGATGTTTCATAAGCTGGGATAGTTCTGATTTTCTTCTTTCATTCTCCACATCACTATCATAAATATCTCCATTTTCTAGTTCCTCTCCAAACATGTATTTCTTCTCTTCAACTTTGGATAAGCAGTACTTGAAGTTTTCCTTACTAAACCAACAAAATTCATAAAGTTTTGAGGTCAGAGATGACCATTTGATCATGTAATACAACACTGTAGGAGACACTCACAATCAGGTCTCTATATAAAAATTACATTACAATAATGAGAACCATATTTTATAACCTCACGGCACTGGGACATGCAGTTAGCTGCTTAGATACTTCTGATCAACTGCACATGCTAATTAACTGCACGTGCATTTTTCTGCCTGGATTTCCAAACATTTTGAAAGACATACATACTTAACGCACTTTAAAGCATCCTTTCTTCTGTTGTAGAAAGCAATTTTTGCTATGTATAAATCTTTTTATTTTTAACCCTTCATTTTAACACATAGTGCTCTTCCTCTGTAAGAGGATAGGGATCAAAGTTCGTGGTATATCCACAGACTGGATCAAGCTGCTTTGTTCCAATACATGTAATGTTATTGTGGAAGAATTGACAGTAGAGTTCTCAGTTGAACATTGTAGATTTTTAATACAAGTCTACATGTATATTTTGAATTTTAAAAAAGGCTGTGCATAGTATGAAAACATAATTCATCAAGCTAATTAATTTAATGCTTAAAGATAGCTGAAAAAAAAAAGCCAGCTTACTTACTGAAGTAGTGTTGTCACTCAGAATTATTTTCTGTTCTTGTCCTTTTAAAGCAAAGGTAGAATCTGAAAGGGTGTTAATAAATAAGTTAAGAAAATTCAGAAAGCTGCAAATGAGATGTTTTGAAGCACCCTATAACTATATTTTTAATATTTTAATCAGAAATATAAATGATTTTTCTTGTGGAAAATTTTCTTGTAGGGAATCCTTATTTGCTGCTGGGAGAAGTTTCTGCCCAAAATATTTTAAGCTGTGATACTTCTGATAATTTAAAGTTTAGATATGCTAAAGATATTTTGAAGTGTCATATACAGAGCAGATATAAAAAGTATAATCCACATCATAGGACTTTAAGGCCTTTTCCCCCTGAACCACTAAAGCTATTATAAACTGCTTTACTTCAATGGAAGTGAAGCTTCTGCAGTGTGTTCTGTGCTCAAGTGGCCCAGAGGAAATGGGGAAGACAGCTTAAGGCCATTGCAGATCACTTTTCTACGCAGGTCAGAATACTTTCAGCTTCTCAAGCACCATAGGACACCAGATACTGAGCTAACCCTTTCCTTTGCTGCTTCTGCCAGATGGCTGAAGAAAGGATGAGAAGGAAAGAAGAGCTGCTGCCCTGGTTCTCTTCCTTACAACTTTGTAACTGGGGAGGAGACACTAATTGGTACGTCAGCTATTTTCCCAAGGGCAACTTGCTGAAGAGGGGGATAAATGAAGTGGGAAATATCTATAAGATAGCCACATTGTCAGCAGCAGAACATCAATGTGGTCCCACTGAAATTTGAATTATTATGCATGATACTAGCTAAGCGACTGTGTTCTTTCAGTCTGATCAGTTTTATGCAGCTAAATGGATAGAATTAAATCACATTATCAGAGTAAAAGTGAAAGACAGTGGCAGTGATTAAATCCACAATGATCCACATTGTGCCTTTTATATTTTAAATAGGGTGAGCTTGGTCATAAAGTTTAAGTACTCTTGGTCTATAAAAGAGAAAAAAGTTTTAATGCCATACAACAGAATACCATCAGAGAAATCCTCACAGACCTAGGAGAAATACAAGTCACCTAAAAGACACTGGCTATGATTATATACATTACTGCAATTCAGTCTTTGGGCTTCCTGCTAGGAATTCTTGAAAGAGTGGCAGTGATTGTCAGTTGCTGATTTGTGTACTAGAAGCATGCTGTCACGGGACAAAAAAAGTATATTCTGCCCTTTGTATAACATCTGAGTATTTTAAATAAAATTATGCTGACAGGATTGCAGAAGAGGTTAATGTCAATAATGCCTAATGGAGGCAAAGCAAATATCTGGGCATCTGAGCTAGATTATTGCAAGCTAGTGTGTGTGTGTGCATGTGAATGTGCACGTGTGTGGCTAAAATGACCAGTTTCCTCTGCAGAAAGCACCACTGGGGATAGAATGATACAGGGAATGGCTTATGGTCTGTGTGTCTGATGGTAAAAATCAATGACTTGCCTTATTGAAAGGTGCCCTCGGGGGCAAAAAGCAGTGAATAGCTTATTAGTTTGTGTGTGCATGCTGGCAGATGATAAAGCGGCATTGAAATCAGTCATAGACCATAATAAAGTACCCATCCCCATCTTAAAGCTACTGTGTACTTCTGTCTCAGGGGAATATGCTTCCATTAACCCCAACTGTGCAGTAACTCATCTTTAACCACAGTACAAATACGCAGTAGAAGAGGAACCAATAAGGATTTCTTATGGTTACTGAAGCACAAAACATAGCAGATAAATTACTGATGTGCAAGGCAAGATTCTTTCTGGTGTAATAGTCCATAATTCTATTTTACTACTACCTGGAATGGTGTGGATGGACTCCAGGTGAGGATTTGGCTCCATACCAGAAATGTTTTACTCATTTACAAAATAAAAAAAGAGGAAAATATACAGTGGTTCAAACAAGAAATATTCACCAGAGAGAAGGTTCTAACCCTTTTCCCCATCAAGTTATATAGTCTGTTTCAGAGTATATTCAGGTCATCCATCCATTCATATATGTAAGACCTACATACAGCTGCATTGTCACGGAAGTATGTATTGACCTTAAAATGTTGTCATGTTAGGCATTATGTTTCAAGCCCTGGGATGCTTTGCTATGATGGCATACATTTGATTAATGCCAATAATTCCTTCAGCAAACATAATAGCCATTTAATGTGAAGTTTTCCCATAAGATCACTAATGTAGATCCTGCCTAAGAAGTAGAGGTTATGCCTTCTTTTAGTTGCAAGGCGAACGTACCAACTTCAGTAAGTATTTTTATGCTTTAATTATTTCCTAAGTTATCCTGACAACATCTGTGCTTGTATCCATGGATATCCAAAACTAGCACAAAGTGTGTCTTTTTTAAAGGACTTGACACTTCAAATATGTAGTATTTTGTCTTGAAATATGTCATAGTGATGGCCATATGGGGCAGAATAATTCCCTTAGCTGGAATAACTGAAGTGTAGCATTTATTAAACAGATGGATAAGCATGTGTACCCTCTCACACAGATCTGCTAACATTATGTTAGTTGCGGCACTCCCTGAAGGACACACCTCTGGAAACCACAGGCAGAAATCCTGTCATCATATTGTAATGTTAAAAAGTGCTAATGCCTTCCATGATGGAGTTTGTAATAACATAGGATGTATACAAATAGAGTTAAGCATATAGTATAATAGGTGCATCCAGAAAGTTAACAGTGCTCTTGCATTGCTTAAGCATTAGATCCTGTCTTTGGAATTTTTGAACTTCCCATTGCAGCAGCTGCTGAAAGAAAAGTGATCAAGCTATATTTGCAACCCTGCTTGTCCCAAAGGATCCTTGCTGCAGGAGTTTCTTGGGTGTAAATTCAAGTGAAGCAAGAGGGGAAACCTGTCTAAATGACTTGATTCAACTGAGATTTGTAAGTGCCTTGGAAAGAAGCAGGGACATATTGGTGAGTAGGGCAGTAATACTTCAGTTGAGAAATCACAACTAAAAGTAGTTGTCCCCTATTCTTAAGAAAGGGGCCTTATCAGATACAAAAAAATATACCTCTTACATTTACATTTGCATTTTACCAAAATGTGAAAGGAGGTTGCAGTGAGGTGGGTTTTGGCCTCTTCTCTCAAGTTAAGGAGTGATAGGATGAGAGTAAACAGCCTCAAGTTGTGCTAGGGGAGATTTTGATTGGATATTAGGAAACATTTTCTATACAGAAAGGGTTCTCAGGCACTGGCAGAGGCTGCCCAGGGAGGTAGTTGAGTCACCATCCCTGGATGGATTTAAAAGATGGGTAGATGAGGTGCTCAGAGCAGGTGCAGTTGGATTTGATCTCAAAGGTCTTTTCCAACCAAACAATTCTGTGATTCTAAGAGTATTTTCCTACCATGGCATATGTCTAGGGCTTTACTGACTGTACAGAGTAATTAAAAAGAAAAGAAACAGCAACAAATCATCGCTGTCCTATTGACCTATTAAACTTGTGAAAAACAAATGGCTATGTCTCTCCATCAACTACTCACAGATTGGAACTTGAGAGGAGACAACACACTATGTAACCCACAAAGCTTTTGCAAAATATAGCAGTAGTTGTGAAAGAAATGTGATACATCAGAATGAAGTGAAGCCCTGAAATTTTTTATTCTGCTTTTGAAGTTGCACAGACTGATACAAACAATCTTTTTTTTTCACAAGTATGCATGCAGCACACTGCAAAGTATGGCTGAAGGAGTAGAGCACTTGTGCTTTTCTCTTGGTCTTCTTCAGAGCAAGTCATATGTGATATTAAGCTGTAAATGTTTTCATGTATTCATTACTTCCACTGTATAAACTACTTTTTTGGGATTGGTCTCTAAGTGTGGACTTGAAGAAGCCTTTCCTTCTATGGCATTTTCACACCAGCTATGTAGGGGTAAAAGCATTTATAGCACTAGCACGCTGTAAGGATTGGCTGTGAAGAAAGACTGGGAAAGGGTAATACTTCAGCTAATGTGGAGCACATATGTACCCAAGACAGGTTAATAATGATGTGCTCTATGTGTTATACTATATAAAACATGTTTGGAATTTGTTGACATTGGACTGCTCCATTGTGTATCAATCTTCTCCTTATCATCACATTCTGGGCTTTTAACACAGTCATGAAAGGATTTCAAATAACACAAGGAGAATACGCAGGTGAACAGAAGTAAAAGAATGGGTACTGCACTTTGAAAAGGAAGCAGTGTCTTTCTTTAAGGAAAATTAGCTTTTATCTCCTCACAGCTGACCATATACTGAAGAGCACAAGCTATTCCTCAGCTAAACATGCAGTAGGGAGTGGAAGTTAGAAAGGCAAAACCAAATCCATTATTACTTCTAATTTTTTGAGGAGAAACAACCTTCTGTGAGCTGGTTCACAGTCCCTCTAGTTCTTTAAAAGATATGGTAGCTTTGGATTTGTTGTACCATGGATTGAAGCAGAGAATTGACATGACCATGTGTCCAGTATGGATAATTTTCCAGGAGGTTCCCCCCAGACAAGACTAATATGTGATCAAGAGAAGTTACTGTACATCTGATTCTGATCTTTCCTCCGCAGAAAGTTCACACCAGTAACCACACCTGCATGGGAACACAGTCTTTCCTAATTCAATTCTCTTGAAAGGATGGCTGATGGCCTCTGCTGAGGACTGATCCAAAGCCTGATCAAAAACATTTCAGATGAGATGAGGCTTGCCCTTTTAAAACAAATCTTCCAGTTTCCCTCATTGACTGTACTTTGGCTTGCTCTTGGAGAGCACTAGACTCCTTTCAGAAGAAACTAAATGGGAAATGCACTTCAGTGGGAAGTATGTGAAATGCATGCCAGTTCACGAGAGGAGTTCAGTTCATGAAACTAGACTATAGCTAATCTAAAGAAACTCTCTTTTTCCAAACACAAACACTGTAGGTAGCGGGTGCTTAGCACCCACAGCTTCATGCTGCAGATTCCCATCTGTTGTGCTGCCTTCTTTGTGAATGTAGGTATAGTCAAAGAAATTCCCTTCTTGACAACTCACCTCTGCACAACCTGGTAACATTGAGAGAACTCTGAACAAAAGAAGGGGACAATTAGGCAGCATTATAAGTCATGTCAAAGGGAAAATACCTTTTGTTTTTCTCTAGTTGGATCTTTCCTCAGGAGCTCGAATTTCACACACAGCAAAAGAAAATAAATGCAAAAATTATTGTGGACACATAATTCTTTTCTTTCCTAGGAACCTTAAAATTAGACTACTCTGATTCCCTGAGGAAGTAAATTTGATATTTCTCCAGAGTGAATCCAGACCCCTTCTGGATATTAATCCACTTCACAAAGTCATTACGAATAATTTGGCAATAAAGTAGCCTTTTTCCTCACAAGACAAAACACTGAGGCTAAAGCATTCATAGAGCATTGTGAAAAACATACTGTAGCTGCCTTGGCTCCATTTGGATGGAGTATAAATAAGAAATTTTGGCTACAATTCCTGTCGGTCTCTTAGTTTTATTTAACACAAATATTCAGGAGAAACAATGATAATATAATTTGGCTTTCTTTTTTTTTTCTATTTTGTTTTTTTATATATACTGCTAAGTCAATGCATAATAACTGGAAAGCATTTCTGACTGAATTTTAGATAAGGATTTTGGCAAAATATAATATAGGAAACAATCTTTATCAAACATTCATGTGTAGTGCGAGAGATAAAAACAGGAATCCATAATTCATTTGGCAGAGTGTATTACCAAGTGTGAATAAGAGGCTGAATTTAAATGAGGAGGTCTGAACAATATTTTCTGTGAGGCATCTGCTTTAATCATTTACATTATTCACTAGGTTTTCCAGAACTGTAAATCTTAAATATATATTTGTGTTTGTGAGAATGTGTATGTAAATACACACATATATGCACACATACACAAAACATTATACACTCCCACATCAACACATATTCACACAGAGAGAGAAATGTGTTTGTATACAGAGACACATCAGTGCAGGGCCTGATTCTGAAACCATTTGACATGAATGGGAAGACTCCTATTGACAATGATGGATTTGGGGATCAAGACCTTAGTGCCTTGGTTTTTTTGTCTCTTACCCTGAGTTTGCAAAGCTATGAATCAGATTAACTAAAAGGAAAGACAAGTCTCTATTTACTCTAAAACAATGGAAACATTTACTCTGTTTATAACACACATTACAAAAAAGGCAAACCTCCCATCCCCCTACAATGAGGTGAAATCATAAAGAACTCTCTGTCAGCTGTTCTATCTGACTGACATTCTCACCCAAACTGGGTTTGCAGAACTGGCTCCCTGTGCATGAGGGGGCAATGACAAAAGAGATCCTTGAGTGAACAGCTGCACACAGCTGGATCACAGATCATGTGGAGCCCCATCCAGATCCAAGACTCTTCCAGTGGTTATCCTTGCCTAGTTTGACACTGTCTATGCACCTTAGATGTTAACTCTTGCCAATGTAGCAAAGGTAGCCTCAAGCTCCGCCAGGGGAGGCTTAGGCTGGACATTAGGAAAAAATTTTTCACAGAAAGGGTCATTGGGCACTGGAACAGACTGCCCAGGGAGGTGGTTGAGTCACCTTCCCTGGAGGTGTTTAAGGTATGTGTGGACGAGGTGCTAAGGGGCATGGGTTAATGTTTGCTAGGAATGGTTGGACTCAATGATCCAGTGGGTCTCTTCCAACCTGGTTATTCTATGATTCTACGAAAAGCAGACACCTAACGAGTGCTGGGTGCTCCTCTAAGCCCTAAAAAGATATTTGGTCCTTCATGATAAAGTAGACTTGCTTCTCATTGGGTTTCCAAATCACAGAGTGGCTTTTTTTAATTGTTCATAACATAATAATGCTTAGATTTCACATAAATGCATCTACCTGCTAATCATACTTAAAACTGTCATAAAACTAAAGGTTATGCATATAGCAGTCACTGGCTCATTTTTTATTTGTAAAAAGGCAAGTGAGGCTGATAACAAGTATGAGGACTTGCTGTTCCCTACCCATATTTTGGAGGATCATCAAGACAGCCTTTCTTTTTCCTGCTGTCCAGCCCGCTTACTGAGAATTCATTTTCGGAGACTTGGTTAGGACAGTCTGGTAGGTGAGAAAGATTTGTGATGACAAATATGAAAAGACTAAGGCTAGCACTAAGCCAGGTTCAGGGTCTGATGCTCACACATTGATTCTGACACGATATCCTACAGAAGGAACATCTGTTTTGCCAGGTTCTGTGTAACAACGTCATATGCATAACTAATCCTTTTATTTCCATGTCTCAGTTTAGTGGCTGCTAAAGCAATGTCACAAATTAGAAGCGGTCACTTTGCTTCAGAAGAAGGCCTGAGGGCTAGAGAACAGAAAAATGGAATCATAGAATGTCCTGTTTTGGAAGTGACCCACAAGGATTATTGAGACAAAGTCCTGTCCCTGCGTAGATCAACCCCAACATTCAAACCATGTGACTGAGGGTGTTGTTCAAATGTTTCTTGAATATAGTCAGGCTTGGCACCATGCCTGCATCTCTGGGGAGCTGTCCCAGTGCTCCACCACCCTCTGGGTGAAGAATCTTTTCTGAAGATCCCACCTAACCCTTCCCTGGCACATCTTCCTGCCATTCCCTCAGGTCCTGCAGGAATGAAGTCCACCTCCTCTGACAGGGCTCAGAGACTGCCTGTTTAAAGAAATCTCTCTCTGCTCCTTCCACTACTGTTCATTTGTTACAAAAAAACCCTCATTATTTTTTTCTATAGAAGTCTGGGTGTTGCTTTTCTATCCCTTCTCAGGGTTTCTCACATTTCATAAGAACGTGTTTCTTGATTCTAGTGGATGTGCTTGCCAGGTCAGGAACAGCTGGTGCTGCTGTACTGGAAGTTCTCTTACTTTGGTATGTGTTTATTTTAGTGATTGTTATTTTCTCGGAGGGGAGCAGTGAACAAATGGTAGAAGGAAAATACCCAAACTGTGCAAATCTTTCTAAACACAGAACTCACTAACTTATATAGGGTATATTAAAAGAAAAAAATCATGAAGTTTTTGATTATGTGCAGCAGACAAGTCGATGAGGAATCATGCATGAAATCCATGTACTCTGAAGACCAATGAAAAGGAATTTCACCTCTTTTTATGAGGCTGAGCCTAAGTGATTAAAAAGATTTTTGCCCTATCATTTTAATTCTCTTTCCTCTAAGCTTCCTTTAATGGTGCCCTCTTCCATGCTTAAGTAAAATGATGAATTAATTCAGTATCTCCCCTGTGGGGCAGAAGAAAAGCAAGATTCAACAGACCTCATTCTGCCAATATTTCATTCACAAGGCACATTACGTTTATCCATTTTTTCCCTCCTTGATTGTTTTATATTGTTATCCTGAGGAATGTACACAGTTCACAGGATTTGTGACTGTGAGATACTCTGGTAAGATGAGAAATCAGATGTACAGAAAAACTGTGCAACACAATTTGGAACAAAACACTGCTGAGGGTATGGAGAAGAAGGGTTGAAAGAGAAAAAGAGGCTGTGCAGTTGTATAGGTCTTACATTTTTCACAGTCCTGATCACAGCTGCATTGTGATCTTTGGCATTTGCCAGTGCTGATGCTGCACAGCTTTAATTGATATGGGAACTTAGGCTCTGGCTGTGTCCCAACTGCTCCGTTATAGCATCAGTGATGGTATCCTCAAGACCAAATGCCATAACTGTACCTAGTCTATGGAATGACCTTCACGATTCTTGCACTCTTTCTAGCTGAAAACCACAAAAGGCAACTCAGGGCTCCAAGAGTTGGATGAAACCTATCCTAGAATGTTCCTGGTGGTGGCTGCCTGAATCCACTAGTCCATGTCCCACAGGGCTTTGTGGAACAGGCCTCACCACCAGGTCTTCACAAAATGTCCTGCCACTCCAAATCACACAGTGCCTTTTCAATGGCTCTATGGCATAAGCAGAAGAGGCATCCTTTTCACACACCTGATTGTCACATCAGCGTCTAGGTCCACTGTCATCTTCTTGTCCATGGTATGAGAATGGGAGGTAGTTTTGAGATGCAGGTACTTCTCTTCAACAAGGTGCATTACTCCTGAGAACATATTTTGAAGAGGTTTTCTGAGCCACACACTTTCAATCATGGACCAGTTTGGCTTAGAGCCTTAGATGAAAAGCAGTTTTGTATCACAGTTTGTATAAACAGAGTAAAATTGACTCTAAGGCTATGAACTGTCACTCCTACTTAGACTTAGATGCATTCTTGCCTCAGGAATGAGTAAACATGGTAGTTCCTTATCATTGCAGTTGCTCTGGAGCTTATGATAGTACATGATCTCAAAACAGGAGTACAGGTATCCTGTATTTTGACCCAAATATTTCCAAGGGAGAAGACACTGAAAAATCTAATCTACTGATATTGCTGTGAGCCTTTTCCAATCAAAAAATGGCCACAAGCACAAAGAAAGCTTTTGATAACCTGACCCTTTTGGGGAAGGTGAACCAGTGTAGAAAAGTGAAGGATAGAAGGAAGAAGAGACTTTTAGATGTCATAAAGCATGTATTAGGCAGATGAGTGAAGTAGAGATGAATACTAGAAGGGCCTTGCTGAGGGAGGTTGAAGACCTCAACCACTGAAAGGCTTGTCTACCGATGCGATATGCAGATAGGATTCAGTTTGGGTAAGTAGTGGCCTAAAATTTTCAAGTGTGGATTTGCAAGATTGCTGTCCCAGTCAGCATTAGTGTGACTGTTAGGACTAAATGATGACTCACAAACTTGAGATAGCCAATGGGCCTCTTTCAGTGACCTGCCACTTTTACCTTGGAGAATCAAGAGGCAGCTTGAAGGCAGCAAGAAAATCCTTCTTTTGTGTTGCAAGAGTTAGCTTGGCAACATTAAAAGAAAGTGAACAATGACTCCCTGAGTTGACCAACAAAACAAAGGAGATGCCCTTAATTGTGTTTCCCAGCTTGAACAGTAGCACCTTAAAAGGAAGCAGTTTTACCGTTTAGAGCAGTTGAAAAATGATCCAGCACAACTAAATCCATAACAGCAAAGATTAAAGAAAATGCATGCCACTATTTTTCGTGTGGCTGATTTCTCCTTAAGGAAAATAATTCAAGTCTCTATATACATTCATGAAAGAACAGATTTAGATGAGATATTCTGCTACAAGTTGAACAAGAGCGGTGTTAAAAGCTAGTTTTCTAATAAAGATTCCATCTGCATAAATAATGGCTTACTGCAGCCTAATAAACCTACCACTCCTACATAATTATGTAGGAAGTGTAATACTGTGTTGCCCTGGTCCAACATTCTCCTCCCCGTCACACACTAACACACAGATTCCATTTGTAATTAACAGGAAAATTCTCTGTATTAGTTTTCTTTGCACTTTATAGAATAACCGAGAGATTAATTAAGAGGTCTGTATTTCTATTTCAAGGTTCAAGTACTTTCACTGAGCATGTTGTGCTTTCAGAATCTGTAGCGTCAGCAGAATTCCTTACTTCAAAACACAGACATTTCTCTTCCTTAATTTTTGCTTTTATAGATGCAATTACTAAATGATTGTGAGTAGTTAGGCGGCCTGGACCGCATCATCACCTGTTATAGATCCAAGGCCAGAGTCTGCTGTACTACAGATTTGTACAACGGAGGCTGAATAAACATTATAGACCAGGTGATGCTAACTGAAAAGGCCCTTAGATCTTAGCTGTCGACATCTAAGCTGTCCTAGAGAATGTCAGCTTAGTAGAACCACCTACATTTCCACTGAAACCAATGGAACATCCCCACACCAGCTCACATGCCTGTGCTTCCCATTAATGGTAAAGCCTTCAGGCATATCCCTATAATTTAGGCATGTTCTGTATCAGAGACATTACTCCCTCTGCAGACCTTGATGTTAGTCATCTTTGCATGCTGCACTTATAGACATAGACTTGGACAAGGTAATAGCAGCGACTTAAAACCTGCCTGTTTCAGGAAGAAATATTTTCCTGTGAGGGTGGTGAGACGTTGGCACAGGTTGCCTAGGGAGGTTGTGAATGCCCCATCCCTGGAGGTGTTCTATTTCAATTAGGCTTTGAGCAACCTGATCCAGTGGGAGGTGTCTCTGCCCATAGCAGGGGATTTGGAACTGGATAAGCTTGAAGGTCCCTTCCAACCCAAACCAGTCTATGATTCTGAGATTTTTGTTTTGCTTTTTACAAATTGCAACGGATTTTTCTAGTCAATATTAAGGGTCATCACAGATCTAAAATGTTATCAGATTTTGCTCAAATAACTCCATTTCATTAATTTTAGAAACTGCTTAAAAGCATTCCTATACATTCAGTTAAAATTTGCTTGGCAGACACATAGCGAAAAAATAGCTTTAAACAATGCACATGCCTAATTGAAGCACACTGTTGCCTTTAAATAGAGGCTTTCATTAGCAAATCAGGCAAATAAGTGGAAACACTCTTTTCCCTTTAATTATTATCTTCCATAACACCCCTTTGTATTTTTTTCAAGTGAGTGAAAAGTCCTGTTGACAGGGCTACGTATGTAGGTATTAATCTTAAAAAATATTTATTTTGGTGCCTAATTTCTGTCCAGGAGCAGTGCCATGAGGTGTGAGAGTGAACAATAAGGGCTTTGATATAAACCATTTAGTGCTGTTCAGCAAAAATCTTTGAGTTTTGCTGACAAAGTTTACATCTTTCCTTAAATACAAACAGAGATTTAAGTGACCACCCCGAAGAGGAGCCTCAGTGTCTGCAAATGAATATACAAAAAGCAGAAAACAGAATTACACTCTCTTCCACTTGTGCCCAGAAAAACATTTCTCTGCTGCTGTGCCATAGCTGAAGTTCTGTGGAAAGGGAAGTGATCTCTCTGGAATGAAAGCAATGTTATCTCGCGACAGAATTGGGTGGAGACCATGGGCTTGACTTTTCCTTGTTTAATTCCTAAGCAGCTAAGCGTTTTCAGCAAATCCCATAGAGACGTTAGGCTTCAAAAACACTCACTTGCTAACAAAGACTTTGACAATCAGGTGTTAAGGGGCAATGTTGTTCACTGGACTCCTGTAACCAAGAACTTAAAATACCAAGTCAGAGTTAAAATGAAGAAAGGAAGGGAACAATTTCCCAGTAAGGTAGAGGTTGAGGGGCTGCACTTGGAAGTTGAAGCAGTTGTCTCAAAGACTTTATTGTTGACACCATCAATATAGAGAGTTCTCCAGAGTGAAAAAAACTCTACCATTCAAACAAGTGTAGTGCCAGAGGTAACTGATCATTCTGGGATGTGTTGCAAGGTCACCATTTCTGTCCATCAAAGTTAGCTACAGGCTTGCTTTATAGGATCTTGCATGATATTTAATACATAGTTACTGCAAATAAAAGCCTAAGCAGCATATAATAATTGACAGACCTAGATTCAACCTTTAACTTTCCAATGTGTCACTTGGAAGTGCTTTAGAAATAAGGAATGTTTGTATTTTCAAAAAAGATTGCAGTGAAATATAATAAATATAAACTGTGAAGAAAGTGTTACCTAACATGCAATATTTAAAAACATCTGGGATCAGATTCTGAGATGAGTTCAGCACCTACCCACCACCCTTTTCATGTATGCCATTGCTTAAAATCTGAGAAAAGAAATGTGGTTCACATGTGTTAGCAAATGTGGTCTAAAAATGTTTCAAAGGACTAAAGCAACTGAGTGTATGATAAAATATTCACCAGCTGCTCCCTTATCTGCATTGGAAAAGTTCAATTATTTCATGTAGAAGTATTCTATCTGAAGCTCACTTGCTTTGCTTGAGAAAGAACCCAACATGATAGCATTCTTTAGGCCACCTTCTAATTTTAATTTTCAGTTACCTTCTCAAAGATCAGAGAGCCACTTGGCAGTGTTTGTCCTCTTCATTGAGAGAGGCAGTTGAAAAGCGTCATTATGAAAACACTATATTTTATAAATTAGTACTGATTATGTTCCCATTGTTTATATATAGAATCATAGAATTTTTAAGGCTGGAAAAGACCTCTAAGAACATCAAGTCCAACTATAAACACAACACCAACACGCCTACTAAGATGTGTCCTGAAGTGCCACTTCTATATGCTTTTTGAATGCCTCCAAGGATGGAGACTCCACCACTACCCTGGGCAGCCTCTGACAGTGCTTCACCACTCTTTCAGTAAAGAAATTTCCTCTGACAGCCAATATAAACAACTTGAAGCCCTTTCCTCTCATGCCAGCTCTTGTTATTTGGTTGAACAGACCAGCATCTACCTTGCTACAACCTCCTTTCAGGCAATTGTAGAGAGCAATAAGATAACCCCTCAACATCCTGTTCTCCAGGTTAAACAATTCCAATTCCCTCAGCTGCTTCTCATAATCCTTGTTCTCTAGACCCTTCATTAGCTTTATTACCCTCCTCTGGACATGCTCCAGTAACTCAATGTCCTCCTTGCACTGAAGGGCCTAACACTGAACACAGGTTCAAGGTACAGCCTCAACAATACCAAATATTGACTTGAAATAAACATATATTAAAATAAGATGTAATGCCTATACCAAAGAACTGTTTTAACACATATAATCAGCAGAAAATAATTCATGAGAATTTAATTAGCTCTTTATTTATCCTTGGTTTACCACTGAACTGTGAGATACTGTCTCATGGATCTGTAGAGAATAAAAAAAAAAAATCAGAGCTGTAGTGAAGCATGTGTTTCAAAAACTAATTTAAATTTTTCACTTTCTACTTCGTTG
>WAAB01009279.1:27929-68794 GCA_013389865.1 Piaya cayana
AGTCCAACCGTTTCTATCAAACATTAAACCATGTCCCTCAGCACCTTGTCCACCCATTCCTTAAACACCTCCAGGGAAGGTGAAACAACCACCTCCCAGGGCAGCCTGTTCGAGTGCCTAATGACCCTTTCTGTGAAAAATTTTTTCCTAATGTCCAGCCTAAATCTCCCCTGGTGGAGCTTGAGGCCATTCCCTCTTGTCCTGTCCCCTGTCACTTGGGAGAAGAGTCCATCGCCCTCCTCTCTACAACCTTCTTTCAGGTAGTTATAGAGAGCAATGAGGTCTCTCAGCCTCTTCTTCTCCAGGCTAAACAACCCCAACTCTCTCAGATGCTTCTCATAATGCCTCTTCTCCAGCCCCTTCACCAGCTTCGTTGCTCTTCTCTGGACTTGCTTCAGAGCCTCAACATTCTTCTTGTGGTGAGGGACCCAGAACTGAACACAGAAACAACCCTCTTTATTCACTGTCTGTGCCTGCAGGTCTGCATGGTCACTAGATTTTTCTTTTTTTAAGCCAGAGTTTTTCCGGGGAGTCTCATAAAAAAACCCAACCCAAAGCAAAAATCATTGTTTAATGTTCTATTTTAGGGTGACTGAGAGAAAAAATGATCTTTCAAAAAAACATTCAGACAATGACTGTAGTTAGGAGGTTAACCTATTGCTAACATGACCTCGAACAGAAAGGTTTTACTCAGCAGCTCAGATGGTAGTGAAGAATAATTGTCTGATAGTTGCTCAGAAATCTAGAGGGGGTGTGAGCAGAGAATTTCATTCCCTTTCTGAGTGGATAAATATGAATTCACAGTACGCAAATGCTTCCCGTGCTGTCAAAAGTCACCAAACTAGCTGTGATCAAGTGTTGATTATGAATCATAGAAGATAATCATCTTTTTGCCTCATTCAAAAAAACCTGCTCTGTTCTGAGCAGGGCAGCAATTAGGGGATTATGCTCACTATTTCATATGTTCAATACAGTTCAATAAAATACACTACAGACCTGAACCCAAGGTTGTTTTACCTAGCATCCAGGTCACAATTGCATTTGTACTTCACTATAATTTTGTAAATTGACCTGTCCTCAATCATAGCTGGTTAGAGCTCAGGTTTAACCAAAGCTTATTCCTGACTCACATTTAATAAAAGAAAACATTCTGATTCCTGAAGCTTTATCAAGCATCGCTCAGATCTATCTGCTACCTACTGTCTATTCACAATTACATGACAGGGCGATGAAACCAGTTCCAGCCATGCAATCCCTTGTAGTGATTTCCTCGATCCTTCTTCCTTTGCTCTCTTTCAGCCCTTGTGCACTCTCTGTTCTTTCAGGAAGATGTCTAGATTGCTCTGTCTCTCTGGAATCATTCATTTACAGCACTAATCCATCATGATATTAATTCCCTCCTGTTCCCCAGAACTGCTTTGAATTTTAGAATCACAAAATGATTTGGGTTGGGAGGGACATTTACAGGTCATCCAGTCTAACCCTCCTGCAGAAGCAGGGACATTGTTAACTCAGCCAGGTAACTCAGAGCCCCATTCAACCAAACTTAAAATGTTTTGGGTTTTTTTTNGGAGTGAGGGGATGCAGATCCCTCTTCAGCTATCTTCTGGCTGAATCCTGGGACTGTGCCCAGCATTTCTGCTCATTGCTCTATTAGCATACTTGATGTTTTATGAGGTATAAAGTTGCACTTCATGAGGTGCATGACCCTAAGTCCAGTGGGATACAGCCAAACTTGTCACATTAGTGGCTTCAGAAAGCAGTGCTAAATGTATTGCTCTTTTTTTCTGAAAACTTGATTCAAACTCAGGTCTCAAGCTGAGAGAGGCTGGTGTATTAACCTAATGTGCCCACTTGACTCTCTCCTAAGTATCATGATAGATTTCTTTTAATCTGCTGCAGAAAATAAATTGCTGGAGAAAAAAAAATAAAGATTTGTACTCTTTAAAGACTAATCACTTTCAGGCACTGTATGGCAAACATTGAGATTCAGAATGAATCCTTTCACTGCATTACTCATGACAGCTTACAACCCAGACTATTAAACATTCATCAATAAAAATTTAACATCCCATCTTCCCTTTGATATCCTCAACTGCTCCCTACATAAGACAACAAGAAGGCTTTCCACAGCTCAGTGTGATGGCAGGACATCAAAGCAGCCTCCACAGTTAGCCTGCTTAGAATACTTTCTTGTATTTAGAAAGTGGAGTTGTCACATGGGAGAGGAAAAAGCAGTGCAGGAGATTCTCTCTGGTTTGAAAACTTGTAATCCCTCCCAAGGGGTGCAGGATGTCCGTGTTGTGGCTAAGCAGCAAGGTACGATTCACTTTGCTTCAGATGAGTATCTGACAGACCACAGAGAAGCAGAGAAGAAGAGCTCGATACTTTCCCTTGTTAACTAATGAGCACTGCACGCCAGGTCTTTAACTACTGGACAAAAAGGAAAGACATGCTTTAAAAGGTAACCAGGTTTTATTATATCTTGGACTGAACAATTTGTTGTCACTTCTGTTTGCTGTAGAAGTGAAATTTGTAAACAGGTAAATTTATTTGATTTCCTGATGTCTTTGAAAAGCCAAGGAGGAATTTTATCGAGCAAGTCCAGTTCAGATCAGCAACTTCCATTTTCAGCTACTTAACAGAAAAGAGCAGGAAAATTACAACCTGAAATTAAATCTAGAAATCTGAAAGACAAGTTTACAAGAGAAGATTTTTCACAGTTTCTGCACCTTCAACTATGCTCAAACATTGTTCCCTGGTAATTTTTAATTTCTCTTATGGCTTCTCTGACCTAGAGCAAAAGTACATGGAGAGAAAAAAAATTGACTCAGACTTTAAAAAGTTCAATCTAGGCCGAAGGTTCAGCTCAGTAATGTGATATCCATTTGCTTACTTCAAATTCAGGCAACAGATCTCAGTCCCAGTCTTGAACACCAACAGGTGAGTTTACCTACTTTGGAACTACTATTATACCTGTGAATCAGCTGGAAATAAAGACAATGTTAAGAATCATTATTTCTTATTTCATCCATGTGCAGTGTTTGTTACAAAGCTTTAGTTTCATAGGGGAAAAAAAGATGGGATTTATGGAATAGCTGCTTGAAGACTCTCCGGCACTGAAGCACATTTGGAAAGTGAGAATACCTTTCTTGGAAATATCCTACTCATATTCCCTTCCTTTCTGTAAATTCTTTCCACACTGCTCTCACCCAAATGAGGTAGTTTCACTTTAATCTATTTGTTTCCCTGGAAATAAAGAGCTGCTCTGTCTTGTTTAAAAGGATGCTCTTTGGCCAAGCTGGGGCACAGTTCACCTTGACTTTCAACATGAAATTAGCTTCTTGATCATGCTTATTGTCCTGAACCTGACTCAAATCACCTCATAACTGGAAGACCTCTGTGATGCAGGTGGATTTTTGCATCAGATGCTAGGCTGTCCCATCTGCTCTTCTGCAGTTCCTATACGCTGACATCAATGACTTTGACTGCCTGCTGCCTACCTTGGTGGCCTGGGGTTTCAGGAGCAATGCTCCTGTCCAAAGCCTCCTTGTTGAATGAGCCATGAAGGATCAAAAGCTGGAAAAATAATTCCATAGTGTGCATCTTTTCAAGCAGTTATCATTTTCCCACTAGGATGCACAAGGATGAAAGGAGTAATGAGGTAAAAAGAAAGACAGAATAAGAAAGAAGAAGATGTTCTCATAGTGTTAGAAATTCTGTTTGTCAAGACTCTGGAATTCCTTAATTTTGTTTTTACAAGGTTACAGATAACTTCCAAAACTGTTATTCAGCATAGACTTTGATAACATGTTATGGTACCAGCTGGCTAAATAAACCTAATTTATGACAGCAAAGGGTGTGGAAAGAGGAACTATCACCTAAAACTATGCATTACTTGACTTGGCTTTTCTTAGTTTTTAGTGACCTGTTTGGGAGGCAGAGTGCTGCTAAGGAAATTCATAATATATTCGCTGTCAGCCTCTCTGTCCTGCTGTGTCATTTGCACAGAAGTAAAATTGTTCAGATTCCACACAAACTGCACTCACACCAGCTATGAGTGTTTTGCTGTGGTCTTTTACTTAGCTTTAGTTTGTGCCACCTAAGGTCCTTTGAGCTCTGCTCAATTATAACACTGAAATATAAACTAATGTTTAAAAAAATGTGATAAAGGCATTTTTTCCATGCTTACACTTTATATCAGTTCCCAGTATTTTAACATACTCTAGCAATAGCAAGAGCAACCAATATATTTTGTTGAGATGCAAAAGCATGTGGCATAAAGTCGCACATATATATATTAGAACAATTAGTGGGCTAAAAAATTGTGAAAGTTGATACATTTTTCTGTTTTGTTTCTTCTGTTTAAGAAGCAGATTTTGTTGCTGTTGTTTTGGTTTTGGGGTGGTTTTTTTTTGTTTTTTGGTTTTTTGTTTTTTCGGTTTTTTTCCCAGGTTGGAAATAATACTATATTCAGCTGTCCAGGACCTGTCTGTTATTCACTAAAGGGCTTCCCATTGACTTTCAGGCATTAACAGTGAAATAAAATCAGGTAAGGAAGAGAATGAAATGATCTACACAGGACATGAGATTTCATTTGGTTTTAAGATTCAAGAAGGATCAGAAGAGGAAAACCACAATCTCCACTACACATCTTTATGTTGCTTCAGAGATCTGAAAGCATAACGATACCCTTAGAGCAGGCACAGTGTGATTAGTGGCAGAGATGCAGCTTTGAAAACAGCACACAGTGCCTTGTATATCTCATAGTACACTGTGATTTCTGTGTTAATGCCAGTTCATCCTACACTAGGTTAGCCTGTGGATCAGACAAATATCTGGACAAAGATTATTCAGAATGAAATTTACTTATTTTATGAAAAGCTTGGACATTTCCTAGCGTCAGTCTTGTTTTCATAAAAATGATAGCACTAAGCATACATTCACTATTGAGATCCATTTCAAGAGAAATTAAAACAGGTAGGACATGGTTTGCGCAACCACGGTTTTGCCAAGATAGCAAGACTCACACCTTTTATTTCCTTGAAGCTCTGGGAATTTTAAAAACAGGTACACATTAGCATCTGCTAAAACACAGCCTTCCCTTCGAGCAACCTATCTCTATCTTGCTCTTTCACCCAGTTTCCCTTACATTCCTGGGCAAACACTGTGCAAATACCCACTGGTTCTTTGAATATGTTAATACTGCTTAAAGAGGTATGGTACATGAGTTTAATTTATGTGGATTTGATTAGTGAAATTTAATCAACTGAAAATCGCATGATAAACATTCATATTAATAATGATTTTTACTTCTTTAATACAAAAAGTGACGTAGCAGGCATTTCTATTTTTAAGCAGGCTATATTCCTAATTTAATAGTCACATGACATGCAGAATAAGGCTTTGCTGCAGGCAGTGCTGCATCTGTTATATCAAATATGTAAGCTGTGACTGTAATTTTAAAAGTAAATCTATCTCGATGTACTAGCTGTGCATATAGTTTTCCTTCTGTTGAAGGAGATTCCAGGCAACTGGCTGTTCTAACTGCAAAGCAATTTGAGCAAATTCTCAGCTCTTTGGCCAAAATTCACACCCGGGCAAAGAGACCTAACAGTCCAATGTGTCAATCAAGTCCCACTCAGATTCTGTGAACCTTATTTCTACTCAGCTCCTAAAAGACAGTGAGAGGTGAAGGTGCTCAGCGTGTCAGAAAAACAGACACATTCTCTTATCGTGGGAGCTCACTGTTTTCAAGCAGCTTGGCTAGAAGATCTGCACAGTGATGAAAGAATTCTCTGGTTTATAAATCAAAAGCTTCAAATAGGGAAAAATCTTTAATATTACTGAGGCATAAATCTAGTCAGTTATAATTATGCCTTGAAGAAGTTTGAGCTCTGAATTTGCAGGATCTTCACAAATTCACACATTCTTTTCAAATTTACACACAGTGGTAAGTATTAGGAAATGTATATTTTACCAGTATAATCTGTAATTTTAAGTTCAGGTGGTGTTAAGTGACAGTGTTCTAACAATATAATAGCAGTGAAGCTGTAAGCTCCTGGTATTAATGTATAACAGTCAGTCAACACTGACTTTGACATTTGTGTAGTAGAAGCAGAATATAAAAATAAGTCATGACAGTAATGGAGTAAGAAAAGCACCAATGATACCAATACACACTTCAGATTTCACAGTAGCAGGTTTCACCCATTTACATCAGTTCTATACGTAACAGGGGGGAAGAGTTTTATCCCATGGGAACCGATTTCCCTGCTGGTAAAAGAAATTTAGGGTTCTATCATCTCTGAAACATCAACCATTTATCTACCCATGGTCTCAACATTTCAGTGAGAGTCCTGGGCATAGGACAAAGTTTTGCAAAAATACATACTCTTGCATACTGTGAATCTGATCTAAGAAGTATATGCAAAGAGTTAACTATCAAATTTTCCCATCCATTTGATTCCCAAACACTTTCTTCCAACAGCTGACAATCAAAGCACATTAACTCCTGTCAGTCACCATCACAATTTTGATAGTGTTGATATCTGTATAGCAGGAATTCAATCAGTGTATCAACTCACTGCATGTATGTAAACACACAGAAGCTGTTTCAGTCAAGATAAGCCTATATATCTCACATATAAAATATAATAGTTATACTAGAGATTTTAAAATCACTTCATTTTTCCTCCTCCAGCTGCTGCTGAAATATATTATGAATGAGAGAATTTAAAATAACTCAGATAGTATCCTCAGTCAACAGGTAGTGAAACACAGTCTGTGGGACTAAACAAGTATCAAACCAAGAAAATGTTCTACAGTGCCTGCCCCACAAGAAAGGAGTCCAGAGAGCACTGAATTGGCACCCCAATGAGGCCATCACTGATCAAGAGCGCTGATGGAATGCAGATGCCTCCCTCAGATAACTCCAAAGTGAAAACCACTAATGCACCCTGTAGCATAAGGTGAGAGAGGTGTTGTGTCATTACAGCTGTGGTCACACAAGGCTGTGCTTGCAGGCACAGCTGGAATGAAACCAGTCTGCGTGGGAGTAATCACTGGAGTGGCGCAATAACCAGTAAGCCGTCCTGAATTGCCACTAACCACTAGCCTAACACCAACAATAACGGCGCTGAGTCCTGAGCCAACTCTGCATTCCTTACATGTTTGAATATTTCTGTGTGTTCATTTCAAACTGAGACGACCAGCTTGAGACTGAAATGTCTCTGTTAAGGACCTGCAGCACAGTTGCTTAACCCTGTACTGGAGTTCATCATTCATTCACAAGCTTCTCCTCCCAGGGTGAATTTGGCACACAACGTGCTGATCCAGGGGGTTCTCACTGCTCCTTCACTCACAAACACACATTTCACATTCAAGCAGTTGGCTGGTGTTGAGCTCTAGACTGCCGTGAGGGCCACTGCACTCACTGGACCGCAAACATGCCAGTAAAGAAGAAATTCTAAAGTGGAGAAACAGAGAGATAACAGGCATTTGACACAAAATATCTGACTAGCGTATGTTTATCTGTAATGACCTGTTGGCAACAGAAGTAAAAAAAGAGGGCAATATGTTGAACAGCTCATTTTAGTGCATTTCAGTTGTTTTGAAGAAATAATGGTGGAGCTGGTGGTTAACCACTGCTTCTGACATTTTACAGATGTAACCAAAGGCTTGTAATAAAACCATGAAGCCTCCTGCTGTGAGTGTTGTCCATTATTTGTTGAAGCATCACTTCTCATATAGCTGGAAGAGGCGAAGACAGGCAGTACACAAATAACAATGTTAAGGCACAAAACCACAAAGAAAAAAGTCAGAGATCTGTTTCTAGGGTGACATATTTGTTTTAAAGACACATGGTCAACATAAGATGGTCCACTGGCCAGAGCTTAAAATCAGAACCTGGAGCTTAATTTAGTCACACTTCATTTTAAGAATCCATTTGAAGTGAATTATAGAGGGTCAGTGTGTAGTTAAGATTTTTTAACACATGTTGCAAGCCCTCGTAGCTTCTGTAGTGATTATAGATTGTTGCACATGGTTCCAAGTACACCAGTAGTAAGTGATAAAAATGGTTATAAGTCACATATGACCCTGCTATAAGCAACAAATAATTATATATTAAAACATCCACTAATCATTTAGTAACTTTTCAAACTCTAGAAATGGAACTCTGTTCTACTACTGACTCACTGTCATTCTCTCACAACTTTTGACTTCCATGATTATAAAACAAATAAAACAAAATTAGAAGTTATGGTCCTTATGAAAACAGAAAACACTAGCTAAAGTTAAGGTTCTGTGGTATGTTATGCCAGCCAACTTGACTTATATAGTTCAGTCACTGTCACAATTACTTGTATCCTTATAGCAAACACACACATTTACTTGTCATGAAAGAATTCCATGATATTTAGTTATTGTGAAATAAATTCACAATCTTGATTAAAGAGTCACTGTCATATTTAATTATGAACTATCCACACAAATTACATTATATTATATTATAGATTAAAAATAGGCAGTACCAGCCCAGAAATGAAAGGGATTACTGTTATTTCTATTTTATGTATATGGAACTGAGACACGCAAAGATAAAGGGCAAAGTTTTCCTCAGAGATCATTGTTTTCACTTGCAGAACATACACTACCATGGAAAATGTATTTTAAAAGATGGGAAGCATAATAAAATCCAGTGCTGCAGTTTGCCAGCGCTATGGGACATAGTTGTGCTCTTACAACAGGATGATCCTGTCACTCCTTGTGAACATCAGAGATATATTTAAATAAAGTCATCAACCATTTGGGGCTGAGGATGCCTGGAATGTTTAATCTCATCCTCTTTGCAGATCTCCCCTCCTTCTGCTAATCCTGAATATGAAAAATAATAAAAACATGACTCAGGCCTCAAAATGGTGTTTTTTTTCTTCAGTTGTGCTTTCTGAACTA
Source organism: Piaya cayana (assembly GCA_013389865.1). Lineage (NCBI taxonomy): Eukaryota > Metazoa > Chordata > Aves > Cuculiformes > Coccyzidae > Piaya > Piaya cayana. The sequence continues at coordinate 36,885 of WAAB01009279.1, forward strand.
CCTTTGAAAGCTATTAGGTTTTATTGATGGGTAAACATATTTTCAAAGCTTTCCAATCTCATCTTTCAAGTGTAGAGGTTAGTACCTTTCTTTGCAAGTTTTCAGATGAAAGCTGAGTTACTTCTGAAAAAATAGCAGCCGCCTCAAGATTTTCTAGCAAAATAAAGGAGGTGGAAATACCATATTTTTTACCATTTCTGAACATACATTTTTTAATCCTAATTAAATCAGAAATGCTATTTAGCAGGCATTTTTGAGTTATACCTGACCTAAAGGGAATCCACACCTTCCAGATTCTCTTGAGTCAAAAAAGTTAATTTAATTTCTACAGATGCTGTCAGACACGGATCCATCTAGTGTCTTCATCACTTTTATTTTTGGTTCTAAGAAGACACACAAACTGCAAAAAGACAGAGGAAAGCAAATAAGCTGAACTACTTCTAACTCAAAAGGGCTTGGCTGAATTTGACCAAAGGACTGGACAATGTTCCAGGGGTGAAGTGTGTGTTTTACACTACGCAGGCTGCTTTGCCCTTTCCTTTGCATAATGCTAATGAGTAACAGAGCAGCTTGAAAATCTGAGCACTGAGGTGTGCATGCTTTTAGGTTAGTCTATTCCAGTCTTAAGAAGGATTATGAATGGGCAACTACAGCTCTGCTGAGGTGTGGGGCTGCATTTGTGGTTTTATGTGTAATACTAAATCACTAGAGCTGTGCCTGGGATTTTTAAAGTATCAGACTACATTTGGTTCCCCTCTCAAACAATTAGACTGACCGTCTAGGTTCAACAGAACACAAAAGAGGCAAGTTATTAGGTGCTAAGCAAGAAAATGCCTGTGTATTCTATTACACTATGTAAACAGTCTGATTTTTGCAAACTGTCCTAGTAGGAAATCAATGCTGACCATGTGGATGAGGTGCTCAGGGACATGGTTTATTGATAGATGGGAATGGTTGGATGCAATGATCCAGTGGGTCCTTTCCAACCTAGCAATTCTATGATTCTAAGATTCTATGTTTTTATTACTCCTTATGACCAAAACAATATTTTCATCTCATCATCTGAGGAAAGTGGCTAACACAATTGCTCTGGAATACCTTTCCATAGAGGTTCTATATTAAAAAAACATAGTACCCTAGAGTAATTCTAAGATGACTGTGATTTCTATTTTGGAACTGGAAAGCCATGTTATGAGCTTTTCTAGAACAGTTTATTATGTGGAAGCTATACTGGTATGCTTCCTCATCTAAACATAGACACTGATGAATTCTCATTAGAGGATTAAATTCTAATTATACTTCTCTTAACCAAGGGAATATTATCATTCATAATTAAAATTGACCCAGGTCCATGCTTTTGTCAAAAGGGTCAATCCCTTCTCATCCTTCAGTTTCATATGCTTGCTGCTTTTCTTCGGTAAACATTTGCATTCTTGAATCATAGAATCATAGAATGGTTTGAGTTGGAAGGGACCTTTATAGGTCATCTAGTCCAACTCCCCTGCAATAAGCAGGGGCATCTTCAAGTAGAGTAGGTCACTCAGAGATCAGGCCCAATTTGACCTTGAATTTTCCAGGGATGGGACATCTACCTCCTCTCTGGGCAACTCCTGTTCCAACATTTCACCATGTTCATCATAAAAAATATCTTCTTTATATCTGGCCCAGGTCTACCTTCCCTTATTTTAAAACCATTAGCCCTTGTTCTATTGAAAAGGACGCGTTAAAAAGTTTACCCCGTCAGTCTCGTAGGTTCCCTTTAAATACTGAACAATTGCAATAACGTCTCCATGGAGGCTTTTCTTCTCTAGGCTTAACAACCTTAACTCTCTCAGTCTTTCTTCATAGGAGATTGCCCAGGAAGCCAAAAAGAAAGAATGAAAATTAATCCAAGAAATGAAAAGAAGATACTTTTTATCAGGTTCACTACTTGATCTGGCTGCCTACAATGCACTTTAAGAGAAGCGCTGACAGAAGAAAAGACATTTTATGCGCGGTTAGAGTGGGGCTATCCTATTTGGTACCTGTGTGAATTTATATTGATTGAAAGTAATAATGAAAGTGCACCCTGTCATAATCTCCCTTTCCTTCTTCCCTTGAGATACGCTTTTCTTTTAAAACTGTAACGTAAAACTTCAGGGATTCACAATTATTAAATAAGTCGCTTATATAGGAACATAGACTCATGTGACTGTTTCTTTTTTAATTCCCCATGGGTAGTAAATTTTCACTATCAAGATGAATTCTTATAAAATGGAAGAAGTCTGATTGATACATTAGTTCCAAAATATAGATTACCTAACGTTATTGTTTGCAAGACAAATGGTGACAACTGGGTTACATACTGCTAATACTTTGCTTTAATTTACTGGTGGACACCTACCAAATGACTGGATGTTGCCAGATTTTCTTAGTCAGTTATCTTAACACAATTTGAAGTTGTATTTCTATAAAATAATTATAGGCAGGGAGCATTCATAGCACTTTACTTCAGGCTTCTAAGTCAGGTGAAGTGAGAAATTACTTTCTAGATCCCTATAGAGTCAGTAGAGGGAGAGAAGCTTCTCAAGATTGCAAGTCAAAGCAGGTGCTTAATGGGTGTACTGTAAATGGCCAAAGCAATCTCTCTAGAGACACTTTTGTTCGTGTCTCTACAGAGAAAGACTTGACTTAAAGGAAAAAAAATGTAAAGCTTGAATTTATCATGTTAATAAATATAATAAACAACATGACTTAGACCTTAGTGAAATGAGTTGCATAGCCCCAGGTTTCACACTTGATTTGTTTGAAGGGACTGAGTGTAAATGAAATAAGACAGAGAGAGCAATACACATAAATCACACAAATTAAGGATAAGGAGGAGAAGCCTTGTTTTTCAATTCCAAAAGCTATGTGAGGGAAAATGGAATTTCCAGAAATCCAAGAACAAATCACCTTGGAACAATGTAATCATTTTATCAAGAAAGATTCCTCGCTAGACTTCCAACAGTGTTACCTTTTAATTGAAAGAAGACCACTAGCTAACAGCATTGTAGCAGCACTTTCTAGTTTTTTCAGCATTGGTCTAGGTCATCAGGAATCCTGAAACTACAGTCTTGAAAGCTGGTCAGCATCTGATTGTGCTTTGTATCTTTCTTCTTTTTACTATTTTTGCCTTGTGTTTTTTACTAGCTGAGGGGTGCACAAGGCTTTTATCCTTTGATTACAGAGTGTGAAAGTGTGCTGGACATACATATGTCTGAATGATCCTGCAGCACCTATGCGAGAAAAATGTTGGATGGAGGTTTAAGTATTCTTGAAACAAACTCATAAAAATACTCAGTAAAATGGGGCCTTTACTCAGGGTTTAACATTTCTAAAAAGTATAAAGCTGTCACCTATTGTATTTCCACTAATCAGAGTGTTAACACCAATAATGTAATATCTACCAAGGGGAAGATGAAGGAAAGGGTTAGCCATCACAATATAAAGCTTTGTATTTGGCTCCAATTCTGTGCTTTAAAAATAAGATGGTATTTTGATTTCAGCAAAAAAAAATACTCAATCACCCTTCATTTACATTTGATTGACCCATTTAAAATGACTTTTTCAGGGTTAGAAACTCTGTGAACAGCCATGTTTGCAAGTTGCTCTTCAGAGTTTATAAGACTCATTGGTACTCATCCAATATTGAATTCTAAGTTAGTATTAAGACCAGCTCGTTCATTTCCTCACAATCTGTTCCGTGTTGTTCTAGGAAGTGTTTATTTTGCTATTATGAACAGTATCCTCACCCTTGTGACAGCACTGTCTTTGTGCTAATGTCTTAAATACTTTTAATAAAATTCATAAAAGGGAGTTTGTGGGGTTTTTTTTCCATTATTAATGTGCTTCTGGGATCTTTCAGACTCTAGCTAGATATAAACCAGCTGACCTGAAAGCCATGACCAAGTGTGGAGACTCACATAGGATTAACTTCCATTCTGTTACACTGACTAAATCTTCAGGACAGGCCTTCTAGCTAATGCTCAGACATGAAAAACAGAAATTCAAATTCAGACTTGTTTTCCCGCTCTCCTGAAAATGCACACAAAACTTTTTTTTCTCTCGCATCACACTGGCCCCATACCAAGTATTATCTCAAATACAGCAGATATAAATAGATTACCCTATGCATAAGGGTAAAAAGGCATGGGTGCTAGCAGCATTTGTATATTGCATACAACCGGTTGCCTCAGGCCACTAGAGGCTACTGCAGGCTGGTAGTAATACACATTTTCCAGATTAATCTGCCATTTACTGTTTAAACAGAAATGACATGGGGATAGGGGTTAACACACCTAATATCATGAAGTAAACTGAAAAATTAAAAAATAAGGACTTGTCTATGGAAAGGATGGTCTTTTGTCCATTACAAAATATTTCTGCCAAGAGTCTGAACAGTGGCATCAATTAAAAACATAAATTATTTGGTACCAAAAGTAGATTAATAGAACTTTGGACCATCTTTTGCTCAAGGTCTTAGAGCAAAATTTAGAATTTCCCTTTCCTAAACCTCAAAATCTCATGGAACTTTCTGTTTTGTTCTCAGACAAGTTTCAAAACAAACAAAGCAGAAACAGTTCACTGTTGCCATGGGCTTTGGTAAGTCCTTTAAACAAAGGCAAATGATAATAGATTAGAATGGGAACCTCCCCTTGTCTATTTTATATCCCCTTTAATTTTCATAAAGATCATAGTGATCCTACATGTGTTCCGTAGGTTTGGTTTATTTTTCTGCAGATACTTCTGCACAAAGATAACTTGCTATTTACAAAGAAAAAGTGCATCTATACTAAGGAATCATATTATGACCTAAGAAAGTTTGGTCTATTTCTAAAGCATGTCGACACTAACACTTGTCATGTCTGAGAACTGGACAATAGTTTAAAACAAACAAGTGAGAAAATATATCATTACACTTTGGGTGGTTTATGATCTTATTGGGGCTATGATTTCTGGCCTTTGGCAAGTGAATAATAACTATAATATAAAAGTAATCATTAGCAACATGTGGAACTGTTCATCAATTCATGAATATATTTAGCATTAGCTTTTAAAGGAGATGTCTAAAATGAGAGATGAGCTGCTGAAAGGGAAATTAAAGGGCACATGGCAAGAAAAGAATAGGAACTCTAGAGAATTAACATCAAATTGTTGCAAATTTAAAAGTTGCTTAATGATCTAAGAATTTGCAACAAATTAATTTAGTAAAGTCATTTTAGAAAGTTACCCATATTCTATAAATTGAAAATGTTGATGTCAGTGGTCAATCCAAACCCAGATTTTCTGCCTGCATTCTGTTTATACAGTAGCCAGCACAACATGTACACAACAATGAGCTGGGCTTTTGAACACTGTCATCTTGCAAGTGAGTGATTCAGGAAAGACAATTGCAAGAGACCTAGAAAAAAGGAAACTAGTCAGGTTGTGCAAACTTTTAGGTCACTGGTTCAATTGACAGCAACTACCAGATTTTATATTTTTTAATATTTACAGTTCTCAGTCAGTTAGCTGCTCTTTTAGATGTTTCCAATTACACCCTCTGGAGCAACTCTTTTTTCCCCCATGAGATGTCTTTGTCTTACTGTTTCACTCCCTGTTTTCCAAATACGCTGTGTTGATACCACTGGCAAAAAAAATCATGTTAGTATACTTTAATGTATGGATGTTATCAATGTCATAATACAATCAGGAAAGAAACTGGACCACAATTTACATGGGTATTTGTCAGAACCTGGGACTCTTAGCAATGAATGGCTTCACAGGAGCCATGTCTCACTCTTAGTGAACTCTTTGCTAGCCCAAGGCAACAAACATCTCAGGCCAGTGCCTCATGACCTGCTCGGCATGAACAGGCACCACCTCACTGCTCTGCCCACTTTGGGCTGCAGGAGCAGGCAGGTGCAGAGAGGTGGGCATCACGTGCTACTGGCAGCATTGGGCTGGAGAAGATCCAGAGACAGCTGATGGCTGAGCTGTTCAGGATCCAAATGGAAAAATCCTACTGAATGGAACAGATGCTAGTAGTGCAGGAGGTTTAAAACAAAGGCTATGTCTCAATCTAAGTCAAGCTTTGAGTAACACATGCTCTGATTAGGACGATAATGAATTTGCAGTCCCTAGGGCTGAAAAGTAATTTTGGCTTTTTGGATCAAAACCTGTTTCTTAGGTATGTATGAACTGTCAGTTTAGCATGTTTTGAGAACATTTTAGACCATAATCTTTGTTCCTCTGAATGAAAAACCACAGAAGGAAAAGGAGCTGCATGACATTTTACCAGTAATGAGTTTGGCTTTAAAACATCGTTAACATAAATTACTGACACAAGTTTCATAGGGGCTTTTTGAGCCTTGACACTACTGCAGAGCAAAGACATTAACATAATGTTAATGCATCTCATTTCCAGAATATAATAATAGCAGCTTGCTGTTCTCTTGGGCTTTCACTCTTCAGTCTTCTGGTGAACTAGGCTGGGCTGACCAGGCAGCGTCTTACTGCTGTTGCCATGTACTTTTTGAAGTGTATTACAAAGAAAGGGAGGCTGAGGGGAGACTTTCTCACCGCCTATAGCTACCTGAAAAGAGGTTGTAGCAAGGTAGGTGTTGGTTTCTTCTCTCAGGTCATAGGACGAGAGGAAATGGACTCAAGTAGTACCAGGAGAGGTTCAGATTAGATATCAGAAAACATTTCTTCACTGAAAGGGATATCAGGCACTGGCACTGGACTCAATGATCTATAAGGTCTTTTCCAACCAAAAAATTCTGTGATTCTATATTACACTGGTGTCTTCCAGAAAAGGTACAAAATGGGACTAGTAGAATTGACAGGCTGTTTTGGTTTAAACTAAGTTCATGAAAAAAAGAAATATGCTCAGACAATTAGAAAAATTGACATGGCCAGCAAGCCCATTGAAGAGCCAGGGAGAGAACCTGAACTGGCTCAAATGTCTGTCCTGTGCCAAACATGGCACACTAATGGAAGAAGCATTTTGAAATTTTTATTTTCCTTGCTTTGAAGCAGTGAAACTATCCATGAAAGTCACTGTTATGCAGTAACATTCAGTCACAGTGGAGAACGGATTTCTCAGTCTGAATTTGTGGCTGAGTTTGAATTTTTTGTCATTTCACGTTATATGGAATTCTATTCTGGTCTGTGAAGATTTTAGTCACTCATTACAATTAACTTGAGGAAAGAAGACACATAGAATGTTCTGCATCTCCTTGTTTGTTTCAGTTAAAAAAGCCTGAAAACAAAAATTTTGGGTTTAATGCAAATGTATTCTTGTACAACTTCATTGCAAAAGAGATGAGACATTCTTCCACAAGGAAAAGAGGAGCTTACCCAGTAGATAAAAGGACAAGACATTATCATAAAACAAGAAAAAGAAGTAAAGTGTCTGGAAGGATTAAATCACACGAAGAAACTCTCCAGTCAAAACAAAATTGTCCTTTTGTAAGATATTCTGTTAAATTTAAAACCACAGCTTATGTTGTCTCAATTGTTCTTGTTGTTTTAAATACCAGCTTTGACAAGCATTAAATATAAAGTATATCTTTTGATTTCAGATACTAAACATAAACTGTACATGGAAATGAGCAAGAAGATTGGTCTGAAAGGAAATGTAATTTCAAAGATAAGGTGTTCTCCAGAATGAATCTAGAGGCCTTCCAATTGCTTTGTACGGGTTGCTGAGAGCAGGATTCTATACCGTGGCTTCCTTTTCCTCTATGTGGAACTTGCACAAAAGGACATGCAGTTTTCAGCACAGGTGAATGACAGAAACATTTCATGCTACTCCATTCACTTCAGAAATCGCCTCTATTCTTCACAGTACTCAAGCACAAATATAAATTTCAAATGTCTTAGTTTCCTCACCAAGCTCTAAGCTCTGCTGAAACACTCACTGAGGAGGGACACACAAGCACGTGCCTAACTGATTTTTTCAAGCTAAGATAGATTCAAATGTAATCTGTCACAGTTCCCTGAAGGCTGATTTGTAGTAAATTTGAGAGATTGTGTTCATTTTATAAATAAAAAACAGATCTAACTTTGAAATCTAGTGGCAGTTTAATCTTCACAATGTTGTGTCAAAATAGGAGTAATTAGTACAGGTAAAACTGAAGAACTAATGATTAAATAAATTTTTATTTCTTGTTGACTTAATCTCAAAGTATGATACCCTAGTTCTTGCTAGAATATATACCGGTGGAAAGAAGATCTCCAATATTGGCACTGGACTATTCAATTGAATATCACACAAGGGATGGTAATAATACCATTATTTTATTTCAAACATCTTAATAACCAGATCTAGACTGTTACAATGATATGTTCTGAGTCTCAATAAGAGGGTAAAGATTGAAATAAAACACCCTAAATGGCAAAGATGAAACAAATTCAAAAACTTACATCAATTTATTTTGGTATTATGTGAACAGTCCTCTAATCTGGAGAGGTTCCTTATACAGCAGCCATGATAATAAGTAAGTCAGGGACACCTTAATGACTGTAATTGCACAGTCAACTATTAAGAGCAGATCATATGTTAAGAGGTGACAAATGGGTTTGAGTACCTTAGTATTCAGAAGAGGATGTTTCTCAAAACCACTAATAACTTTTTAAAACACAGATGGATAATTATAATGCATTTAAAGTCATACTGCATTGCTAAAATTTATATTATGCAGATAAGGTTTTCAAAAAACATATGTGACTTCTAGTGGTAGCTGGTTAACAGCTAGATAGGTACATTCTAAATTTATTTCATTTTTAGTCATATAGACCTATGTGTGTAACTTTAAGCAGCTGTTTCAAGAAACCTTATCCATCATTTACAAAGCTCACTAGACCCTGAAAGGGTCAAGGAGAAAAGCTTTTACTATATATACAACAAAACAAAACAAAAAAAGTTTTTGCACATTTTAAAGATATGGAAGAAAAGTGCCTTCTGAGGTGGTAGCTGCCAATTCAATCTGCTTTTCCAATATCATTCCCCAGCCCCTACCCACTTTGAAGTGTCTTTCAGACTTCACCATTGCTAATAGTGGCACTAGTGCTGGCAGTTAGTGATTTTTACCTCATTGCTACATTAGTGATGAAAATAATGACAAAATCTGACTCTAGGAATGGTCTTCACATGCTGTTAATGGTTAACACCTTTATAAGTCCTTACTCATTTCCCTGCATATGCTAATTATATATATCCCCACAGCAAACCTTTAGGATCCCAAACAAGAAGAGGAAATGCCAGTGCTGCTGAGCAAACAAATCTCATATTATAGCTGGAAAAAAGACTCTAAAATTTAATACAAAAGAACAAAACCAAGAATCATAGAATCATTGAAGTTGGAAAAAAGACTCTAAAATCATCAAGTCCAACCATCAGCTCAACACCACCGTGCCTACTAAGTGCCACATCTACATGTATTTTTATCCCCTGCATAGATGGAGACTCCACCACTACCCTGGGCAGACTTTTCCAATGCTTCACCACTCTTTCAGTAAAGAAATTTTTCCTGATATCCAATCAAAATATAAAGCAATGAGCTAGAGTAGCGTTAGAGAGGAGAGGGGCAGTGCATGTATTAGGTTAGCTTTTTGGCTTTCATTAAAACCAGAGGAATGAGGGAACAGAAACTGCTTCTTCAATATAATCTCCCAGGTTAAGTGAAAACTCAGAGAGGTGAAGAATTTGAAATAATGAACTGTTACAGCAGAAAAAACATACAGTAATGAAGGCAACAAAGCCTTCGTTAGCAGTGATCCTTATTTACATGTATCAACATAAAGGAATTGTAAGTGATTTGTATGAACACCTTACTGTATAACATTAAGTTTCAGAGACTGTTTCCAACTCAACAGAAGGAGTAAAGCTTTAATCACAGTCAGCTGAGTTCAGCCCAATGTGGGAGGAAAATTTCATTATTGATTCTTCTCGCCCAGGCACAGGTGCCCAAAAAACAGACTGAATAGATCCACTAAAATATTATTTCCCTTATTAATGCTCAAGTCCCATGCTGCATATTCTCTAATCACAGATATTTTCCACACTTTAACTTTGATGACTGAAGCTCTTAATAGCCTCATCTTCGTAGTTCTTTATTCTGCTTACTCCCTCAGAGTATATCTCTCCCTCTCATTGCTGAGAGATTCACTATAACAAAAATTTCTCATACTCTAAAAATTAGTTCTATGCAGCCAAGCCATTCATCAAGAATATATTTTAGTACCTCCTGCTTTCCTTCAAATAACATCATGAATAGAGAATGCCCATATTTCTTTTTTGAAATCTCATTATTGTTCATATAACATTTAAAAAATCTATTTTTTGAAACTATTGCATTTTCTAGTCAATTTGTACTGTCTCATTTTCCATCATTTGTCCACAGTAATCATGTTGATCAGACCTGATTAACTTGATTCATAGCTTTTAACATGTTTTAATTGTTTATAATTGATTTTTATGTCTTATTAGTGATGAAAGCTATCTCCTATAAATTGATCTCAAACCTCCCTCCTTCACTCATTTCCTGCCTTAGTGCAAAGGTTTGAATGTTTTACAAAAGATGGAAGTGCCTTTCTGAGACTGATGGCCCTGCTACTTGCAATGCTTTAGCTCTTTTTCTTTTCATTTAGAATGCAAATTCCTTGATAATTTTCCAGCTGCTTTGTGTTTCATTGCTGGGTGGATTTGGTCTTTTGTAGAGTGTTCCAGAATGTGGGAAGTTTGTGATTTGTACAGGTGACCTGGGAAAAGTAATGTGGTAGAAAAGTTACAAAACCTCCTGGAGGCTGAAATGAAGTCTTATGGCGAGACATGAGCCAGAGCAGTACTGATGCTGGTCTAAAGTACCTTGGGATCCAAAGTGGCCCTGGAACAACTTGAAAAGCAGAAGTTACATGTATGATTGACAGGAGCATTTTCTAGCTCCCCCTATACCTCACTGAGTCAAGTGTAGCTGATGCTCTTTTCCAAGGAATGTTAAGAACAGAATTCCCTAAACTGAAAATGATGTCTCTTTCTACTTATTATCTCTGGATAAAGCATCATTTTCAGAGATTATTATTTAAGGTCACTCAATGAATACTTAATCTAAATATTGTTTGTTTGCAATCTCTTCAGATGTTCTATATGAGATTCAGAACTGGGACAGATTCTCTGTTCCTTAAGTGAATGGCCCCAACCTTCTGCTTTCACCCAAACTTCTATTTGTCACAAACAAATTTGATTTTCTTAATAAGAATAATTTTGGATTCTGGCCTGAGACGGTTATTTACAATACCTGTCCACAGGTGACATAGACTCAAAGGAGTGCATAGCTGAGTTAATGAACGACAAATGTTCAAATGCTTTCCCTTTTCTGTTTCACTATCCCTCAATAATATACCCATTTCCTGATTAATCAAGAACAGCATATTTGTGTTGCACATTGAAGAGTTCATAGAGAACTCTTGATTTTTTACCCTAAATAATAGCACATGACTCTCTCTTTTGCTTGGATTTCTTTTGCTGAGCTTTTATTAAAAAGACAAAAAAATGGTGACTGGGTTTCATAGAATGATAGAATCACTTAGGTTGGAAGGGACCTTAAAGCCCATCCTGTTCCAACCCCCCTGCCTTGCACAAGGACACCTCCCACTGGATCAGGTTGCTCAGAGTCCCATCCAACCTGGCCTGAACACCTCCAGGGAGGGGGCAGCCACAACTTCTCTGGGCAACCTCTTCCTGTGCCTCACCATTCTCACAGGAAAATATTTCTTCTTAATATCCAAGATAATAAACAAGATTTGAAATAAACAGTTATTTGATTTGCTATATTGAAATAAAATTGTGTGATTGCAATAAAATAGCATGATTACAAGTGTAATGAAACACAGGCAATTGATATAAAAGGAGCACCTCCTCTCAGCTCTACGCTAGACTAATGTGTTCCATTAGTGAAATCAAAGTAACAAGTCTTGTTTTCGTTGAGTTTGTCATTTTACAGTTTTGACAAGGAAACATGGTTTAAGCAAATATATGTAAATACTAAGAGATTTGGTTGTGCTGTCAAGGCTGAGAAATAATCAGATTTACCGAAACAGGATACAATCACAGAGACAACATCACATGGTGTCTGTGCTATAGGCATTGAAAACCCAAATGGCTGTTACAATTAAATGTGACATTTGCTCACTGGGAAGAATCATGCCTGTGAACACAGGGCTATCCAAAGAAAAGCATAAGAATGCGCCATTGGAGCAGAGACATTAACTGTGAGCCAGCAGGGCCCACCCAAAGAGAGATTTTGCAAGTGGGAGAATGAGTCACAGAGGAGTTACACAACATGGATTTACAGATTGTCCTGAAAAGCAGAGCATGTGAGAGAGGTTTGAAAATAGCTCACAAATACAGAAGAAAAGCCAGTGCAGCTTCAGTTAAACGAAAGATTTTACTGCACTGTGTTGAAGTGGAAAGATAATACAAAATATCAAAGCTATGTGGGGACTAACATGTGGTCAGATAGTGGTGCTGAAGAGAGGAAATTAGGGGGTAGAACTTCAGGGGGATAGCTCAGTGCTGGCTATGTGGGCTCAAGGAAAATACCTCCTGCATTACCAGAAGAGCATATCTGGCAACAGCTCCCTACATCCTTGGAGAATATTCTTGTAATGTGTCGTTCTTTGACATTACAGACTGTCAGATACAAGGACATGGTGTGCCTCCCTCTCTCACCAGGCGATTTTGGGACCTGACAGAGCTGTTCTCTCTGGCTCACAACAGCGTGATGGGATATTGACTCTGAATAGTGGATACCTATGAGGAGGTTCCAGACCTGTGCCTTGCTCTCCTCTTTGGACATGCCTCTGTAGAAGCACGTACTGTTGTACATTTGTCAAGTTCAAGTGGATTAAAAAATATTCTCTGTTGGATATTTTCAGCCAAAACTCCCTCTGCAATCAAAAACCTGTCAGATCTACAAATTAGACGTTCTTTGCAGAGAGACACCAAAGCGTTCAGCGGCCTGATCAGCACTGCACCCAAATGTCTGCTATCAACCCTTTTCAGCTACTATTCACTGTGCCGCCAGGGATTTTTCTGAATGCTAGTTTCATAAAAATATAGTGAGATGACATTCATGTTTAATTTCTGTGGGCAAAGTATAATAGGTCATGCATTTTTACCTTCTGTATACCTGTGATTATTTTTACATCATTTCACAATGTAGTAATGTCACAAAACATTTTATTACTGTCATTGTAATGAAAGATGAGTTGGAAAATTGCTATTTGATACTGACTGAAATAATGATCTTTTCTCTAGTCTCAAGGAGATTTTTTCTTGATTTTTTTGTGGGTTTGTTTAGGTGGTTTTGTGGGGTTTTTTTTTAGGTACTTTGGTATTTCTTTAAGAATAAGTTTAACTTGTACTGAACAGTAAAGATTGACATGAAAATATTAATCATGAAATTATATTTTTTCTAAAAAATTCTAGGTTCTATCTAAACTGAATCTTTTAAAAGAAGATTTATCTTGAAAAATAATAATAAAAAACCCTAACATTTTGGTCAGCTTAACAGCTCCCTTAGTCAAAGAATGACGAAGTAATCGAATGGTGTGGTCACCAACTGTCCACTCAAACAGAAGATTTATACAACTCCATGCAAACAGTACTGGTTGTTTCAGCTCATCTCACCTGTATGTTCATACTCCTAATTTTGCAGGTCCCTAGTGTGATTTCATGTCAAATGCCAGTGATTAGACCTAGATTTGGAGCAAGGAAGGAGAAAAATGACACCTGCTCCAGGCTTCCTTCTAATTTGGATTTGGAGTGAGAGTGAACATCTGTTACTGCTAGCTTTTCTTCTTAATGTGGTACCATCTCTAGAAAGATGGTATCGTGTGTCGGTCAGGCTTTTTTCTCAGCTGTTTATGTCTATGAATTGCTTTTCTACAGATTGCTGTATTCTAAACTGTATTAATTATTCACTACATAATTTCTGAGAACAGTTCGTCGTATCTTGGACACTGCTCAGTTTGACTGGACATATGGGTCATTCTTGATTAAGTAACTATGTCACTTAGTGTCATCCACTTTGAATAAACATGATTCTAAATTAGAAACTCACCCTCCATGATTGTTCTGTGATATTTCTTTTAAAACTCTAGGTATAATAAAGGCACTTGCTCCTGAAAACTAATACAGAGAATCATTATAACTCAAATTTTCTAATATTTAAACAAACCAATATCCAAGGAAAAAACTGAAGTATCTTTGCAGCACTATGTTCAGCCTGCTGTTGTGCTTATACTATGGTATTTGTCCAGTTACATACAAATACTATCATATTCTGAAAGAGTTTTCCTGTATAAAATAAGATTTAGGAGAAAAATGAATATCAGCTGGACTCATGAAAATATCTGAAATCTGACAAGTACTAAATTGTCTGTCACAAACATTTAAATGACATGCTGAATTTTGAAATATTCGATTACTGAGTGCTAGTTTATAAGAATTGGACATGACTTTTTCCTTGTAACTTTCTAAAGGCTCATTCACTTTGTCTACCTTATCTCATACTTTAATTGATTTGTAATGCAAACAATCAATTCACAGAATAATGTTAAATAAATATGTAGCCATACAAGAGCAAAAAGGTATATATTACAGAGCAGGATTAAGAAGAGAATGATAGCACTGTGTATGTGAATGATACTTGTCTTGATGATGCACAAAGGGAACAATGACCTTACTCTCACTGCATGGAAGGATGACTGGAATTGACCCTGATCCAAGATTAGCAGTCAAGCATGTCATCAGAAACTTTTACATAACCTTCTGACAGATGTCAAAGAGCATATATGGGATGAACACATCCTAAGAGAGAGGATAAGCTGCAGTTCAAACTGATGCACAGTCCTTATGTTTCCTGGGATTAAATAAAACGAGTTGTGGGGTGTGCTCAGTTCTTGTGGCATACATTTGAATGGGCTTTCTTATCTTTATTCTCCTTTCATGCAGCTTAACACCAGAGCTCTTATTTTATGTACTTTCAACTACAGGAAAACTGTTCTTCATTCCAGATTTAAAGATCTTTTTTGAGTTATTTGCTTTGGTTGTTTTTTTTACCACAAAACACCAACAAAGTAGGAAATCAGTCACCTGCAATAAAATATTGCCATCTCCAGGAAGCAGTTGTTCTGCACCTGCAAATCTTCCCATCAGCATTATAATCATCAAAAACCCTGGTGGACTTGGGACCATAAAAATGTTATGGCATAGACAAGATCCTAGGAATTAAAACCTATAGTATGAGAAACACTTGAACAATCTTTTACAAATTAGGATTGTTTTGTAGATTATGCAAAATTATAATGTTTCCTAAACTCACGCCAAATATAAGATTAACAGATTAGATTATGATTAATATTGACTGAATTTCAAGATGCTAGCATTTGAAGCTCTCTTCTCCGTTTTCACCCTGTAAGTAGCAAACCCAATCTCAGCACAGAACAGGAATCCACCCTTTTAAATTACATGGATTTAAGCCAGTGCAAAACCAGTTTCTCAAGAACTGTATCAATGCAGCCATCTCAACAAATGAGATCATAGTCATAGAAGTCCATAAGCAAAGTTCTGTGCTAAACCCTCAGCATAACAAATATAATTTCTCATCTAGAAAACAAATACTTAAATTGCTTCTGCTTTTCCTTTTGAAGAGTTGAGCTATGGAATATTTAATACAAGCAAGAGCTAAGCATATTTGTACGAAGGAGGATTTCCAACAGCATGGGCCCAGCTGAATCAGTCATGCTAACTAACTTAACAGACAGAAAACTTGATACCTGATACCGACTGTAACTGTAATGGTCTAGTTAAGGGAGGGGAAGGAATCCCTTATGGAGTCTCTTGGGAAAGGACTGTGTGAATAAAAAAACACTTTGGAAGCAGTATCTACTTTTCCATTCCCACACTTCATCAGAAGTCAATAAGAAGATGTCTCTGTAGGAGGCTCCACTGAATGAATAAGTGAACAGCCATATTCTGTAGTATATTTCTGAATCACTGGCTTGTTTGATAGAACTTACTGAACACTTAGACATATTTAGAGTCCTTGGTTGAGAACTTCGATTACAAGTAGGAAAAAATGGAAACAGAACCATAGACACCTAATTGAACTATTTAGTCTAATGTAATACCACAAAGCATAAAAGCCTTGAATATCTTTTACTGAAAATTCAATTTCCAGTTAAGAAAAAACATTTCTTTTAGAGCTGTTTTTTCATTTGAGTTGGTAGGAAATCCCAGTATTGTTAAGTCTTGAACACTGGATCAGAAGCCTCGAACTAAGTTGGAATATGACAAGAATCCCACTGACTATTGTTTTTAAGATTCTCCAAAGTCTCAGACACACACAAGGGTACCTAGGAAAAATGTCTAAAGCCCTTATGCAAGTGGTAAGTGAAGAATTTCAGTGTGTGAAAAATCTGTCTTATGGAAAGAGAGATGCAGAGTTACATTCAGTCAATGACCCCATCCTCAGTTCTACTGAGATGGCTCTCTTAGTTTGGAAAAAAAATCATGCAGGAGAAAGTCAGGTAGGATTGTAGGGAAAAATCCACCATTTCTGTCTTAAATTAAAAGTTAACATTTAGCATGGATTTAAATACAAGAGGTTTTTGAATTCTAGCCAAATCTCTTGCTTATTCTCTGTGTTATTGACCATGTTTCTCCACTTACTCTCCTGTCATGATCAATGATGGTTCATAATCAAGCAATACCTTGACTGTAGATAACAACTAAAATAATCAACAAGAACACCTGAATTTTCTTCACACTTCCATCAGTTATAGCAAACTGAGCTGGTCCTAAAATTGTTCATGGATGAAACTAAACTGACTACATTAATTGAGCTATTTTCATACCAATATGCTACATGACAAAGCCTCAAATTAGCCTTTTAGCCCTCCCGTGCAATTCATACATATGCTGAGCAGCCTGTAGCACTCTCATTACCATTGCCCCATGCATGTTCTCTGTCACACAGCAGGAATCAGACTGAATAGCTGCATAGTTCCTCCACAGTATTATTGTTTCTGGGAATCTTGTATACATGGCAAATGATGTTTATTAGGCTTATGGGTTGTAGAGTTATCTAAAGCTTTCAATTCCCATGAGAAACATGCAAGGGAAAGTATCTTCCTGAGAAACTAGTATTACATGAAAATAAGCAAGAGTGGTCAATTTAAAATCTAAAGGAATTCTGCTATCTGCTCCAGCAGAGCTGGAGTTTCAGCAATGGCATACAAATGTAGATCACACAAACTGCTGGATTCCCAGGCTGTATGCTCTTCCTCTGTGCAGATATAGTGGAAATGAAACAATGCTATCACTCAGGGCTCTTCCTTCTTTAACAAACACACCCACATGCCTCCCTGTGAGCCTTTCCCTACAAGGTAGAGAAAAAAAATCAATGTTGTGGAGCACAACGTTGTGCTTTGATGATCAAAGATCATCATACTTATCTTGACTTGATGTCACTGTTGTCACAGAGGCTGCATGAAATTCCTTGTGCCTTCACAGACATTTGTCTTGTACTATAAAAACCCACACAAAGCTACACAAACAGCTGAAAGGAGCTTCTTTTGGACTTTACCTTAGAAAACCCTGTTATTCGGTGAGAGAGTGAAGCTATCGAGATCTCCTCACTTCATTATAACTTAACTTTGCCTCCCTAAGGAGACAAGCACCTTACAAGAAAGGTCTCTATGACCTTGGGGGAGAATAAAAGGTTTGTGATGTTCTGGTTGTAATGCCAAAACCCAGAAGGATGGGTTTGTCTCCTTATCTAAGAAGATAAGATGAACTTGCCTTGGCATCTTTCATATTTTTTAAAGCACTTACCCCTCTGCACTTCAGCTGGATTGTTATTCCCCACAGAATGTTGTGAAGCCATTCAGATAAAATATTTAAGAGTGTAGTTCTAGTAATTTTATATTGTGAGTTATGAAGCCTTTATTTGGGTTCTACCTTTTATTAACCCCCAGGGTTCTCCTACTGTCCCTAATGACATTATATTGCACCAAAATAAATCCAGTGCTTTTCACTGGGCTATTTCTTGTGACTTGGTAATGCTAATGTTTAAATTCTGAGTGCTCTTACTGCTGATTAACCCCCCAAAGACTACAGCAGAATTTACGCTTCACTGCTAGAAAAGAAGAACACCAGCACAGTTTGTACCAAAGAGATCACTTGAAGAATGTATGTAAGGTTACTGCATTTATGAATAAAGCAAAGCATTATCATTTTTAATAGAAATTAAACAGCTAGAGGGAGAAGTAGGGCAACACTGTGATCAGTGCAAAGGAAAACAATCTAACCATTTTAATTAACTGTATTTTAATAGCTTTAGTTATAATTGAATAATTTAAATACCAAGGGAAATAGTTAAATCTCCTAAAAGCCTTCTTTTTATTTACATTTTAAACACAGTTCATGGGGAAGGGATGGCACTGTGAAGACTTAAAATAGATGAGTGAGGAAAACCTTACTAATTTCTGCAGCTGCTGGACCAACAGGGAATATTTATAGGATCTTAGACATTGCTCTCTGCAGGAGCTCCATTCCAAATCCTAATATATTTTCAACTTTTCTCCCTGCTTCCGCAAAATATTACACAATCTCTGGTGCTATTACCCTTGACTGTTATAACATAAATGTACAGAAAGATAAATGGGAAGCAAGGATCATCTAATCCAATTTTTACATAGGCACCAGTGAAGAGGATCACTGCAGAAAATAAAACTATTGGTCAAGGCAGAGTTTCATTTAGACAGTTCATAACAAACTGACATACTCAAGTTTATCTTTATATATAAAACCCAGTACCACTCATAAGCAGAGTCCTTCCCTACTACACTTTTCATGTCACCTGTAATAATGGAGATCGTTAACTATGTGGACATTGTTGTGGAGATCTACTGTTTTGCAGAGTTAATCGGTTATGAGGTTCATGCTTCCTCTCACACAGACTTTACCTCTTCATGGTTTTACTTAGTTGCACAATGCTAGTTGAAGTAAGAAAGGTAGCATTCGGCAACATACCATACCATCCCTCACTACAAGAAGGACATCTAGATGCTGGAGGATGTCCAGAGAAAGTCAACAAAGCTGGTGAAGGATTTAGAGCACAAGCCTTATGAGGAGTGGCTGAAAGAGCTGGGGTTATTTAATCTGGAGCAAAAGAGACTGAAGGGAGACCTTATCACTGTCTACACTGCCTAAAAGGAGGTTGTAGAGAGGCGGGTTTTGGTCTCTTCTTGATAGCCAGTGAAAGGACAAACGGAAATGGCCTCAAGATGACAAAGGGGAGATTTAAGCTGGATATTAGGAAGAATTTCTTTACTGAAATGGTAATCAAGCACTGGCACAGGCTGCCCAAGGAGGTGGTTGGGTCACCATCCCTGGAGGGATTTAGAAGGCAAGTAGATGTCCTACTTGGGGAAATGGTCTAGAGGTAGACTTAGCAGGGCTGGAACGATGGCTGCAATCAATGAGCTTAAAGGACTTTTCCAAATAAAACCATTCTATGATTCTATACGCTGAGCCCACTGTCCTGCCCATGATAGTGGCTGAAGATAGACACATTTGCAGACTGAACACAGTGATGTCTCTGTCATAGAATCTCTTGGCACTCAGCAATTTTTCAAGTGTAGGGACTTTCTGAGCTAGAGGAAATATTTCTGTGTTTAAATAATGCAAACCAGAGTTTTCTTCCAGCAATGTGTCTACAGGAACATTTTAAAATGATTTAAAATTTTAATGTCCAAAGTATCCTACAGTGGAGCCTCTCTGCCATGTCTCTTGCAGTAAGAAATGTCTTTTAAGGTTTTGACCCTGACATTAATTGAGGCCAGTTAGTTCTTGTATTAGAAGAGAGAGTAAAGTATAATTTTCCACTCACTTCTCCACACTGGCTGGGATTTAATAGACCCCTATCATATCCCCCCTCACTGATTTCTTTTCCAAACCAAAGAATCCTAGACTATTTAATCCTTTTTTTTTTTAAGCTCTTCCAGATCTTTGATCATCCTTTCACACACTTCTACTTCTCTAGTTCTCCTAAAACCTTTTCAAAACCAGAGAAACTGTAACTGCTGACAGTATTCTGTTCACACATTTTTACCTCAGTGAAATAATGTTTCTGTTTTTCTCTCTACTTCTTTTTTTTTAGATCATTTGTGAAATATAGACTCTATTATGGTTGTGCAGAGACAAAGATGCCAGTAACACCAAACCTGGAAATAATTAAAATATCTGTATATTATTCGCCAAAATATGTAAATTCAAGCACAATCAACTTAAGAATAGACCTTACTACTTTTTTGTACCTTGTGTCATAATGACAATATTGACTAATTGACATTACAGTTAGAACAGGGTGCTGCTTAATGGAATTCTTTAGTAAGCATTTAAAAATCCTTAACCAAACTCCACCCTATAAATTTTGATAAGCTCAGATTTCTAATTCTAGCTTACATGTTTCTGGAATTAAAAAGAGAAGGATATTGAATATCAGTTGTTTGGTTTTTTTTACTGGGTGCCTAAAGTGCATTAGGTGCCTTACAGGCAAGTAAAGAAATTGGAGTCTGTCCCAAAATGCTTCCAATCTAAAAACATGCAAATTTGATTAAGAGGTTGGAGGGTGGATCCAGTATAAAAACAAGATTATCTGTCTGGTGTAGTTGACATTTTTCATTAGTGGACATCTGGCAATAGTGTAAATTTTAAATTCATTCCTTCTACACATTCTCACATCTTTGAGTCCTAAAGACATTAATCCCTCATAATCACGAAGGTTAACATCACCCACAGTTTTAGTTTTCTTCCCCCCATTGCTAGAAAAGTCATGGCATGCTACCTTTCTGTAGGTTGCTGACATTTGAGCAAAACCAGGGAATGGAATGTTTTTGTTGCCATGGATGACAAGGTGAAGAATCCCACAACTGGGAACTCTAACAGGATTTCAGAGAAGGTTTGACTGCCCTGATGTACAGAATATGATGTGAACATCTAATCTAATTTGCATCTTATGCCTTGCTGTTACCGAAATAGAAAATAAGAAAAAACATAAGATCCTAAAAAAGTTTTAATCCTGGCTTGAAATACTCACTGATTTCACTGGAAGCATTACTGTTTTTTATGGAACGATAGAAAATTCAAGAATACAACAGAGAATTTGAGCAACCACTTACAACACCACTTATAAACTCATGCAGAGTTAAGTTTGCATTTATCCAACACAAAATATAAAGAAAATTATGGCCTTGTTCTCATTAGTTCCCTGATAGTCTCAATTCACAGTAAAAACCAAAATAATGAAAAAAGCCAGAAAAGTTTTTTATTAAACCCTAAAATTTGTCATTCGTACATTTGATTATGGTCTAAGTGAAATTTCATTCCTGTTTCTGTTTCCTGTTTAGGAAGAAACATGTATCAATTTTGATACAACAATACAACATTGGCAACAATGCACTCATGCTGTATTTTTTTTTTCTGAGAAGCAGAGTGGGAAGGCTAACAGTAGAGAATTATTAGGTCTTGATAATAGCATATATGACAGAAAAGACACCTAAGTTGAAGTCCTTTCCATAGCTGGACAGCACTAGGGAGAACAAAGATGTTCAGCTGGTCATTGGGCGAGAAATTTTCACACATATAAAATATGATTGCTAAAGCCTTGCCAGAGGGTTAAAGCAATTTTAAAGGACAATATCACCTCGGAGTTATCACAGTGAGAAGAAGAAACAATGAAAAATGGCAGCAGAAAGAAATTCTATGTTCTGAAAGCCATGAACAGAGGGGGAAATCTTGAATTCCTAAAAGGGGTCAAATATTTGTCCAAATAATATTAAAAAACAATGAGTAAATTAAGGCAAGAAAAAGGATAATAACACCTTATTGTTCAGTGTTAAAAAAAATTTGACAGAAAACATGTGCAAACTTCAGTTACGCATATGAAAACAAAGCTGCCTTCAGATTCAGAGATTAAGGAGAATATATGTTTCTGCTGCTAAGGAATATGGAAATGACAAGTCAGTAGTAGCCCTTGGGGCCAAGGATTTCTGAGGATATGACAACAAGTAGCCCACATCCCTCAATTAGATCATGACATCCTACAAATTACATTATGCATATAAACCCAAACACAGCCAAAAACTGAAGCTGACGGTGCAATCTAGCTAAATAGCTACTTTTTACTTAGATGAATCAGAGCACAAACAAAGCCTGAGTACCATAGGTTTCTGATCCACCATTTTATTGAATAAAGTTCTGCAGTCTTACCCTTCTTTCTCTCCTTCAAGAGTTTTTGGGTATCAATGCACTTGCTAGGGACCTGGCGTAATCCCCAATGACACATCCAGTAGATGTGGGTGGCACTCAATAGAATATGTTTTCCAATAAAAGATGTGCTGAGGTTCTGACAAAAATAAATGCTTATTTTCATTATCAGTCACTTACTTCCTGCCACTTCAAATACACATTTTCCAAGGCATGGCTTCAATCCAAACTGACATCTGAATTACAGTGAAGCGTGATGCCAGATTTTAGTTGTTAACATGAAAGTGCACACATAAAAGTGGAAAACAGAAATAGCTATTCACAACAGAGAAACAGCATCAAAGGTGATGGCAATCAAAAGAAGGGAATAGTGTAATTAGTCACATAAATAGAGGGTTTTCAAGAAAAAGACCAGAAGAGAGAAAAGAGTAAGAATAAATAGCAGCAGCAGGTTGAAGAGCCTAGCAAGGAATGGTTTAAGAATCCCATCTACCAGTGCAAACGAAGAACAGAAATAGAGTGGTAAGAGCTAATGGGCTTCATTATCAGATTGTCCAGCAATCTGTTAGCAATATGTGCAACTGATTTCACACGAAGTCCACATCTGTCTGAAGCATGTCAGTAACCAGGAAAGGGATGCAAAGAAAGGACAATTGAAGAGTGTGTAGATCTGTTGTTACTAGTAGTAGGGGAAGCTGGACATGCAAATAACATCATTCTTTTTGATGTGAGACTAAAAGTACTGAAAGATTGTTTACCTTAAAGCCCATCCAGTTCCAACTCTTGCCATGTGCAGGGACACTTCCCACTGGATCAGGTTGCTCAAAGCCCCATCCAGCTTGCCCTTGAACACCACAGATGGAGCATCCACAACTTCTCTGGACAACCTGTTCCAGTACCTCATTGCATAGTAAACAAATTCTTCCTAGTATCTAATCTAAATCTTCCTTCTTTCAGCTTAAAACCATTACCCATCTGACTCTCATATACAGCATGAAAGCCAAGACCTCTCTTCACATTTCACTGTACTTTTAAAATAAGAACTTAGATCATTTACTATGGTAAACAGATTAATTTCCAAGTCCTTAGGTAATGCTGCTTACTTTTATGTTTCCTCTGTTCCAGCTGCAGTCACTGTTTTACTCAATTTCCTTTCCTACTTGATAGTTTAATGTTGCAACACAATCTTAAACAGATGGCTGTGCTTGAGAGACAGGTGACTTCCCGAAAAAAGTTGGCACTTATACACAAACCTTTGAGATGGAAACAATTATTTAAATGTATTCTTTTCTTTAAAAGAAAACAAATGTGTGATTTCTGCAGACCCTTTTTCAGCAATTTGATTCTGAAGTCTCTTCTCACCTCATATTTCAGGAGATTTGCCTTCCTTCAGAAAGCAAAAATTTCATTCCTTTCTCACAACGTATTTTTTATTTTGAGTAAATGCTGGACCATTCAGTGCAGATCAAGGGTCTCTTATACTGATCTCTGCACAAGCTCTTCTTTTAAGAAAGACCAGTAATAGGTAAACGGATCTGGGGAATTAAAGGATTTGTTCAAGGCAATGTAGCAAATCATTAGTAGAAGAGAGAAGATCCCAAATACTTAAGTTTAGACAATGAGGTATGGATACAGATATTAAAAATGCATACTCAGAATACCTGTATTGTAGACCTGAGATAAAGTCTGGGATGCAGTTTTCTCCAGTTTATTTTGTCTTGGGGAAAGTAAAGAAGAGCTCTATGCTTAGATTTGCATTTTAATGGCAGTCTGTACCACAAATGAGTCTCAGATCATAGCTACAATCTATTATTATGTACCACCGAAAGTGCATTACTCTAATGTGTAAAACACGGATTAAAATGTGACAGGAAGTAACTATAAAGTACTTAATGAATCAAGTCAAACTGGACTGAATGCTAGTGTAAGCAGCATAAAAATAAATCTAAAAAATAAAACTTTTTTTCTTACTTAGCTTTGGAGTTTATTTTGGTGTGTTGTCATTTCTGTGTAGCAAACATTTCTTTGGGGGCAAAATCCATTTCCTAATAAGTTTACATAATGTATATATGCAATCAGGGAATGTTAATGCAGAATGACTTTTGCTATTTAAGAAATGGAGTCCTTATAGCTAGCTATCGTTTCAGATGTAACATTTTCTTGACCTCAGGCAAAACATCTCATTTATAGACTGCAGTATTTGGAAGATGAGTCCTGTGGTCATAGTATAAGATGTAAGTCATGGAGCTCAAGGTGTTATTACAAACTATATCATACTATTCACTTATGAAAACACAAAAGTCACAGACTCACATGCTTAAGAACTAATATTGGTTACCATTATGAGCTGAAGTTTTCCAAACTGGGACACAAAGAGTAGATATTGTGTATTTTAAACAGGTCTCACAGTAACTGGGAACACCTTAATGCTACATTTTTTATGAAGAAGGTAAATGTGTCTGGGATATGTGAGTGTTTCCAGCAGAAGTGGGGAAGAATAAATTGCAAAGTACAGCTGCAATTTACTCTCCTTTGCTGCATTTCCCATGTTAAGCAAAGACTAATTTATGTGCAAAAAGTATGCAGAAACATTTTAGCATGGCTACGGAAGATCCAGTCTTCCAAGGAAGTCGAGGAGAGCCACAACTTCCCTGAGCAACCTGTTCCTGTGTCTCACCACCCACATTATGAAGAATTTCCTCCTTATGTCTAGTCTAAATCTGCCCCTCTCCAGTTTATACCCATTGCCCATAGTCCTATCACTACATGCCCTTGTAAATAGTCCCTCTCCAGTTTTCTTGTAGGCTCTAAGTACTGGGAGGCCTCTGTAACGTCTCCCTGGAGGCTTCTCTTCTCCAGGCTAAACAAGCCCAAGTCTCTCAACCTGCCCTCACATGGGAGGTGCTCAGCCCTCCCTCTGAGCATCCTTGTAGCACACTCCTCTGGACCCATTCCAATAGTTCCATACCCTTCTTACATTATCTACCAACACACAAAAATGGCAGCATAAGTATTTTCCTAAACCATTATTTTATAACATTAAGGTAAATTTGTGACATGGTATGAAGTCTGAGCTTTCAGTACTTTATAGCCATTATGGACAGATACACAACACAAGTTCTAGGACACTAATTCTTATCCCACAAAATCCCCACAACTTCCCTATGAACGGATTAAATTTTACCCTCAAATAATTTTGTATTAGCTAATAAAAAATAATTTATATTATGCAATATAAAAAGTCAATAGGAAGGTTCCCAAATTTCAGAAGATCAGCACAATGCAAGGAAGAGCTTTTGTTAATGTTATTCTTCCTTTTTTTACAACACGTAGAGGAAAATATCCAATAATATAAGCTCCATTACACCAGCTAGTCTGTTGAGGCGAGAAATAGTGATATTTAGTTTGGAATGTGATGATTATGTGATGGGATTATTCTACATTGTTTAAGTTATGCTTAGAGTTGAAGGTTGCATATTTAATTTATGGAAAATGCCTAGAGTGTTTGACAGATGCTATAAAATCAAAATGAAATAATTAACTTGAGATGAGAATAATAGGTCTAAGGACAAAGACATGAAAAGAACAACAAAGTGATTGAAGGTGGGGGAGCAGGAAAAAAGCAAAAGCAGTAGGCTCCATCTAATTAGAGTTTTCAAGAGACGATTGAAAAGTGGACTTGTTGCAAATGCTTTGTAAAGGCAATGAAAAGGCTTCACAAAGCTAGAAGATGGAGATGACAATATTTAGATGGCTAAAAGTAGAAACCTTGACTACTAGTGAAGATTTATGTTAAAGCAAACTGTCAAGGTCAAGGAAGACTCACTTGATATGTTCAGATGAAGACAGGAAGACTTTCTTGAAGAAGCACACAGCTCAAGTTCAAGTTAAAGTAAACAATTTACTTAACTGAACACACTTAAGGTAAAGCCCAATGGTCTGAAATATAGGAGACTTAATAAGGCAATACAAGAAGGGAGCATTGTAACCATTTCTTGCATAATAATGGCATTATGTGAATCAGAAAACAAACTATCAGATTAAGGTGCTAATGAATTAGTCTATGATCTGCTTAAATTATGTGCCTGTTGAAATGTAGAACTGCCCTTCTAACAGCATTTGTGCATTGAACTGCACAACTATATAACCTTTCCCATCCTGCAATGCTATTTTCATGGCAATAGTAAACTCAAATAGGAGGTGAACTGCTGATGCAGTCAGTATGGCAGATATTTGAGTTTCTTTATAACCGCAAGGCAGAGTTTGAAGACCACGTAGCGGAATTTTTTAAATAATATAAAATGACAGGGAGGCTACCATCACACAGCAATTGCACCCTACGGTTCTTATGAGGCACGAGGCAGAACCAAATGCCTTCCTGACTCCTCTGGGCATGATTATTTTATAATAACCATGCCCACACCCCGCAGCTGCTGTTTGCCTTGTAAAATATATTTCACTGTCCTGTGGTAAAGAAAGGAATTGTGATTCTTTACTAATTAAAAATACAAAAGGTGGCAGTTTATGCTGGTAAGTAACAGCTAAAGTAGACCTAACATTTAAAATACGGATTCTAGTAAAGCCTGCTGGCCTTTCCACCTCACATGTTTCTGAGACATTGTTTCCTGTACTTAAAACCTAGGAACATATGAGATATAGTCTTAGTCTTCTAAAAAGATGTGGCCTTCAAAAGCTAGGTCCTGTGGCTTTGCAGGGTGTTTTGGAATTTCTTTTCAATAGAAGATCTCCTCACACTTTATGAAGAAACATAGAAAATAAAATTAAAGACCTGCATTACTGTATCCTTAAAGCATGGAAGGGTAAATCTCCATAGCATAAGAAAAAAAATAATTGAATTGTCATAAGCAAGAGAGACAAAATGCCATCAAGTGCTGCCTGAATTCCATGAGCAGATTCAGCCCTACATACACTTGCTGTTTTACCAAGTTCAGTAAAAGAATGTTGTTGTGAACAAGGACCAGGTACCAAGTCACAGGCAACTGCAAGGATTCACAGTTAATCAACAACTTTCACATGGGCTGTGCAAGAAAGAGCCACTTCCTGTGCATCTGTATCTTAGTAACTTCTGTGGTTTACACAGCTTTTCTTATACCTTTTGGTTGCTTATTCAAGATGTTTGTAAGAAGTATTCTGTCAGATACTGTATTTCTCCTGAACATACCTTCAAAGTGGACCTTCGATAGTAAAGACTTACCCAGCAAAAGAAAGTGAGGCTGTAGTTGCAGGATTATGACATGTGCTGCACAGAATAAAGTAGAAAATACACTGAGACAAAGAAAAGCTTTCCGTATTCATCTACGCACTTACAATTGCAAAGTGAATATAGATATCAAGGAGTAAACTATCAGCACACATGGAGATGAAGAGTGGGTGTAGACATTCGCTTTTGCCCCAAAATAAGACTTGTCTCAAGACAAGCATAAGAAATGAAAAAGATGCAATGAAAAAAACCCCTGAAACCTGACAGAACACACTGGGGAAAACACTTAAGTGAACAAAGTTGCTTTAGGGTATCCTTACTATTACTAGCATACTGCCCACTACTTCTAATAAAATCATTAAGATCACATAGTTGACACAAATCTGTTACCCCCAATAAATAAATGCTTACCATCATGACTACTGAGTTATGTGACTGCTCATCTGGGAAGATCCAGGCTCAGAACCACTGAAGCTATTTTTTCAGCGGGCATGATAAAAACACAGTCAAGCAATGCCAGAGCACAAAAGGAATTAACAGGACTACATTTTAATACTATTCTTTGAAATACACTTGGATCCAACACTGATAAATCTTCTGTCCTACCAGAGTTTGTTACAGACTAACACCTCTCTACAGAGCCTGAGAGCTGCTTTCAATCCATCAGGTATTTAATCTTCAAGGGACTAACAAACTCTCTCCCTCCTCAGCCTTTCTTCTCATTTCTTGGGTAACATTACTGCCTCAGTGGAACATTGCATAAGAGAGCAGAAGCTTTCTCTCCAATCAAGTTTTTGAAAATTATGCCAAATTTCATTTAGATATAAAGGAAAAGAAGAGTAACTACACTTGATAGAAAGAGTACTCAATTTTACACCATCCTAGCATGAAGTTTCACAACAAGCCACAGCTACCAAAGGTAAACCTGAGAGTAACTCCCCCAGCATTTAAGATGGTAATTGGCTGGAAACCCTTTACTCCCTAATAGAAGTAAGAACTGTTAGCTTAGTCTTGCTAACAGGATAACTCAAACACACACCCTATCTGCCCATATAGAAGCTTAAAAGAAAAATCTGAAAGAACTTTTTTCAACATTTGAATCTAATAAAGAGAGGTGGAAAAAAAAGGCAAGAAAAGGAGAGTGCTTTTCTTTTTAGCTCACGTCTTCCTCTGCTCTACCTCACAAAGCACCTAATCCCTAATAGGAGCCAAAGCAACCGCTTGGAGCAGCTCCCTTTTACAGAGTCCTGAGGAACTACTTAATTCTTGACAGCTGGGTCAGCCCAGAGTCTGGAAATCCCTGTGCTTAGGGGATGCAGCTGTGGACTTCCCCCCCAGCCAGGGGATTGTTAACTCTTTCCAAGCCCATCTCTGGCTGGAATCCATGCTCACTATTATAAAGCAAGGTTGTATTGTGCACATGTCTAAATGCTCGAGTTCTCTGCAAGGGAAGCATTTCTTCAACCTGTATCACTGGAAATCTTCCTCACAGATGATCCCTTTTGATCCCTGCAAAGCAAACATCTTCTGAGAGACTGGTTTACACTTCTGTGCTCTCAGCTGATATTCAGATGAAATCCAACCATGCTGATTAATAAATTAGTCAAACATGTAATAGTAAAATCTCTCTACCACTCACATTTGGCAATAAAAATAAACTATTTAAATCCATAAAACTCAGAGGAGATAATGACAAAGGGATACTGAATCAAATTAGCAACCAAGGGACTAAAATTTGCCCAGATCTATTGCTCTATTAAACTTTTTGACTGTGGAGGTTCACATTGATTAAACAGTCGAGCCGATTTAGTATTAGGAAAAGCAAAATTGGATTGGGAAGCCAGCAGCTAAAATGAGATGTAAGAGACAGAGCCTTTTCATTTAGTCATTTGCTTAAGGCACAAGAGCAGCAAGAGTAATGCTTCACATCTTTGTATGCACCTAGGCTGGCTCCAACTGCCCCAAGAACAGTTTTCCATCATGCACTGCATATTGCATGTGCTTCTTGTGCTTCAGTACATGATCCCTGTGACAGGCTCTTTAGACCATTAGGAGGCTGTATAACTAACCAGAGGTGCACAGACATAGTGGTCATTACCCATTACACGCATCATTACCCATGCAGCAGGAACTGTACCAGCCTGCTTGGCCTGCTCCTCCCACTTGCTCTTCCCTTGCTCTGACTGACACAGTTATAGAATTTGGTATCAGTTATGAGTATGAAGCTGTGGGTGTAGATTTTGCCATTTACTGTATGCAGGCAAAAGTTCTGTGCCTGAACGCAGTGAAATATGAGATCAAGATATAATTGTATAGGCGTGCAGTAGGTAGTTTTTGTATATACTCATTACATATATAAATTAAATATTGTGCATGACAACTCAGCACCCTATAATAAAACTATTGCTTAGTTGCTTATATAACAAACAATGACTATAAGTTATGCTGCCCAAGTATCACTTCAATATTGTAGACGCTGAACATGAGGCCTATGAAAACAGCTTCCTTGGTCATCAAACCTTGTTTCACTGGAATATCCACAGCCATTTCATATTGCCCTTTTGTAAACGTATAAAACTCTGACAAAGTTTATTAGGCGTCTAACTAGTTTTAATCCAAGACCTCTTCCTTAGATAAGAAAAGCCTTTTCAAATTTCCAATCTATTTTAATTCATTATAAGCTTTTTTTTTTTTTAGCAAAAGGACTCAAAGCTATATTCTTATTTGTTGCTAATTGTTTCTTTAAGTGCCCTGGCAGGGCGGGGCACAAAAGTACTGAATGACTTTGTTGTGTTACGTTAATGAAGTAGCTTGGGGATGGGGGCAGGAGTTTTCAAGCTAGCAACGGAGAGATGTGAGATGGGCGGTTGCCAAAAAATCTTGTTGCAAGGGCAGAAGTGACCAATCAATGTTTACCTGATGTTTTTGGCCTGCTTGGACTATATAAGCAGCGAGTTGACCCTTAATAAAGGACTTCATCTGAAATCGTATTGATTTGTTTGTGAAGTTTGCTGCCCCTGCCCTGTTAAATGGTGCCCGAACAGGGACTACCAGTTTCGGTTTTGAAAGATAGCCAGAGATGAAATCGGTTTTGCTGGGAGACGATCGTGAAAAGGGGACATCCTGGCCCAGGGTGTGAAAAAAAGTTTTTTGGATAGCTACAGTTTATAGGAAATAGGAAAAACGGGAAACTCGCTGTTAGCCAGGTGAGCAGTTGTTGAGGAGAAGGTCCATGGGCGTTCATCTGAGGCTGGGACTCAGATAGAAGCCGCACTGAAGCTCCTCGGGGAAGCTCTTTCTATGAAAGAAATTGATTATGAAGAAACGGCATTGCAATCTCTGATAAAATGGGCTGATAAGAGAGGCATTGCCCTAATGCCAATGCCCTAATGGAAAAAAAGACTTGGGAGAAAATGGGACAAAAGCTGTTTGATGAAAGTACCTTAGCAAACAAGAGCCTTTGGCAATATCTGCCCCTCTGGAGACTAGTTAAAGAAACTTTAAGTGAAGTGAGAGTAGAGAGAGAAGCTTACACCAGTCAAGATAATACCAGCACGCTTGTGGAGCATGAAAAAGCTCCGGACGAAGAGGATGAGGTTGAATTTCCACCCTCACAAGTGAATCCGCCAGCTGCATCACCGAGTGATTCATTCACTGAAGATTTTGAGCATTCAACATTGCCTGAGCATTCCATGTGGCAACAGGAGCGACAAGATTTTGAAAAGATGACGAAAAAAATGGAGGAGAAAGGAAGTTGCCTGCCAGAGCCGCCTCCACCTGAAGAGCATTCACCCCCAGAACCAACTGCTCCGCTCCAATCGTTGACAGGGTTTGATACCATGGGAGCCGGTGTGGGGGTGGTGAGGTTGTGGGGGCTGGGAGGGAGCTGGCAGGGGATCACTGTAAAAGCTTATCCTGTTTTACTTAACATACTAACAGGAGGTAGTGATTGGGATCGGCTTTATGGGGTACCATACAGTAAAGCAGGTTCTAATTGTTTTGGGAAGGAGAGGACATTGGACCCCATCTCTGATCTTGACCCTGAAATTCAACCCCCCATCATTATCGATAAGAGGGAGAAGTCTAAAACCTTTGCTGTAAAGAAAGCAAATGCAAGTGCCCTAAGGGAACTGGCTGGATTGCAAAAACTTGGGAGAGCGTGGTACTTTGTGATTCTACCAGGATTCTGCGGGGGTGGAGATAATAAGTTTGGGGAACGGAATGATGTGATTGAAATACCTATTCATGGAATAGGAGAGGGGCTTCCCCGAAATTTAGCACCGAGCCTGCCCCTATCTGACTTAGGTTTGTCTGCAAAAAGGCAGAAGCCCCCAGACAAAAGCTGCA
>WAAB01009279.1:69179-134382 GCA_013389865.1 Piaya cayana
AAAAAAAAAAAAAAAACAGATAACAGGTCAGCTTATGTTTCTCAAAATTTAAACACTTCAATGGGGAATTCGTCATCACACAGGCATCCCACGTTCCCATGCAACCCTGAAGTCACTTTTGCAAAAACAAAAAAAAGGGGGGGAGGTGTTGCCTCCTAGTGAAGGATATGTTACTTTTTCTATTTGCTTTAAATTTTTTATGTCTAACTGGAACCAAGACAAGCCCTCCTATTGTAAAGACGACAGAGCAAGAATACTTCAAATCAGAAGAAGAATTTGAGATGGTCTATTAATAGAGCATGAGACATTTTTGGAACTTTGAGAGAAAATTTTTTTCCTCGGTTTTTCTGAGGAGTTGCGGCTCTTGAAGCTGTCTATTGTTTGTTTTATTGTCGTACTTTTCAAAGAGAACGGAGGAATTGTTGCTAATTGTTTCTTTAAGTGCCCTGGCAGGGCGGGGCACAAAAGTACTGAATGACTTTGTTGTGTTACGTTAATGAAGTAGCTTGGGGATGGGGGCAGGAGTTTTCAAGCTAGCAACGGAGAGATGTGAGATGGGCGGTTGCCAAAAAATCTTGTTGCAAGGGTAGAAGTGACCAATCAATGTTTACCTGATGTTTTTGGCCTGCTTGGACTATATAAGCAGCGAGTTGACCCTTAATAAAGGACTTCATCTGAAATCATATTGATTTGTTTGTGAAGTTCACTGGCCCCCGCCACGATACTTATTCATTTTGTTGACTATTGGCTTTTACTAAACCATACGAACGCAAACAGTTCCCACAGCTTTTAAGGCTAATACAGCTCAGCATCATGGGCAGCCGACTGTAGATCCTTCTCTCTGTACAAGCCAAGTGAAATGTGAAGCTGCTGAGACCTTCATGCCAAAATAATCCCAGGTGTATTAGTCCATTCTGGAAAAGTTGATCTTACATTGGTAAAGGCAGCAGTGAGACACTGTTCAGTGAAGGACCAATTGATCACATATTTCATAAGGAAAAAAAGTAAATCAAGTCCTAGCCACAATGAAAATCTGTTATTTAGAAACATGCAGTGATATTTCACTAACAGGAAGTAGAAACCCTGCTATTCAGTACCTGCTTTAGAGCTAGAGAATCTGCCATCATTTCATTAGCGCCTTTGCCTACCGATTAATAGTGGTAAATTGGTACAGATCAAATCCGAATAGACAAAGTTTCTCATACTATTCTTAAAAATATGAAAGGTTAGCCACTTCCTAAGGGCCCTCTGGCTACATTGGTGTGCAAGCTCATGAAAAGAAATGCTCACAGGTTGTCATACAAAGCACAGAGTATGGAGCATCTATTCAGGTGTAAAAAGAAGGCTGTGTTAGGCAATAGACAACCATTTGCACAGTGATGGAGAAAATGAAAAAGAGACCTGTGGAAAGCAGTTCAACAGTTAGCACTAGAAAACTGTTGTCTGACACTGCACATCTAAGCTTCAGTTGCAGATTTATGCTTCCAGTGGATTGTGTTAAATCTCTGAATCTCCTTCTCTTGGGAGGGGGTAAAAATGGAATTTGATTTATATCCCTGTGTATTCTGAACCAGACACCGGCTAATAATACAGGAGTCCAGGTACAGAATGACATTAAAGACTGAGCATTTGATGTTAATCAATGGATGCCTGTCTCAGTGGGAGTTTGCTCATTTCTGCTTTAAGAGAGCTAAATTGCTACATCTAGATATGCTGGGCAGTATTGAAACAAGCAGTCCAGACTTTCTTCCAGAATCAATACATAAAAAAGTAACTCAATGGAAGCAACCTGAGAAATGGGCTTGGAGGAGGAAAGTGAGAAGCAGGCTGCCTCTTGCACTATACCTCATGCTGGTTAACCAGACAAAAACATACACACACCTGGTAAGAGGATTCAGCCTTTCAAAGAGAGGTTGCTTAACCCAGAATTTTCTGTGTAAACTCCTGAACAGTTAGACTGAAGATTAAAAGCAGAGCAGTCAAATATTCCACCTTCCATTGACAACTGATATGGAAAAGCATTCCTTAATCATTTGCTTAAATCTACCCCAACTCAGCCAAGCTGTTAAGCAGATGTTTAAGTGCTAGAAAGTCAACAAGATAATCAAGTGTTTAAATGCTTTGCTGAAAGGGGCAGCTTTTGGCTCAGGATGTGAAAGCTGTGACATGAAACACTGCTTTCTACATTGGCCTTTGCCCATACCAAACCTGGCTGTCTTGGAGGGCAGACGGATCCTTTCCATCCTTAAAAGGAGGGAATGCTAAAGATGTCACAAGTTGTCCCCTTAGAGAGCTGCGGAGCATTGGGAGTCTTTATGATCTGTCTCCATAGGAATAAAATCTCTCCATAGGAAAGGGAGAGAACAGAGAAAAGTCCCAAACAAATACCAATAGCCAAATTTCTGACCCAAGGTGGAAGATTGCCTTGATGAGTCTGCTTACATCTGATGACCCTCACCATTAATCTGGTATTTGGGGAGTACTGGAAGGGGTTTCTTGCTGTTTAGGTGGGAAAATAAATAAGTCTTCCTGATGTGCAACTGTTTGTTTCCATGAAACCACTGAAGGACAATGCAGAGTTTGATAAATCTGAGTACAAAAAAAACAGGGATAACATGCAGGGACATGACAACACTGCAAGCATGCAGCACAGATGTGTGTTTGTAGGCTTGGGTTTGTGTGTTTATGTGTAGGAGAGCTGAACCTGTGCCTCAATCCTAACATTGGATTTATTAATGGATCATGCATGGTCTCTAAGAAAATGATTTTGTTATGTGATTTGCAAAATATGGGTTCCAGGAGTTTCTTGGTGGAAGTGTGAAGGTGCACCACACAGAATTTCCTAAGCAAAAAGTAAACTGGAGTTGAGGTGAGGAGGTGAAATAACAGTGTTGTACTTCAGAAGTAACATTTCTTCTACAAAGGTGAAGGAAATTCTATTCATTTCTCAGAGTCTCAAACCAACAAATTAAAGTTGCTGTATCATAGGTTCCCCTAAATTAAGAGGGACATGGAGAGTTTTCATGATGTGCTTTTAAAATCATACTTACTAACTTTTGGTAAAATCTCTCTTTAGACAAATAGAGAGGCAAGACCAAAGTGTACTGAGAGGTAGCATCCAGGAAATGGAGAGCACCTCTGTCTACTGTCAGCCTGTACCATTTTGTCAGAGATCTTAAGTGATAGCTAGAAGTTGGGGTCAGTTTGCTCTTAAAGTCCTTTTCCCTTTACTTTTTCTGTAGCTTTTTTTCTAGCATAGTAGCCAAAATAATGGTTTGCTGGAATAAATCTTAGTGTTGTTTTTTTCTTAGGCTTATCCATGAAACGCGTGAGTTTATGGAACAAATGCATTTTGGTTATTGCTGTTTCTGTGGAAGTGACATATCTCTGTTGGACGGTACATGCATGTAACTCTTAACTTGAATCAGCAATCTAAAAATAAGTTCAGGAATCTCAGGAACAGGAATCTGTCTTCTCAAAACTTTCTAGACCTATTTCAGGTGCTAATATACTCAGGCAGCATGTCCTAGGAGAAAAGCATTCTCTGGGCATAAACCACTACACTTCTGACAAGAAGCAGTGACAAAACAAGCCTCAAAAGTTGCCCATGGCAGCTGAAAAGAAGTGAGTGTTATTGAGTATGACAGAAAGTGAAAGGGAGCTGGTTTGTAACCAGTTATATAGGCTGTAAATAGATGATTAAAAATACTGTGGGCCTTAAGTATTGCATCAAAGTTAGCTGGGTTCTTTTTCAGCATCATCTTAAGTATAGGAGTAGAGTCTCCCAATGTGACAAAAATAAAGCCAAATTTACCTTTTTAGATCCTGCTGTAGCAGTGGTCTTTTTTTAGGACTATAAGAAGACGACAACACTTTTCTGGCTCCAGATCATCAATTGCATAGATAACCCCAGTCTGATGCCTCTCACTATGGCAAATCTAGCTCAGCTGATATTCTTTATGCTTCTCCTGTAAAAGCTGCCTGTCAGTCACCTGGGATGCAGATTTAAAGCAACTAGAATAAGTCATCATCTGGTTTGGATGGGCAATCTAGCAGTTTGCAGTTTAGGAGAATGTTTTAAAAACAATCATATTTACATAGTCCGGGGTTTTTTTTTCCTCGCCCTAGTCTTTGTCACATGAGTCTTATGGAGGTTTTCAATTAGTCTTCAGCTCAGTGTAGTATTTAAAGAACTAGCTTAAATTTAGGATCATACTTAAGTAACATCTAAGTAAGGTGTATGTTTAAGAGTTGGTTTTGCACTGTCTATTGAACTGTTGGACTCCATAATAGTCTAGAAAAATTAGGTAAACTTTACCCTCAAGAGTGTTAACAACTCCCTCCATTTTCTTGTCATCAGCAAACTTGGTTAGTAAATTATTCTTAGTGACTAGAAATATCATAAGTAATATTTCTTTTATACTTCTAGAGTCCACTACAAAGAATCAAAGAATCAGTATTAAAAAAAATCCGCAGGTACCTGAGAAGCAAGTCTTTGCCATAAGCCTTAGGGCATATAACTGATACTTCTTACACCAAATGGTCCTATTGCAGAAAAATGTAATCAGCTGCACAACTACAAAAAATCATGATAGGACTTCCTTTTACATACCAGCGCAGACAGAAACATAGCCTGGAAGGTCCCACTGGCCATTAAAAACTGTTCTTACTGTAGTGAGGTCATGTTAGGTCAGCATAGATGCATATATTACTGACTTCTGTATTATAACTAGACACTAACTTGAAATCAGATGGCTGCAAACCACAGGAGATTAGAATATGCGTGTATGTCTCATACAGCTAGAAAGAAGAACACAAAGATGTGGGGCACAGAACTACAGTTCCCCATCCAAGAGGAACAGAGCAATGAAGTCAGAAACCAAGACATACTAAAAGCATTTTTAACACAGAGACACAGAGTCTGGCATCCTCTTGGAAATGCATTGGGAAAGACAAATAAAACCAGACATGAAATTTAATGGTATCTCCCTTCTTTCATTGCACATCAAACATTCACCGTCGGAAATTCAAATCCAGTATTTTCCCAAATTTCTAAATGATATCCCAGCACCACTGGGAAGGATTCAACCAATTTGAGTGAAAATATACTCAAACTGAGAAAATCTTCCTACAAAATCATTATTCAGTCATGATATCATTAAATTAGATTAACTAATGGTTGATAGAACTAAATTAATCACAGCTAATTGACTGAAACAGGTATTTTTGCAGAATTGTACCTTGGTCTAAGTATATATGAATCGGAAATGAAGAAAGGTTAGGAGAGGAAGGCAAAATTAAAACAGTGCAATGTATCAAAGGAAGCCAGTAAAGCCTGAGGAGTAAATGCAACTAAAATCTGAGGGACTTAATGTTTTAAAATGGGAATATTGTACCATGTAAATCCAAGAGGACATTTGCAGTATCTGTGTGAGAATCATATTATTTTGAGATCAGCTAGTGTAAAAGCTGAATATTCTGCAAGGTCTGTCTCATTTTGGATGCTGTTCACCTGTTATCACAGACTGTTTAGAAGTCACTGTTCTTTGAGCATTTCATAGTAACGGGAAGCTTTCAAAAAATCAAATTCAATATGAGTATAATAATTTATTGATTTTAGCATTTTAGACCGCTCCATTTGGTTTCATTTTCTTGCAAAAGGAAACACAGATTTAATTTCCTAATTCAGCTAAAAATAAAAGCAAGCATGTAAATAATTAAAGCTCCTGTCACTCAAAGACTGAGTTTAGAAATCAGCAGACCATTTTCATAGCTTTATAAAGCTATTATAAAGACTTTTTTTCAATTTTTAGCAGGAATATTTACAGTAACTCAAATAAATCGATCTTCCATTTTGATACTAGGGATTTAAAAGACAAAACTTTTATGTCACTTTCTAAAATACAGAAATGATGCAACTGGCTTCAAAATACGAGTACTACACCAGTCCTTTATCTAGTCTATATTCAATTTATTCATATTGCCAATAGATAAATGTATCTCTTTCTGCACACAGGCCAGTGACTCCTTTCAACTACAGTGTTTATTCCACTTTTCCCCTTTCTGAGTGGAAAAAAATGTCGTCTGTACAATGGAAACAGAGAAAACAGTAGTGGAAAGATCCTTGGGAACAAAAACTATATTTATGTACTACCTGCCAAAGATATCTAACTTCTTATAAGGTATCAATCTCATTCATTGATTCAAAGCCTCTAGCACTAGCAAGAAGTTTGTGTTATGTATATAATATAATGCAAGGTGTTTATGTTACTGGGTTGGTTGAGTGCAGTAGTACAGTTTTCAAGTCAATATCATGTGTTATTTCAGTCCTCAGAGCATTTTTGGTATTCATAGGTTAGAATCTATTTAGAGAAACCTAATCTGAAAGATCTGCTACAGAGCCAAGTTTGATGTGCACCAGCATCCATAGGGCTTTGAACTAATGATTCAATGATTTGACAGGCTAAGAGAGTTGGGCTTCTTTAGTCAAGCAAAGAGAAGGCTCCAGGGAGACCTTATAGCAGCCTTCCAGTACCTGAAGGGGGCCTACAGGAAAGCTGGGGAGGGGATCTTTATCAAGGAGTGTGCAGGGATAGGACAAGAATGAATGGATTGAAGATGAAATAGGGGAATTTACCTGAGATGTTAGAAAGAAATGTGTTCTTGTGAGGATGGTGAGGCATGGGCAGAGTTGGCTGCCCCATCCCTGGAGATATTCAAGGCCAGGCTGGATGGGGCATGGAGCCACCTGATCCAGTGGGAGGTGTCCCTTCCCATGGCAGGGGGGTTGAAACTGGATGATCTTTGAGGTCCCATTCCAACCCAAACCATTCTATGATTTGTTTTTCATGTGGATACAAACTTCATTGATAGTCAGAATGCTCATGCTAGCGGACCAAACTAAATTTAGTCTAGAGCAAAACATCGAAGTGTGCTAGTGGGGCACAGAAGCTTTAGTACCAACTGTTTAGATCTATTGCCAAGCTCCAATTATGCCTAATTACCTTCTAAAGTAGTTACAGCCTAAACCTCTTTTGCTTTAATTTAGGTCTGTATCTTCTCCTTCTGGTCAGTAAACCAAATTATTCTCTGAAAAACAAATTACTCCCTTTCTCTTAAAAAACCCCCATTTACTGAGCATAATACTGTTATCAAAGTGTTCCAGACATCACAACTTAACCCTTCGTTCTTTCAGGAAATTTCTCTTTTCATCTAGAGCTGCTCTAAGTACTCCCACCCTCCAAGAAGTGTGGTGCCCAACCTCTATCAGCACAGTGTAATATGCATGGTTTATTTCATGTATTTTACAGAAGATGCTCCTCTTACACATTCCTTGACCTGCATTTTTCCTGCAAGGAGAATGGAAATAACGCTGATTCATACTCAAAATCTATTAGTAGGCATAGTTCGCTTTCTACAAAATTACTCCATAACAAATTCTTCTACAGCATGTGTCTGCGAAGCTGATTATTGCTGTCTAAGAAGATAATCTCACACTAAGTTCCCTATAAAGTTCACCAGTAGAGCTCTGCAAAATCTGGAATTTCCATTTTAAGAAATTTTTTTTGCTTAGATTTCCTACAATAAATTGTTAGTTCTTCATTCCATAGGAAATATCATCATATTTAGACTTTAGAAACAGAAGAAAAATGCTTGTGCTGACAAACTCAATACATTTCATTCTCATCATCACTTGGTAAAATTATATATCTTAGCCTATGCATAAAAGATTGAAACATCCTTTTCAAAGGGAAATGTGCTTTTTAAGAAGTCTAAACAAAACACTTTAAGTAGTGTGTTTACCAGCTTTTGAAGAAATGCTATCAAAGTAGATGTGCTTTGGCAAAACAGTTAAATGAGTTGACATTTTCCCATATAAAAATACATTATGCCAAATAATTTTTGGCCAGCTACTCTCTGTGTGATACTAA
The DNA here is from genome assembly GCA_013389865.1 of Piaya cayana. NCBI lineage: Eukaryota > Metazoa > Chordata > Aves > Cuculiformes > Coccyzidae > Piaya > Piaya cayana. Next base: position 77,111 of record WAAB01009279.1, read on the forward strand.
GAATAATTTTGTTCTGGTTATTGATTTGGGAAAATATTATGTGTTAAGAAACACCTCAAAGGTTGGTAACCATGAGGGGCCAGCTCTGTAAAATGTAGAGGAGAGTACCTCCAACTGCGACAGGACTGTATTTCACGTTAACAGATTAAAGAGTTTAAAGACACTTCAAGCTGGCCAGTTATTAAATAATGTGATAATATGCTACAAATGATCAGTGCATGAAAAAAGGCAAAATGTCACTAAAATTGTACTGCAGACTGTTTTGAATCTTCTTTTTGAGTCTTTATTGACAACATTAAAAAATACCTCACACCACAAGGTGCTATTAAATAATGTGAATAAAAATATAACTAAATGCATACAAGCACTGAGAAATTAAATTATTTCTTTTCCTAAAGCACTTGTTCTGTGTTCTGTATTGATGTTTCTTAGAAAATGTTGAGAATACATATTGTCATATGGATTACAGTTCAAAAATCTTAATAAATGCTAGTAAGGCCTGAATGTTTCTCCAAGATCTTTAAGTGCTCACCATAAGAAGCAGAAAGCTGGTGGCACTCAAAAGGCCTTTGGATGCTGATCTAGTCCAACAACAATGACAGTTCCAAGGTAAGAATTTCTGAATCTTGATGTCAGTGAAATTTTGATCTGGTTTTGTAAGACAAAACCATCTCTGATAGTCATGTGTTTTCACTCCATACAGTAATAGAGTATTAAAAACTGTAAGCAGAATTCATTCATATTCTGTCCTCAAAGCACGAGTCACTGATTTAACTGGAAACAACTAGATAAGCATCATTCTGTCTCCTACAAGTGAAGATCATAGAATCATAGAATTGTTTGACCTGGAAGGGACCTTAAAGATCATCCAGTTCCAAACACCCTGCCATGGGAGGGGACAACTCCCACTGGATCAGGTTGCTCAAATCCCCATCCAGCCTGGCCTGGAACACCTCCACAGATGGTGCAGCCATGAGTACACTGGGAAACCTCTTCCTATGCCTCACCATCCTCACAAGAACACATTTCTTCCTAAGATCTCATCTAAATCTCCCCCTTTCAGCTTAAAACAATTCCCCTTGTCCTATCCCTGCACTTTCCAATAAAGATCCCCTCCCCAGCTTTCCTATAGGCCCCCTTTAAGTACATGAAGGCTGCTATAAGGTCTCCCTGGAGCCTTGTCTTCCCTAGCTTGTATGACTTAATTTTCTGTGACAGTTTCTTTTTGATAATTTAGCCTACACTCTTGTTAAAACAATGATTAAGTGACACATGTTAATTAATTAATATTTATACATAGTTAGCATATGACTAGTTAGTATAGCTGCTGGACTTTGTACTTGAGGCAGATTAGTTGTATTCACACACCCTGTTCTAACTGAGAACACACATGAAAGACTAAAACATAACCAAATTGCTTTCCATGCATTGCTGTTTCATGCTGCCATACAGAACTGAACAGCTAGAACAATCTTCTCTCCTTTTAAACTTTCTATTCACTTTCTTTTCCATTTAATTTGACGACTTCTCAAAAATGAAACTGAGCCCTAGACCACGGATCTCACCTTAGATTTGCTCACACTAATCTGTGTACTGCTTTCTGATTATGTATCTCCCTTCTGTATCTTTTTATCTATTATTTTACAAGTGAGATCTGGGTCTGTCTGTGCAGTACCTAGCACCATCAAGTCTCACCATCTATCAGAAACCATGAAAACCTTTTAATGAATCCGTAGCTCCCATATAACTTTTGGAAGGCAAAGCTACTGCTGTGCATTAAGAGAAGAAGTACAGCAAAGTGCTACCACTTTGATATTCACATTTTTCTGTTTTTCAGCTAGTTTACTCTGTGCTAAGATAGGCTATGGGTCTGCTTCTCAGTTATGCTAATAATGTTTTGACAGCATGAATGCCCTTGAAGTAAATGTAAAGCATTCCCTGAAAATACCCCTTCAACGAGGAGCCCTTATCCTGCCAAACTTGCACAACCTCAAAAAAGGCTCTAAGGGGCTTTTTAGAAGCATTGCTTCCAGAGCCCAGATATGGGTAAAATTGGAGACTCAAGTAGTTTCAACCTGTGGGCTCTACATTGTCTTAGGGAATATGGTAAAGGTATGTAAAAAAAACATGCATTTTGTCAAGCTTCAGTCCTCAGCACATAGGTCAGACATCCATTGGGAAATGCCTTCAAATTGGAATTCATCAAAAAAATTTGCTGTATTAGTCCTTGCTTCAGTATTTGGCCAGGGACAACAGAATGTAAACCATAGAATCACAGAACCATAGAATGGTTTGTGTTGGAAGAGACCTTAAAAATCATCTGGTTCTAACCCCCCTGCCATGGGCAGGGACACATCAGGTCATCCAAGTCCCCATCCAACCTGGCCTTGAACAGCGCCACAACTTCCCTGGGCAGCCTATTCCAGGGCCTCACCACTCTCACAGTGAAGAAATTCCTCCTTATATCTAGTCTACATGCCCTTGGAAAACAACCCTCCCCAGCTTTCCTGTGGAGCCACTTTCAGTATATATGCTTTCCCTCTTCCAAATTCCTCCTAGCATGTAGAGATCACCTGACTTTATTGGTGGCATTTGATCTACAGCAATTCACTGTCCTTTAGCAGCATGAAAAGCTTCTAATCAACCGGTAGCAGGGACCCCAGCTGGAAAATGCTGTATACAGCAGCGAAAATGTTCAGAATCAAAATGTACTACTGTACTTGCTTAAAGCTTCAGGTAGCAAATCAACACTCCTCGAAGGCTAGTCAGTTTGGATTTGATCTTTAGAAAACTGTGGTTCTAAGAATTTGCAGCTTTTGGAAAATGTCAATGCTTGCAAGAAGTTGACTAAAATGACCAAGGATTTGCATGCAACAATTCTATTTTTTTTTAGTTCTATTCTTTTGAATGAAAAAGAAAAAGGTAAACTATTTACCCAACAAAGACATGAGCAGAAGATGTAAAGCATGCAAACATTTATTTTGTGTATAGTTTTAGCACAATGGTTGTTAGCAGTCTCCCACAAACAACCCTTCTCAGGCAGAAATCAGTCACTAGGAAATACACAAACATGATTGTTCACCAGTAAGGACAGGACCCAAGACAACCTCCATCACTGTAGTGTATGACAACACTGGTGCCTAAAGATGTCTTCATAAATGCACTTAGCAGATCTATCAAATGGGGTAATTCACACACTAATTCCCCAAGGCATTGTACAGAATTACTCAACTGCATGTAGAAAGATGCAGACAGCAACTATAAAAAAAAAGGTACTCAAATGGAATTCTTACATTTTTATGGCTTTTAGCAACTGCAATGGATGTTGCTCAGACACCAGAGGTTGCCTCAATAGAAGAACCCAGGAAAGCAGTGAAGGTAAGTGGAACTGTGCATAAGACACTACAGCAGCTAGCAGAGAAGAGCCCTGCAGGTAGAAGATGACAATTTGCACTAACAGAGTTTATAAAGTTAAAAACTCTAAAATCCAAACGATGAGATTAGGCTACAGTGCCACAATCATACTAGTGAAAAATGAAAGGAGAAAGGGGGCAATGACTCAAGCAGTTATTTTCATTCAGATGTGAGGTCATGCTTTGGGAACTGTAGGGCAGGTCCCAGCTTTCTGGCCCACTCGTGTGCAAGTCAGTGAGGAACTGATTAAACACCAAAGAGACAGCCAGCTGTCCACATCATGGACTGGACTTCTAGGCCTCCTCCACATAAATACCAAGATCTGATATTCCCAACTGTGAAAGCAGAGTGCAAGTTCTGCTAAACTGTACTAAGATGTCTTGGCCAAGAAGAAACCAGAGTAATTTCACATGTGGGGGCCAAATACCTATATATAAGGCTAACTTTCCTGCAAAGAAGGAGAGGAAAATGCAGATATGACAGGGCAACGGGTTCTTTCAACACCCTCCTTATCCATTTTAGCTCTACCCTGCCCCTTCTCCTGAGCAGTGCTGCTGCTGCTCTCTCCAGGAGCAGATGTTTGTGCTGCTTCTCTGGCTCATAAGATCCTCTGTGTTACAACCTGTAAAGCTTGTTTTCCTCTGGGAGACTGTCAATAATTTACCAAAGCAATCCAAAATCTGCCTTATAAACAAACTATTATTATTCACTCTGCCAAAGCACTTAGACCAAAACGATAAAACAACAGGCAAGACTATAAATAATTTTTCCTTGACCAAATGCTTGATCTTTCAAGCATTATTACCATTTTTTCATCATGGCTGCTCCCATCTCTGGCCAGAAGAAGGATGTAGGGTATCGTGTGAGACCATGACACCTTGTCAGCATTCACAGACATTTTTGGGGCAGTGCTGGGAATCTACTCAGCCTTCTTTCTCCCTCTTCATCACCAGGGCAGGGCTGGGAACTGCAAAAGCTTTCTAGAAAGTTGGAACCAGGCCGCAGTACTCCACCCCATTAATAGCTTTCCCAACATTTCCCTCAGGACACAGGGCATTTTCTAGATTATCTTTGCTGTTACTGTATGGGGGGAGGGGACTGTGTAGGTTTTGCCAACAGTCTGCATTGCTTTTAACTCTTTACAGAGAGGAAAACGTTAGTCTGTTTGGCAGCTGACTGAACGTGAGCCAGCAGTGTGCTCAAGTGGCCAAGAAAGCCAGCAGCATCCTGGCTTCTATCAAAAACAGTGTGGTGAGCAGGAGTAGGGAAAGGATAATGCCCCCATACCCAGCACTTGTGAGGCTGCTTTTTGAATGCTGTGTTCAGTTTTGGGCCCCTCAGTTCAAGAAATACATTGAGGAGCTGAAGTGTGCCCAGAGAAGGGAAACGGAGCTGAACAAGTCTTATGAGGAGCGGCTGAGGGAACTGGGATTATTTAGCCTGGAGGAGGCTGAGGGGAGACCTGATCACTCGCTATAGCTCCCTGAAAGGGGACTGTAGCAAGGGGTGTGCTGGTCTCTTCTCCTGTGTAACAAGTGATAAGGTGAGATATGATGGTCTCAAGTTGTGCCAGGGGAGGTTTAGATTGATAGTAGGAAAGAAATTGTTACTGACAGAATGTCGGAGCACTGGAAGAGGCTGCCCAGAGAAGTGGTGGAGTCTCCTTTCCTGTAGGTATTCAAAAGGCACTTAAACACGGCCGTCCAACACATGGTTTAGTAGGCACAGTGGTGTTGGGCTGAACATTGGACTGGATGATCTTAGAGATCTTTTCCAGCCTTAATGATTCTATGATTTTATGATTCTATGAAAGGTAAACTGAGGTACACATGAGAGAGAGATATATAACCATTTTTTTCTTCTTCATTCTCTTCATGTCCACACTTTCCATGACTTCTGTGAATTAGTCACAGGAACCTTGACGTGCAGTGTATGAGTAGGGATATTAATGAAAATGTATTTGATTTAAAACAAACATAGACAAATGTCTGTCAGGGAAGGTCTTGTTCTCTTTTTCTCTCTCTTTTTTTAAATAATGATCCACAAATTCTTGTTTGTCTTTAGAATACAGCTAAAACTTGAGGAAGAGTGATGTACCACATATTTTAAATAACTACTATAATAATCAATTCCATGGGTTCTCCAAGGTTGAGAGCAAATTAACCAATCAACCTCCACTTTAATCAACTCTTCAGTGATTAGGGCAAGTGATTTGCAAGGCAGCACGAACAACACATATCAGCTTGCTGAGTTTCTGCTGACTCAAGAAGCCTTCTGTGTTTGCATAATAGATCTAATAAATATTAAGAACTACAGCTGTGGAAGGCTGCCTGATATGAAATATTCTGTGAAGGATGTTATGATGATAATCTTTCTACTGCTGCCACATAAATAACTCAAGTTGGATATATGTTTTGTTTGCACACATGCCTCATTACTGGCTAGTACCTCCCAGAGTGAAGATCTTCAAAACAATAATAAAACCATAGGCTGCTGCTATTTAACAGTAAATACCTAATATGGCTAATCAAGCAGTTCTGTTCAATGCCATTGTACTTCTTCCTCAGATAAAGCTCTTCTGACCATCTGAAATGTACTCCAAAGACAAAAAAAAAGTCTAAAAGTAAGCGGTTCCTCAGGATATAGTTGTTTGCTGGTGACTTAGAGAGATGAAAGATACCTGGTGATGCCATAACCAGTAGGTGGTTCAAACATGTGCAGCATATTTTCCTGGGAGCTGAAGTGCCAATACATCCTGTGTTAAAAAAATTGTTTTCTTCAAATTGCAGATGGGACTCTGGGAGAATTGTGTCTTTGAATCCTGACAATATGAAAAGTTAAATCCAGGATGCAGTCTAAGATTTTACTATGCTGAACACCTGCAGAATCAGGTGTTCCCCCCAAGAAAGATGCAGATGTTCAGTATTCCTTAGGATTTATCCTAATAATAGTAAGAGCAACAGCAAGTGTTCGAGTACTTTCTCCAGAGAGAACACGTGCAGATAAATCAAATAATTATACGATTGAGTCTAGATACTTAAAATAACAGAAAGTACTTGTAATTGAGCATTGCCTCAGGTACATATACTCAGTTCCTCCTGGCTACAAGGGACAGTTATACACTGCAATGTAAGAAAAACAACTGGCCTTTTGCTAATACTCTCCTTTCTCTCTTAACAGTTATACCTCCTGCCCCACTAAATCTCAGCAGTATTTTCTTGTCTTTTTTTGCCTCAGACATATTCTCACAGTCATAATCTCATATAAATCAATGGGTAAATGCTGGGTGGTCAGATTTTTGGTCCACTTGAGTATATTGGAATCTCAGATCCCTTCACAGTGTCCTGTCAGTCTGGGTTTCAGTGGCAACAGCTTGACAACATGAGCAGATTGTCACAGGGCAGTATTTGTCTGAATTTTCAGACAGTCTCAGCAGAGAGAATTGCTGTAGCTTCTGAAGCTAGACAAGAAACTCCCAAGTCCCGAAGCTGACTAAATCCTTACAACTGCATTGGGTGCTACTGAGATGGGTTTAACTCACTGATAAACAGCCCCTCCCCAGCTTTCCCATAGGCCCCCTTTAAGTACTCTTTAAGAACCAAAACTGAAGACATGCTGTGCAGCATTAGAAGGACAGTAATGCTTTTTTCTCAGGAACTTAAAATCTAAAGCTAACTCCTACTGCAAGATCAGGCTGAAATTGCCTAAGGAGAGACAGGAAGGGAAGGCAATATGCCTTTCCCAATGTGGAATCCTTGCTTTGCTTATTAACTGAATTAAATACAGTGTGAAGGACAGGAGCAGTGGAAAACTTGTGATGCTTACGAGAACATAGACATAGAACTGATATGTGTATTTAAATAGTTTTTAAAATTTAACTGAGTTCCTAAAGACAGTAAAAAATCCAGCAATTAAATCAATGTATAATTTAAAGGTTCTATTTCTGAATTGCAAACCAGTAGCCCACCAAAGGAGTTTATTATAATCTTTATTTTCTAAAACAATATCAATTTTATGAAGAATGCCACTATCTTATTATGGCCTTCTCAGGTATGTCTTCAAGAGAAATTAAGGAGTTTATAGAAGGATCCAAACACAGATGATATTGCTCTCTTGCAGAGAGCATTATAACTGTGCCATCCATGCTGCTAAGGAACCTGACACACACACACATGAAAACACAATTGATCTTCAAATCTTGTAATTTTGAATCTTCTTGGTATGAATATTGTTCCATTAAAAAAAAATGAGTAAATATGTATAAAACTATCAACTGGAAAATATTTGCCTTTGCACAAAGGAAAACTTTCCTTTAAAGAGTCACTCTTCTCTTTTTTTCTGTGTATTTAGGTTCAGAATGACTGTTCTCAGACTTAATAAGATCAACATGCTTGTAAATGTATTTTTTAACTTGTGTGGGCTACTAATCTCTATAGCCCTAATAAAAAGAACTGTGTGGCAATTAGCTCTAACCCACCCATGTATATAAGCACCGTTACAGACTGGGAGCAAATTATCAGGGTAAATCATTAGAGTTATAATAACAAGATCTGGAATATATTGAATATCTCATTAACATTAAAGCACAATCCAGCATACCTCAGGAAATTAAAGGAAATATTACCCAAAGAAAAATAATCACAGTTTATTTCTATTACACTACCTTCAGTTTTAAAATTATTTCTCATTTTGTTACAAAAGAAGTTCAAAAATCAAGCTGTGAAACTAGGTGGCAAACCTCTCAATTGCCTTTATTCTAAGGAACTTGAAAAACAAGTTGTCTGTAATGTTTCTCTGTTTGAATTTTGTGGAAAAGTCTAACTTTCAATTAGTGCTTTGAAAAAGAAAAACCAGACAGGTACCAGGGTGAGCCTAAAAGGAGCTGGTGCAATAAGATAGCATCTGTTCACAGAAGTCTTCAGAGCCTCGCAACTGCTCACACAACAAGCTGTTGTGGTTTTGTACTACCTTTGGAGAGGTCTGCCACTTGTCATAAGAACAAAACCAGGACATGTTCTCCCCATCTGTTTTGTAAGTCTTCACATCCACAAGTAGGAGAGCCCATGGTGGGAGTCCCTGTGATCAGGCCACTTCAGGGCTTGGCCACAGAACCTCTGGCTTTCATCCTGACTGCCCTGTCACAGAGCAAGCCTGCAATCAGCCCAGACCGTGGAGGTCACTAGAAGCACAACACCAAGAGTGGACTGGGATATCTTTAGACTGCAGGAAGAATGTTAAAGGGATAGTGCTCAGGGCATTTGAGAGTGAGCCAAAGGAAATGAAGGGCGTACAAATCAGCACAAGAAATTACTCATCAGCAGAGTAATCACCCACAGGACTCTCAGGGTTAATCAATTAATACTCTATTTAAATCACACATGAATCTGTCACCTGTTTGCTGGCACTGTGGTCTTTAGCAGTCTGTCTGTTACTGGATTATTTTAATATTCTCCTGAGCCTTGCGACCCTGAAAGGGCACTGTAGTGTTGCACAGTTTCAAACCATACCTGAGCTCAGGAGCACTGCAGAACCATGAAAAAATGTACCTTTCAGTATCCTCAACTCACCAATCTTCCATCCCACAGTCTTAATGATGTGTACCCATAACTGCTCATTCACTACTGCTCCACTGGCAGTGCTTATAGTACAACACTAGATATCAACACAACCAGCCTGCTCAGGTACACGAAAAAACAATATCTTTTAGAATACATTTCAAAACCAAGAAATACACATTATCACACTTTAGTTATTTATTTACTGCATTTTGAAAGAAAACAATGCTTGTATCAAGCCACTTCCTTTATTTCTACTCATAAACTCTAATTCCTAATTATTTGAAGCTTACATCATTTTGAACACTGAAAACAGGAAATAATGGTTGCAGTGAAGAGATTTGGTAACAGAGTTGAATTCCATAGCTAGTTAGACAGAGCATGATAATTTGCTCTGCTTACAAACTTGCCACCACCACCAAATTATCTTCTTTGGAAATTACATTAATAAGGCAAGGCCACAGGCCCTGGCTCCACATCTAATTGAAAGTTTGGCATTTGGTCTCAGAAGAGGAACTTTATGCTTTTGTTGAGGATGACCAGGTTCAGCCTCTGCTCTGAAGAAATATATTCAGCAGAGGAGTTTGATATTTCTCTTTGTCCTCAATGTTTGCTCATATATGTAAAAGCAAGCATGTGCCTACTCCTTCTATGGTTTGAAACGTATTTGCCCCAAGAGGACAACATTCAGTCCTTACAAAGTAATTATATAAACAGTTTTATGTAAAATTCTTTTAATTGCATAAGTATTTTTTGATCATACCATAGATTAAAGAAACTACCCAGAAATCTTTTCCTGGGACTTACTGAATTAACATAAAACTTAAACACTGGTGTATAATGCATAGACCTTAAAAGATGACCAAGAAACCATACATTTGCCACCTTTGTTCTTACTGTATAAATCTGTCCCCATCTAGTATGAGGCCTGAGTTAATGAATCACTAATGTTGGATAGCATCCTCAGGGAAGCTTTGACTTCATGGTAATGGGTTTTTTTGTATTGAAGGCATAGTGCTGCAGAACTAAAACAGACACCTGCCTTGGCTCAAAGGCATGCCTTTCACATTATTCAACTAATAAAGTCACAGAAACACAGAATGGTAGGGTTTGGAAGAGGGCCTGGAGATCATTTAGTCCAACCTCCCTGCTAAAGCAGGTTTGCCTAAAGCAGGTTTGCCTAAAGCAGGTTGCACTGGAATGCATCCAAGTGGGTTTTGAATATCTCCAGAGAAGAAACCTCCACACCCTCCTTTCAAGCCTGTTCCAGTGCTCTGTCATCCTCATAGGATATTTTAAACATCATGACTCTGGTCCATTCCATGCCATGCACTTAGCATTCAGTGATTGGCCAGATCAGGCACCAAGACTAGGGATATCCCTAAGAACTTTGTTATTTCTTACCTGGGCCACACAGTTTCCTCTACCTCAAGGAAGGGATTAAACAGGTTAGTTGGCCAACTTCCTTTCTCACGAGCAGTTCAGTTTAGTCCCCTGGGAAAGCGACTGACCTTAAGAATGCTGATGAGATTCCACATTTATCTTTCTGCTGAAGAGGTGGTTTTTCTGGCCTCTTCCTTTCATACTGTTCCTGCCTTTTCAGTTCTTTTGCACTACTAGCACTCAGCCAAGGTACTTGTAAAGACAGTGATCTCATTTTTGTTCTCTTCCTGAGAGCTGGGCTTCAGGGGGTTATGTGCTTTGTCAAACACAGCAGGGCTGCTCTTGGTCTCGCTCTGAGAGAACAAGAGTGGCTGTCTATGCGCAGTAAGGGAGTGTGCCCTGTTTCCCCCTCACAGCCAACCTGCTGCTACTGACTGCACTGCTGCCAGAGGGATAACCCTGCTGCCTGGATTCGAAACAGCAAGTGAGCCTGAAGAAAAGAGTCCATCCATTATCCTCATGGGGAACAGGAAGGGTTTTAATCCATGGGACTGTCTATTCTCATGGACAATCCCTTTTGTGTTCTTCACAATTAAATACAGAGTAAGACTCAATGCAAGCAGAATTCTATATAATGACACCCATTCAAATATATTTTATTAGAATTCCCCCATGTGTTTGCCTGATGACTTTGTAAGGCCAAAGTTTAAAGAGTCTATGATCTTAGAGGGAAAGAATAAGTATCAGGAAGATACACTGGCTTAGTATAAGAGCAAACTGTACAAAACCCCTTAAAACCTGCTGCTGTAACAGCTCCAAATAAGTGTCCAATGAAATCATTGCTTCTTGTACCAGTTCTTCCTTGTTAAGCATTTTTAAGGTTCTTATCCATTCTTGCCACTCTTCAAGATCTCACAACCATTATCATAGCCACTGAATTAGGATAGATGATTTGCTACTTTTTGTCACTAATCTTATATTTATCTTAACATCTTGCCATCATTGTTCATCTTCACTGAAGTCTATAAATGGAAAATTAAAGAGAAATGTTCAAATTTACTCACTGAAATTAACTGAAAAAGGAAAGTATCTGTGATGCAAGAACCATGGTCTGGTGCTGAACAAATACAGTTTTTAAACAAGTCAGGCTCCAGTACTAGACAAGACTGCCCAGAGAGGACCTGACAAGGGCTGGAAACTGTAATTTGTAAGTACAAGGAATAAAACACTATTTAGAACAAAATAGGTACCATTTTATGAATCCTATTACTTCTGTATTAGATTTCTTACAAGAAAATATCTTCTGCTTTCTCATACTGGGTATTTTTCGCTGGTTTTTTTCATTCTGTACAGAGGTAGAATGTTTGCTCTGGCGTTCTAAGTCACAGAATAAATAAAACAACAACAAAAGTATAAATAATAAAAATGTGGCATACTAATTAAAATATTTATTCTAAATGAAGTATCAGAATCTAACCTTCATTCCTTTGCTTTCTTATGAATGAGTCAGGGCATATATGACTAAATATGTATTTGAGTTCTATCTTACCTATACTCGTAAATTATGTCTTTAACTTACTCCCACTGAACTGAAGGCCCATCCAGTAAAGGAAACTGTAACTGCACATAAATTTGAAGTTCTGATGACTTCGTATAATTACTTTTTCTGTTAGTAGAGTGACGTTATGGCACTGATCTTAAACAGGAAGGGACTTGTTTCAGAGATGAGTCTATAAGAAATCACAAATCAACCTAACTACCCAGCCTCACTTAAAAGCCACCAAAGTTTCTTAACCCCTTTACTATTTTAGGATAACTAAGTCAGAACAGGCCTTATAATTTCAAAAACACATGATGTCCAGTTTTTTTACACCAGTCTTATCTTCAAAGACAAATGGTCCTTTTTCCTTTCTGTCTTTTCCTTGTAACAGAAAGAGCAATCATTTATTAGGCTAAACAAATCAATTTTTTTTACTTCTTTTATGTGGCAAGTTAAACATTTCCCTGTTTATCACAGCAAACCTTTTCTGTTATAACTCTATATCATCTTTCTCACTTAAGAGACCAATGCACTCACCATTCCAAACTTAATGCCATCATTGCTTGCCCAGATGAATTATTTTACAAGACACGCCCTCAAATCCCACTTTTTCCACAACTGTGTTGCACTGGTGACTCTCAACTAAAAGGCCCAGAACTTCCCTCATTGTTTCCACTTGTAAATCTTCTAGATTATAGTATGAATTCTTGTTTTACAATTGGATCATTAGATTAAATCCCACCTCTGTTAGTACATACCAGCATCCTTTTCCATTCTTATCCTTCTGCTGGTAGGCAATGACTCTCTTTCACACTTCTCACCAACTGCCATGAGCTCATGTCTATTTTCTGTGCTCGGGTCATTAATGAAGATATCAAAATTAGTCCTAAGAGTGGTCCCTGGGGACCTACCTGCCTGTAGACTCATCTTCTCTTTCAGCAAAACCCTCTGTTGGTTCTTTTCAGCCAGTCCCTTCTGCACGTGACAGTTCTTGTGCTAATTCCCATCTTGCTTGCCTTCACCAACAATTCCCTGTGTGACATCATATCAAATACTGCACTGAAGTCCAGAAAGATTAGAACTACCACGTTTCTCTTGTCTTCAAACAAGCTATTAGAAAAACCTGGGAACCAATGGCTGAATTTAGATAAAAATCTTGGTAAGAAGTAGGTATCATACCAGAGGGAATAACAGGAAAGCAAATACTCGTGCTGCAGAGAAAAAAGGTAGGCATCAGCATGACTTGAGCCTTTGAACTAAAACAGGTGATATTTCAAATTTCTACAAACGACTTCAAAAAGGAAGACTACAGCAAAAACTTAGGCTCATAAGTTATTTTTTTCAGGATAATACAAGTGAAGAGGATTTTCAGAATACTGAAATGAGGTGAGAGAGAAACTCCCTGTGAACAGTTCCAGGCAATTACGCTGCAGAAGCTGATGATGAGAGTTGACCCCCTTGTGTTCCAGGCAACTAGCCCTGTCTTTTCTGATGCATGGATAACTAACAGTGATAAAATAATTATCCATCTGTGTGACATGGTTATACTACTAAATTAAACTAATTGAGGTGCCTCCTCTATGCTTTGCTGCTCAGCTCCTGAGTCTTCCAACTGTATCCAACAACAATTCTGAAAGAAACAAACTCTTCATCCTTTGCTGCCTCACGTGCACATGCACAGTGCCAGGCTACTGTGGAAGGAATAGTCTATATCAAATAACTTATAGAAGCAATTTAGTCACTTTGTTTTCTCTGAAAATGATTTATTCTTGCTTAGATGAAGAAATGACCCCTGGTTCTCATTGTGGACTTGTTGATCAGATATATTTTAGATTAAAAATTCTCATAGCAAATACTCACCTTTGTGTATTCCACTGCTGAATGTATAAAGGGTGAATAAGATATCGTGTTTCAACATCTACTTCACAAGTTTTTGGTAAATCACATTTTTAAAATGGACTTTTGAAAAAAAATCAGTATTCAAATTGAAAAGCACTCTTTTGATGCATATGCTTTTCAGTGAACAATTTCAACGCAAATTAAAATTTAGAAAAATAAAAATTATCTTTAAGAAGTGACAGGTGATTTGTGAAATAAACTCTATCACCTTAATTCAGTTCCTTTTGGGCAAAACCTGTCTCTCATCCCATGGATTCATCTCAAGTTTTAAAAAGAAATGTGCACTTATTTTCAGTTGTTAGTTTCTTTTTTTTTTTGTCAAATGGCAGTTTCATCTGAAAACAAAGGCCCTTCCTATCAGTTTGCACAGACAATAGAGAAGCACAGGATATTATGATCTGGCAAACTATTTAAATTCACACATCCTGCATGCTACAAGTGGGAACTTCATTTCAGACCTGAGTTAATTGGCATGGCAGAGGCAGTGGGGAGGCAACTCACGGAAGGAATCCTAGGGACCAGCCCAGTAGCACAGAGTGGCCCCAACTTTTATTTCTAACCTCAGGAATGAAATAACAGATGTCAAGAACCTTTGTTATAGAGCTGTTGTGACCTGCCTGTAGACTGAATGTTTGAATTTCATCTCCCTGCCTCCACTAAGAATCTGTTTGAAAGCCTGGTGACATAGGCTTTGTGTGGGTGAGGTGAATTTCCACTACAGTGTGTGTCGGCACAGTAACACTTGAAATACAAAACACAAACATTTTCTTAACAGTGTTAAATGTCCTCATTATTCAAAGGCATGGAAACAGGCCAGAAACTCTGTTCAGATTACCAGTGAACCATTCAAGCCAGCTATACAAAAGCAGATGTTATGACATGTGAGAAGGTACAGAGAGAATCAGCGACTCTTTTGACTGTGCGAACAAGAGCAATGACAGTATATATATAGTTTGTAGGACTTAATATGTACAATTTGAAAGGTGAGAAAGGATCAAGAGGGCTGTATTAATTAAAATGTGTCTGATTGTAAGATTATGGCTGTTGCTGAGAAATAATCAAACACCTATTTTAAAACTGGGTAAAAAGGAAAGGAATAACTTCATACCTGACACTAGAAACCTTAATCCCAGAAAGAGCAACTTCTCAGATACTTCTGACCAAGAAATGGTGCAGAACCAGGGAAACTTAGGGTTCTCTTGCGTCCTTCAAAAGACAACCAGTACCCTTTAAAAGAAAACAATATTAAAAGAAATAAGCCTCAATGGGCAGAAGAGCCTTTTTCAATTCAGCATTCCTGATGTTCTTCATAATGTGCCTTTTTTAAATGTTACACCCCTCAATTAACTCATAATTGCTATCCATGCCATATGAATTATGCAGCATTTGATGTAAATTCAGATTCTCTGGCACTGAGCAAATCTAAGGGCGTTTCAGAACCTGGTGTAATTACAGAAGTAATCCCCGTAGACTGAGGAATAAAATTGATATCATCTCTTTTTTTTGATCCTGATTGGTTTGCATGGTACTCCTGTGCTAAGTTCCCCTTGGGCTGCTGTGAAAGTGCAATAGCAATGAAGATCATGAGCTAGTGTAAATAAATGAACACAGCTCAGGAGGACTTGATGGAGCAAGCCCAGTTTACATCAGAGGTAGCTGTAACTCTATCCACTTTCTCCTGATTCAAATTTTAACCTAGGTAAGTCCTTTGTTGAAACTTTCCTACTGAACTAAGACATGAGTGGAAAATATTACTGACAAAAGCAAACAAGTCTTGAGATACAATGCTCTGAATTATACAGCTGTTGAAAGATACTATCTTTAGCCAAAAAAAGCAGGAACAGGAGGAGGTTGCAGAAAATTAGTGCAGTGAAATATATGACAGCTTGTAGAACAATGGACAAAGGAATATTTCTCTATGTCTTCATGCCTGTGTTTATTTCTATAGCAATATTTGTAAGAAATAATAAACAAAATATGTTAGGAGGGAGTCCAGTTCTAAGTGATTTCTGACAATCTCAGAACATTAAGAGTCTCAGCAAAAGCAGAAAAAATAGTTATCTAATAAGAATAATGTACATCAAACCTTTTGCAATCTACCTAGCACAGATAAATGTACTTTTGGAGACTGGTCTTAGCCTGGGAATATATTTGATCAACAAACATGCAGACATTTACTACACCTTTCAGGTTTAAAAATCTCTAGCATACTCAGCCTTGATATCAAGGTGATTGGAGGGAATTTTCACTAAATACAAGATGGGAGAATATAAACTAACCATAATAATGTTCTCAAGATGGACTTCCATAGGCATTTCTTAGCTAACGTGCTGCTCTCTGTTTAGAGAGGAGCAAAGTATCCTACCCTAATTCTTTAACTTTCCAAATCTGTAGATACTAGTGGGAAGCAATGTGCGGGAAGAGGAGATACTGGAGAAGCAGAGGAGGAGGAGCAGGAAGAGCAGCAGAAATAGAGAGAAAAGGCAAAAAACAAGAAGGGGAGACAGGATATCAAGAAGAGAGTACAACCAGTATCACAGGTGGCTGGTATGTCAAATCAACAGTTCTTAAAGCCTATAAGCTTTCAGGTTGCATTTGCCCCAGTATAACAGGATTTGGCATAATACAACCCTTTGCACTTAAACAAGTTTTTTGCTGAGCTGGACTAAAATTAGTCTTGAGCTTTCACAAGTTTTTTTTCTTCAGTATAAGCAGATATAAAACTGCAAGACAACACTGGAGAGATTTTTGGTAAGAAAGCCTCAAATCCCACACTAGCAGTTGATGTATAGAGATCCCTGAAAAGTCTGATGAAGGTCTAGTAAGACTCTCTTCAAACAACTTTCCCCCTTGGTTTCATTAAATATTTTCAACACAACCATTAAGATAAATAAAAATAGTTCCTTATTTAACTCCTCCAGTTCAACTATAGCCCAGATTTAGTGACTGAATATTATTCTTCTCTCTTCTTAATCTAGTTAAAAAATATGTGCTGTAACCATTGTAATTAGAAGAAAGCAGAGCTTCTGAAATACACCAAGAACACCAGTATAACTAATAAGATTATGAACTTCAGCAACTTTGTATTTGCTGTGCCCAAGCTCTCTAAGAAACTTCTAAGGCTGCACTAATAGAAGGGAAGATGGGTTATAAGGACATGAAGTGCTTGTGTCCAGCATCCTGCTGCTGACTGTGCTGTCAGTTTATGTTTATGCAGTCAATCTGATATATTATCTGAGTAGCTTATAATCTTTAATAGAAGTATGTATGAATAGTTCTGCTTTTCAGAAGAAAGGTGAGAGTCAAGAAAGATGATGCGGTTTTCTGAAACAATACTACAAAAAACATATATGTGAAATCAAGGGCACCGAATGCAGCATGGACAAGTTTAGGCTTCCTCCTCTACAACACAGGTTAAGTAAAATGCTACCTCTGGTTTTAACCTGGTAATCACACTGATTTATCTACCAAGTGTGTGGAGGAAGAATAATCTAGGTCCTTTGTCAGTATACTGTAAACATAGAACTTTCTGCAGGAATAAAGATCTGAAGAGTCAAACTGAACAGATATTAAATGCCATAAAATTTACAAAGTTATTTTTTAAAAAAGATTGCTACCTATGTTCCTCATCTTTAGTATTTCTGGCCTCTGGGTGGTTGGTATTTCTTCACTGCCTGTAAAGGGAATCATTAATATTATCCCTGCTTTGCTGCCTCTTTGTCTCCCCATCCCCGTTCTTTTATCTCTTCATATAGAGACAAGTGCTGTAGTCTCTACTGAAAACTGAAATATAACCACCTAATTGTCACTCAGCCTGTAGAGGGTGGCTGATAAAGCAAAATGCCAGGATGACTTCCAGTTAAAAGAGTGAAAAAACAGGCAAAATTCATCTTTGGTCTGCCTTTATCGTAACTTCTTTCTGGGTGCCTGTAGCCTTGAAACCATATGCTTAAAATCAAATATTCTGCATTTTCAACATTGTTATTACAACTTGGAAGCCAGTGGTTGGTTTACATTACCTTTAGCAGGACCAAGAGTTAATTACTTGCCCAGGGTTGTACAGGAAGTCTGTTTGAGGATAAGGAAGATTTTACTAGCTGTGTACATTAACATCGTTCTTCTTTGCCTGCGGCAGCTCTGAAATTTATTGCCAGTTCCTAGGTAGTGGTCTGACCTGCTATCCTGACATAATCTGAAGCAAAATCATCTGCTTTCAGGTATTTTTGCATAAATTTCCTATATTATGAAGGACTCTGGCTTTATTTCCTGAAACTGGGAAATTAAGTTGCATTGCTACTGAAGAAAAATTCGAGAGTAATTATGTTTCTGTCTAAATATTTGTTAGTAAAGCTTTTATTCCCGCCTCCCCCTTCAAAGTCTGCTACATTCAAAACAGTTAGTCACACCACGGAGCAGAGAGATTCCTTTCTGAGCATTCGCCATCCAATCCAGCTTTTTTTCAGAAGCCACCAAGAAAACGGTGACCCCTTCCGCACACACATAATACAGACAGTCACTCATGCATTAACAGCCATAAACCCCCAAAGGTCGTTTCCATGACAACCCCAGGGTCCTTAATGACCCTGACAGTTCAATGATTTTGTTTTGTTTGAGAGTGAAGGAATAATAAGTCTTCTCCCATCACCCCCTACCCGCTCTGCTGCACTGATACGCTGTTCATTATCTGATCCTGGGCTCAGCCCTGGAGACAGAGCGGCAGCCAGCTCTGAAAGACAAGAGCCTGGCTGCAGACAAAGAGCAGTGAAGGAGCTGAGCGTGCTCAGCATACTGCAGTAGCACCAGCCTCATTAATTCCATCACTAGCCCAATGAGTTTAAGCGAGTGCCAGGGGTATTACAATAGTTTGTAGCAATATGTTGCATAAGTGAGCCCCAAATCACTGCACAGTTATTTAGAAAGTACATTTTGCATACCACTAGCAGGAGCGCTTTTATTAATGATGTGTACCAGAAACACAATAAGATGTTGCAGCTAGTGTGCAGTAAGACCTATAATTTTAATGATGTGATGAATAAGGCAATTAATGTACTTCAATCTATTTCCCGTATGTATCATATTTAACTTCAGAAAACTAGAGAGATATCCATGAGAAAGAAGTATAATAATGCATCTCTAAATGAGTAGGCTATTCCTAATGGTTTGAATGCACATATCTTAGTTCTGCTCTTCAGCTGAACCTTCTATTCCTTAATTAGAAATCAGCTACAGGCATATGCAGACTTCCATTCCCAATATTAAACAGTGTGCTCATTAAACGGTCTAGAAACAACCTCATTGTTGATCCAATGTTATTCTTCACAAAATTCCACTAAAAGCCGCTTCCATTGTTTACATGAAATTATATACATTCATTTGATCACATTCCAGCATTATCTCATCACAACTATGCTCTTACTGATGCCATATCAAACCAGTTCTTTGGTGACCAATTTTATGGATGGATGGATCTAAATCGCCTTTGTTTTCCTTCACTTCATAGATTAACTGTGCATTGAACATAAATGGTGTAAGTTACAGCTTCCAAAAGGTTTTGCTAAGTAATATCAATGTCCATTGGCCCTACAGCTTTCAGCAGCTGTAAGTCATCATTGTGCAGAGGGAACACGGTTGTGGCTTCTTTTTCCTACTTCTACAGAGACCTTGGGACAGTAAACTGGGACTGAAACTACTCACTGTAGCCGTAAGGTCCCTCTTTTTTATTTATAGGTGTTACTAGCTTGGTACCTGTGATGTAAGAGGTGGTCCAGCCTTTTTAATGACAAAGAAAGGTTTTTAATATGCTTTAGATCAACTTTAGATAAACTTTCTCAATATTCCATTTCATCGTATAACATTCAACCCTTAACTCAAGATAGCTTTAGGAGAAACTCAGCATGGTATGATACCTCAGGGTATGCTCAACCCTTAGAACACAGGCCTCACAATGTAGCCATTCATAAAGACTATCCCTAACTCTTTAGCTGAACGCTCTACCTTTTATCCAGAAATATATTTTAGACAAATTGGTATTCCTAAAAAAAGCCACCACCCTCTGTTCCTGAAGTCAATGAGTTGCATGAATGTTTGCTGCTAATCATACACCTATGTTCAGTCCTTATTTGGGAAAAGTTACTCAGTATTTGGGGAATAGAAAAATTAAAAAGGAAAATATAACATTTTGCTTTATTCTGAAGAGTGGAATCTAATATGAATCAAACCAGTTACAAAGGAAGTCAGAGTCAGGACTGGAGCACAGGCGCTAGAATCTTCTGCACTTTCCTAGCAGCCAATTTCCTCTCCCTCAAATAAAATTATATGCCTTTTAATCTGGCCTTCACTCAGTTTATTCCTCTTCACTACAACCTACTGCAAGGTCACTGGAAAGTCGGAGTAAGAGTCAGCACAGCAACCTCCAAGCCTCATGCAGAAAGCAAAAGAGATTTAAAGAAAAAAGTTAGCATCTTGCTTCTACAGCTAATCATTCTCAGCAGCATGTCTTGATTGTACACTACAAAGGAAATCCAAACTATCAGTTACAGGCATACATCGCCTATCTGTTCCCAAAATATGATGTTTCCTCCTGTCTGCCATCTATGTTTCTCTCCATGTTGACAGAGCTTTCCAAATTCTGCAGAGCTTCCCCACAGAGCAACGTACACGCCTTCCTAAACATGTCCTTTGCCTCTCAGTTTTATTACCCTGTCCTATGCATACCCCATGTTATGCAGAAATCTTGGTCTAATAGCATTTAAATATGCCCACAGGCATGGATTCTCTACTCCCAGTGTGCATGCAGTTCTCATTAATGGTGATGGCAAGCATCTAACACCTTGGGAAAACCTGGCTGAGGTGCACAATGCTGTTGTGCAATGTTGAGCACATGGCTCCCTGATTCCATCAAGTTTTCATGAACAATGTAAAGTTGTAGGTCACTAGAGAAAGAAACAGACACAGCAGGATTCTTACACAGCCTCCAAATGCAACTACACTGGTTCTGGCCTTGTGAAAGTATAACACAGCTATGAAACAGTGCTGACCCCCGCAGAAATGTGGAGAGTTTCTATTATTTTCATCACAACTAGAAATTCTCAGAGAACATGGATGAGATTAGGTCCCTGCTGAAGAGTCAAGTGTCTCTTCCCTAGTAAGCTTAGATACGAAGTAGGCAAGACAGACAAAACGAGTGGTTTTTTCCATTTCATACATCAGCAGCAGAGGCATGGTCAGATGAGGTCATCTGCCTGTTTACAATAACAGGAAGCAGGAACAGACAGCAAATTTCCTGAGATCTACCCCAGCTCTTTCCCCTAGACCAAAATCTTCCCCTACCATCTCATTGACTTCAATGGTTCATGAAACAAAACTGCATCCAACAAGATTTTTTCTGGGATTCCCTCTTTCTTATAGTTCATGTTTAAAGTCCCTTCCAACCCAAACCATTCTATGATTCTATGATTCTATGATATAGTACATAGTAACAAACAAGTTCAAATTTCTTTTCCAGCAAGTGAAAAGAGATTTCCACTGGACCGCTGGACTACCTTTAAGAAAGTGGTTTCTAGAAAGTGAGGGATTGAGGCAATATATTACACATCCACACAGCTTTTTCTTCTGTTTATAATCCAAATTTACCAGGGAAAATTCTAAAAGTTGCTATTACACAAAATTATGTATGAAAAAAGCATGGTGTAGAAAGAAGGAAAATGTGTCTGAAATTGAAGGACAATGTGGGGTGTGACACATCTGAATATGGATGAGGCAAGCCTTTCCCAAGAGGATGTTAGTAATGAGGGCAAAAACCTCAACAATACAGTGTCTGCAAACCATAATTCATCCCTTCCAACACCACAAATATTAAGCATAATTTTACTCATTTATTTGCAAAAATTAGGATTTCATGTTTACACATATGTACTGTTTTGTGAAATAAAATGGTCACAAAGTAAGAAGATTTTAATGGCTAGAGCAGAGATTTAGGAGCAAGAACTGGAAGATTCTATTCCTTATTTGGCTACAGACCTCCGATATGAATCTGAGCAAGTCATTTCATCTAAGCTTCTGTAAAGTATATCCTAAATGTCCCCACTGATGTGAAATGTACTTAGGATTAAAAAAACATTTTAAGATAACTAGATAGGTGATGATTCAAGTGAGGGTAAGTGTAAGGTAATCTTAGCCATGCGTAATTATTTACATTAATGCAGTATTTCTCTCTGCTGATACAAAATAAGCTTGTTTTGAACCAAAGAGAGATTTCTTGAAGTGGTGCAATTTAAGGGAAATATGCATTTCCTTTTTTTTTTTAAATGGTGCTGCTCATACCTATGATTTCCATGGTAATGAAAAGACAGACACCTAATTTGAAAGTGTTGGAATAACAAGCCTTTCCCATTGCATTGTTAAGAGCAGGACAATAACTGCTAAAGTTCAGATAGAGCAGATCTGAAAAAAACATTTTTGCATTACCTGGCTTGCTAAAATGTAATCTGTGGTGATTTGTCCAGGCCTCCTAAGGCTGAATCAGAGGACACTACTGTTATTCCTCCCTGTATTAGTTATTTGTGTTTGTCTAGACACAGTTTCATGCCAAGAAACAGGTTTCTACTACCAGAAGGACAGGTATTTAACACTGGAATAAAATACAATGAACCACAGCAAACTTAAGCTTTGATGCTCTGCCTCTTGTGTTGGAATTATTATAAAACGTGGACATACATTATTCTTCTATTTAGGAATTTTGCCAGAGACACAGTAATTTCTTTACATTTTACCAACTTAAAGTGGTTCAACATTATTTGCAGAATTATTTCCAGGTTAGAGATCTTTTTATGTTCTGCAGCTAATCACAAGCGAGTATTCTTTTCCTTATACAACAAAAGCATTCACAATTAAATCGTAGTCTTTGGCACAGTAGAAAAAGAATGTGCCAGTGAAGGAATAAAATGTTCAGCAAAGGTAAAGCAAAAGGTGTTTACATGCTATAAATCCCAGGGATTATATTTATCTATTTGACCAGGAACTAGAATCCGTTTTCCCAAAGCAATTTTGGCATTGTGAAGGCCAGATGTCTAGAGGTTCTAGGTGCTGTTTTCAAAGGGTGTAAGCACACAACTGTTGCCTACAAAAATCAATAGCTGAAGTGCATAAACACCGCATTTAATGGAAGGTTGTCAATAGCCTCAGTTGGATGCATATGTAAAAACAAATAAAAATAAAAGAACCTCAATTCCAATCTAACCCTTGTGACAGATTTCAAAAGCATCAAAGTTTGCTCTAAACCTTGGACAAGCAGAGAAACACTGCATGTTTGACAGCACCATCAAAAGCCATAGCTCCTGTCAGGTAAACCACCTATCTCCTACGTAAGTCCCAGAAAAAAAACACAGATGGTTTTGCTTAATTTGTTTCACCTAACCTACTCAAAACTTGTACAGCCCCTCACAGAACACAGACAGAAAACAATTCTTGATTCATTTTAGCCAGCAGTTTTCGACCACTTTTTAAGCACTACCTGGAAGGGTACAGCCATCAGCTCTTCCTTTCAGTGTCTTTTTGAGTGAAAGGAAGTATGGTCTCCCTGTTTTGCTTGGAATTCACTCCTAGCAGTTTTGTTCAGTGCTTCTAGTAAACAATNCGACTGTTGCCTACAAAAATCAATAGCTGAAGTGCATAAACACCGCATTTAATGGAAGGTTGTCAATAGCCTCAGTTGGATGCATATGTAAAAACAAATAAAAATAAAAGAACCTCAATTCCAATCTAACCCTTGTGACAAATAGATTTCAAAAGCATCAGAGTTTGCTCTAAACCTTGGACAAGCAGAGAAACACTGCATGTTTGACAGCACCATCAAAAGCCATAGCTCCTGTCAGGTAAACCACCTATCTCCTACGTAAGTCCCAGAAAAAAAACACAGATGGTTTTGCTTAATTTGTTTCACCTAACCTACTCAAAACTTGTACAGCCCCTCACAGAACACAGACAGAAAACAATTCTTGATTCATTTTAGCCAGCAGTTTTCGACCACTTTTTAAGCACTACCTGGAAGGGTACAGCCATCAGCTCTTCCTTTCAGTGTCTTTTTGAGTGAAAGGAAGTATGGTCTCCCTGTTTTGCTTGGAATTCACTCCTAGCAGTTTTGTTCAGTGCTTCTAGTAAACAATCTGTTGGGAATGCTGGCAGAGAAAAGCACAGTTTGAGGATCTTGAGTGGATTAACCACTAACAATTATGACTTAGAATCATAGAACAGCCAGGTTGGAAGAGACCCATCAGATCATTGAGTCCAACTGTAAATCTTACTCAGCCTGACCATGGTTTGTTCATCTTGATTGAAATGTGCCAACCTACCCTTTCTGAAGGGTCTGGTACCTCCTCTAGAGAGGTAAGGGATTTGGTTAGGTGACATTTAGCTCAATAAGCCAATGATACCCCTACCCAAGCATGTTTTCAGTCATACACATCATGCCCAAGCAGGACTGGTAGAATTTGTTGCAGCCATCAGGCTTGTGCTCCTGTACACCCAAACATATCCCACCACCCCACCACCTACTCAAACAGCCCATCTTTAAAAGCCTACTTTGATTTTTCTCATATTCAGAGTGCTAAAGCAACCATTTTTCCCACTGCATGGGAAAACCGACTCCTACGCAGACTGCTTCAGAAAGCAAACTTCTTTTCTTAAAAAAAAAGTTCAACTTCAGCACAGAGCTATCTCAGAGGGACCAGGCCTGTGGAGGCTCTTGCAGCTGGTGACTCAATGAAAACTGACAATTACTTAGAGGTAGTACATCTTCTTTACTGATGATTTTTCCCTGTTTTCCATATTTTAACACAGGATATTCAGTTTCAATTAATATGAATCTCAAAGATAAATCTTTATTTTTTTTTAATTAAATGCATAAATATTTACTTTCTACTATAGTTACATCATGGAAATACATGTAGAAACAGACATATGTTTTTATAGGAACATATATTTCAGTCAAAAACATTCTGGTTAGAAGATTCTCAGATTATTCACTTACTCTGTCATATTCAAGACTGACTTTACTGGTTCCATCACTCTGTGAACATTGCAGTGTGCTGCTACCAATTGTCATCCTGAACTCATTTTGTAAGCAAGGCCACGCTACACTTGTGGACCAAATGGTGTATGCCAAATGATTATGCAGGCCTTGAGGCACTCTGAGTTTATAAACATTTACAGTACAACAGATCTTTGGCCAAGTGGCCAAGTAATTGATTACAGGGCTATGGATGTCACTGGATTTTATTTATAAAAATCCCATAACACTGGCTCTACTTCATGCAGAAAAAGCATTGGCAGGTTTTAAACGTAGAATGTTTTTAAGTGAATTCAAGAGCAAGCAATCTTTGGAGGAAATCGTGTAGAACAAACAGGAGCAGGTCTTGCCCCAACTACTATTTTTCCTGAATTCATAATATCCGACAATTAGGCGAATGTATTACAAAGATACCCTGTCTTGCTATAGCATAAGTGAACATGAGAATAACTTGTCCATAGGGAATATTCTAGGAAAAGCACAACAACATAGAGTCATGTTTAAAATAATTTAAGAGAAAAATGATAAACCACCTCAGGAATATTTTAAAATAAAACCATTTGAAAGTTAGCTTTAAATACAGACATTGAATAGAAAATGTCAGATGCCAGACAAGGGATGCACTGTTACAGGAAGTATTTTTTTTAGGAATATATTTTTTTAATCAACTCTTAGCTGCTTTGAAAAGGGAGGAAGAATTTCTGTAGGAAGACAGAATGACTTAGCTGTGTAACCCACAATTAGTGGTCAGATACACTGTTTTCATCTTTAGAGATGGCACTCAGACACGTATATGGCAAGAAAGAGCCATGTAGAAGCATGTTGGTCTTTAGTTTTACATCTGTGAAACACAAAGTCCCTGACCCATAAAGTCATCCGGACAGTTAACTTTGCAAACTGTGTTAAGTCTATTGACATAGGACCTCATTCCAAAATGCACATAAGGGCAAATTCAGGTGTCCTTCTCTAGAGATGATTACTTATTGGTTTAAATCAGGTTTTTTTCCCTTACATTTGCTGCTCAGCTGGAAGAAAATAGTGTGTGTGCGCTCCCTAATCTGTTTCAGTGCTGACTCGAAGGGTAAACTCACTTTAAATGACTGATAGACAAAAGCAAGCTGTAGGTTGGAGGCAATGACTTTAACCATTCCAGTTATTTGTAAAATGATTCTCTGTCTAAAGCCTACATCTTGGCAGAGTTGGTGAAGGATGCGCCACAACCCATAGCACTTGTCACAAATCTGCCCTGCCTCCTTCTCTCAGAAGTACCAACTCTCACACTTTAAAAGTGATTTCCAGGCTACATGATTCTGGATCCTCCACTTTCTCCTTCCCTTGAATCTCTGCATTAAGGGTCTAATTTCCTTTTAAGTACCATCTTTCTTAGAGAGATGCATTTCTTTGGGCAAGCAGAGGGAACTGTGAGATTCACTGTGTTCAGCAAGACAGTAGTGAGGTGGAAAGCCCTTTCCAGAACTCCACATTCACCAGGGAATATCACCCCACTGGCTGTCTTCCAAACCCAGATACACTCTGAGAGGAAAATGATATAGTGTTCGAAGAAAACAGTAAACAAACCTGGATTTGTACAGTTCTTGATATATTTGTAAATGGTTAAGAATAAATACAGTGTAATACTGAACAGATAACAACTTACAGAATCATAGAATGGTTTGGGCTGGAAAGGACCTTAAAGATCATCCAGTTCCAGGCCCTGCCATGGGAAGAGACACTTCCCATTGGATCAGGGTGCTCAAAGCCCCATCCCACCTGGCCTTGAACACCTCCAGGATGGGGTAACCACAACTTCTCTGGGCAACCTATGCCAGTGCCTCACCACACTTACAGGAAAACATTTCTTCCTAATATCTCATCTAAACATCCCCTCTTTCAGCTTAAAATTGTTCCCCCTCATCCTCTCCCCAGCTTCTCTATAGGCCTCTTTAAGTACTGGAAGGCTGTATCTCAGTTTTGATTGTTCTGGTAATCCTTGTCTGAGTAAAACAACCCAGGAAAAGTAGTATTCTAGGTTTAATATACAAAACCAGTATTCTATACCACTGACAGTAAGTGTTACAATTCAAAACAGAACAAATTAAACCAATTCACCCATGTTACAACTCTACAAATAATTTAGGAAGATCCATGGTATGTAATATTTACAGTACAATGGCACCCAGAATTACAGCAAACACTGTCCAAGTATTCTACGACTGCTAGGAGCAATGCCACGCTACTTCCTGGCAACTCAATGGACCTGAAGAATACAAAGGTGGGTTCAGGTTTGCTTTGCTTCCCTTGAGGTCCTGTCCTGAACAAAGGTTAGCCAGACTACATGCAAGGCCTCAGAACAGCTGATGTTTTTCTTTGTGCAGGATCTGTAATTGGAAAGCTTTTGGAGCAGCAGGAGGGCAACCATGCAGTTCTGAGAGACTACATAGCACATTTCATCTGTCACACAAACAAGAAACAAATTAGTTCCAGTGGTAAGAAGCCAACAGCAGCATCTCTAGAACAGATATGGAGCAGAACTGCTGCTGTTAGAAATGATAAAGACCTATCGATCTGCTAGCTCAGCCACCTGTAAATTTAAGACTGTACTCCACAGGATATCTGCTGTTGCTTTTTTTTTTCATAGATTGGTTTCAAAAGACTATATAGTGATGACCCCTCCATTTCTCTTGATGTTTCATTCCAGTTTTCACATATATCCTTGACAAGTGGAAGAGGAGAATGTGGGTTGCTTGATATCCAGCCTAAATGTTGACCTCCTTAGTCTGTATCTGGATATCTTTTAAAATAATATCTTGCTTTCTTCATGTTTAATCCCCTACAGAACTGGCTTCTTTTCACCTTTATCTACGCAGCTTTGATATTGCCTCAGAAATCACCCGTTCTCTGAATGCTCTTTCTGGTCAAATGACCAACACTGGTCATTTTCTGGTACCCTTTACATCTGGTTAGACACTTTCACTCCAAGCTCTGTGGGCAGCATAATTTTAGCAATCAGCTATCCAGGATGACAGGCACAGAGAAGAAGAGAAATCCAAGAGATGAAGGACCTAATTAACAGAAAGCTAGGAGAAGTATGTAAATGGTAGGTGTCAGAGCTGAAAATTAAAACAGAGAAAAAACGTGTTGTTTTTTTTCTTAAAACCTTTGTAATTGTTTCATGTCAAAAGTGCCCAAGGCTAACCAGCCTTTAGTGGATTGATAAAGGACCAATGTGTCGGGTCTTATTTAGTGGAAGAACCCAATTAATTATTATACAGAATTAGATGCCATTTAGCATTGCTTATATTACTGATGACTAGCTAATTTGGCTGGCTCTGATGCAATTACAATTAATTTACGTCCTTAATCCTAAAGCTCTAACCTGGCTTTGATTTAATCAGGTGATGTGGAGGTATCACAATCAAAGCAGCATTGAAGAGCTTACTGCTAAAAAGAGATAATTACACCTTATAAAACATATCCTTCCCACCACTCACACATCTTGAAACACTGAATTGGAACAGTGAAAATTCTAAGTCAGAAAATGTCAGATAGTAAAACCTGGTTAAAGTGCAGAGAGAGCTAAGGACACTACTCAATATTCTTCTTGTCTCTTCTCTCAAAATATACAAGAACTGTTCTGGGTATTTAGGTGTAATCTACAGATCTCTGGACAAGCCAAAAAAACAAATAAATTTTCATGCTGTGTCATCATGAAAGGATATCTGGCAGACTATAAAGCTAACCACCTATAACATCTAGAAGAACTTATCAGTGCAAATAAAAATAACAGCAGCAGAGAGATTAATTCAGGTTTGCCTTGGTGAGAAGACAAAGCAAAAGCAAGTAATGATCTCCTTCTTCTGGTGATGCTGATATTTTGCACCATTATGCATTCCTAATTGTCAGTTCCCCTTGCCCTCTATCACCGTTTCAACCCGGAGATAGCTGTCCCCTCTATCTCATCCCAGAAAAACTAGCTTTACAAGGAATCCTAAAGATAGAGAGAGACAAACAGGTATCTCTCTCTCTCTCATTTCTACGCTTCTTAGAGAGGTCCCTTGCCCTCTAGTGCAAGGGAGACAAGCAGTTTTGGGAAGTCATAGTCTTCAGGTGCTTTCCGAGAATCTGGACATACGGCAAGCATGGATCCATAGCATGTCATTTTGCTGTGAATTTCCTCCCCTCCTTCCCTCACTTCCCGATTTCTCATTGCACTGTAGACATGCCACCTGACCCTTAGAATATGATGTAGTCTCTGCCTTATTTTCTCCAATTATTACTCTTTTTATACTCCTGTGTTTCATGGGTCTGAGGAGTTTCCTGCTTGTTATGAATCTACACTGCTAAGCCATTAATCCATAGGTCATTAAGCTAATTTAAGTAATTCTTTAGAAGATATTTCAGCTACTCCTTCACTTTTTAGTATATAACTTAAATGCACACTGCTGTGAAAAGCTTCTTTGCTGCTGTTGAATTGAAAGGCACAGAAAGTCTCTCTCACTCTCCCCTGGGAGGCCAGCCTGACAAAAAAGCAAGTGACTTCAGCAGAAAGACAACCAGAGCAGAATGCACATGGGGGCAATGCAAACCTGCTTATGCCTTTGCAAATAAGCACATCTTCTTTCAGCCCAGAATAGCATACGTTAGTGAGGTTATTATAACACTGGAAGTTATACAGTTCAGAGGCTGGAATGCCAGAAAATGTTCGGTTTCCTGTACGGGGAATTAAATTTCAGTTACCTTGGTTATGTTGCTTTGTAACTATCAAACTGCTGTAAGGTGGAGCACAGTTTCAAAATGCTAAGGTTACTGTTGCTGATGGCAACCAAAGGAACTACCATAACTTATTGTCATGTGTTTTGTTAAATAAAAGCAGAGCACTTCTATGAGAAAGGACACTAACTTCCACTTATGTTTGCCTGCTATCATACCTTCTAGTACACATGGGGACCAATTTGTGAGCCCATGTAAGTGTGAAAGACTATCTTTAAAGGACTCACATCTTCACAGAATCATAGAATGTTTTGGGATGCAAAAGACATTAAACACCATCCAGTTCCAGTTCCTCCGCCATGAGCAAGGACATCTCTCACTGGATCAGGTTGCTCAGGCTGGTTGCATCCAACCCGACTTTGAACACCTCCAGGGGCAGGGCATACACAACTTCTCTGGGCAACCATTCTCATGGTAAAACATTTCTTCCTAACATCTTGTCTAAATCTCCCCTCTGTCAGTTGAAAACCATTCTCCCTCATTCTATCCCTGCACTTCCTGCTCAAGAGCCCCTCCCCAGTTTTTCTGTAGCCCCTTTCAGTACTGGAAGGCTGCTATAGGGTCTCCCTGGAGACTTCTCTTCTCCAGGCTGAACAATCACAACTCTCAGCAAGTCCCAGCCTCTTCTCATCTCTCCTTTGGTTAATTCCTAGTGTACAATAAGATGCAATGGAGAGAGGGTGAGCAGGACTACACCCTCATTACCACTCCACTTGTCTCATACATATCATTGTATTCATGCTCCTGCACACTGAAGTCACCCCACTTCAGCACAGCACTTAGTCTTATTAAATATATGCTTAAGCCCAGCTAAAATCCCCGAGAGTTAAGCACACGCTTGTATGCTTTGCAGAAAAGAGACAGGCTGCTGAAGCTGAGCATCAGAGAGCAGCCTGCGTCCTCTTCTAGGTACAGATCGGGTCCAAATAATTGTAAGCACTTTCATTAGTCATGAAAACAAGCCTAACTCCATCAAGTTGTCACTGTTTGCACAGAGGAGAAGGAAGAGGGGGTAGTTTTGAGAGGGGAGGAGAACTGTCCCTTCCATCTATATGAAAGCCTCTCCCCAGCAGCTGTGAAAGAACTGCAGACATGTTGTTTTGAGATGCCTTCTCTCTCTCCAGCAGGCATGCTCCAGAGGAGATAATGGCAGCCGTCCCACCGAGAGCGCTGTTATATGATCCTTTTTCAGTTATTTGAAATATGGACTTCACTCAGAGGATTCTAGGAATAGCTGCTCCAGCTGCTCTGGAGAGATAGAAAGCTGTCACAGGAGACATCGTTAGACTCTGGTAAAATCAGCCGCTGCACTAAAGATCTCATATAAACTCCTTAATGGTTTGTACCATTCAGTCAGGAGTCAAGGAGAAGTGAAATGTGATCTATGACTACAAGGCAGTTTGTATTCCATGCATCAAGGCTGTGCTTGAATTTGGCAGACAGAATAGGAAAGACCCTAAATGGATCCTTTTATCAAGTGTCTGAGCAGTTACTTGATCTAAGAGGTTTGTATACCTGCAACCAGCAATGTAAATGTCTGAGACAAATTACAAGGCAGCAGAAGTGTTACAGTGAAGGATGAAAGTGCACACAGAAAGGCAAACAAGCAAAGCATTACAACAGCCACTTAATGGTAAACACATTTATTAACATCAAGTGCGATGTTTGTAGGTTTTCCCTGCCACAACCAGCTGCAGATGCCAACTACTTAGAAAGATGAAACAGTGCAGTGAATAAAAAAAAAAATGAATTTTTTTCCCCCCTTTTTTCCCAGCATAGTGTGCCTGAATTCTTGGCAGTAGAAGCAGGCTCCTAGCTCTGTCTTCGAAGGAACAAAAGCCATGCTGGCACACAGCGAGCAACTTGATTTCACAAGGCCTCCTGGGAAGACTGTACAGGAGCACAGCTCTGTGTCTAGCAGCTGCATCCTTGAATAAAAAGAGGAGGAGGAAAAGGGCAAGAAGGAAGGAGCACATAAGGTCTCCATGCTGTACATGAGAAGCTTTTACACACAATCAGGCATCCTTGCCCCAAAGTATTCAATAAAAAAAGCATTCAAGGTGAATCACTCTACTGACTGCACACCACAGCAGCACATTTCACAGGCTACTGTGCTTTTATTAGGAATGCTTCTCAAAGGTTTTATTGCCACACATAGATTCTAAGCATCTGGAGTTTTGCAAGCATAGGAAAAATTATGAAGTGGTAGAACTAAACAAAAAATGCAAATTTCCTGACACTTTATAAAGCAAAATTAACATTTTGTTTCCTCTGACTTTTTACTTTTCCGTGGGAGAAATATACAGTCAAAACATCAGTGGGGAATGGTCGTATTTCAGTGGAGTCCATCAGTTGATTTCAGTCAGACTGACTCAAGATAGTTATTTTATTGTGGCAGTGGCATGACTTGGAGAGAAAACAGCTACAGAAATGAAAATATGAATGGAAATTCAGACAGAAATAAAGATATTCATATTAGTGTCGGATTAGCTTTGAAATCTGAGAGTGCAAGGCAAACCTTCCATATCAATGGTAGTGATTTGCATCCAGACCTTGACCTCAGTAAGAAAGGTACAAGTAAAAATCTGTCACTTCAGAACCTTAAAAATATTATGAAGTTCAATTGAGATAGGACACCTTTCTTAAAGGATAAGTAGAGTTGAGGATTTTCTGTGTTTCAAAGTTCTGGGCAAATTAGAAAAAGAAGAGAGGAAAATTACTATTACTGTCATAACATTGGTGTCTCAGCACATTTCTAGGATTGGTCTTTTCATTTAACTTCGGTGTATTTAGACTCATGCAGAGAATTAAATTAATCATTATACAATGAAAATCAGGATAAATTTCCTTAAGGGCATATTGACATTTTATCTCTCTTGTTCATTGGCATAGATGTAAACAGGAGCTGCAAAAGAGAGAACTACTTCTCTTGCCTATTTTGCATTCGTAAATCAGAGTCAGGCTTAATCTAACATCCTTTCTTCCAGCAGGGAAGAATGAGGGAGAGCACACACTCCCTAAAAGTAAAACTCTGGCTCTGTGGCCAAAGGAAAAGCAGTGTTGGGTTTTATAAGCAAGAACATAATCCTAAAACTAATAAAAATCTGGTTATCTTAAACCACTGTTAAAGGAAGAGTTTATTTTACCAGTTACAAGTACCTGGAGGATCAGATTAATTCTTTTCTCCTCTGCATTTTTTAAAAAATCATAAATAATTTCTACTGTCCTCAGAAGGACTCCTGGCATTAGAAAGATTGTTGCAGGTGTAAATGTTTGACAAAAGAGCCTTTAAAACAAAAAAACCCCCCATAAAACAACCTTCACTTATAACCTGTTAGTTTAATGCCAAATCCTCACCAGTTAGGGATTGTTTTCAGTGTTAAACAGGATTTTCTGCTAGCTCAATATAGGAAAGGTTTCTATGACTTTATGGCAGTCATTAACCCAAACAAAGCAGAACATTTTGGACTGTCTACAATGACTATCCCACTTTGTTGGCTGATCACCTTGGGTTAGCGGGTTAAGTAGCTTACTCTCAGCAGAACCAAATAATCCTATCTGGTCACCCACTTTACACCTTAGTGTTTCCTTATTCATGTTTAGCCAAGTTGATCTGAATAGTGGGGATCTTGAGCTTCTGAACCTCTTTTTAACTTGTTTCTCTTAAGAGTTTGTGTGCAGCATCTTATGACATCTTCTGTGTCAACAGTGGTCCACTTATTTGGCCCACTTGATGAGCCACGTACAACATACTCTGTGGCTGTGAAGATAATCTTATTCTTGCAGATATAAACTGAATAATCACCTATTTCAAACATAGGCATCTAGCAACTGGCATATTTATTTCTAATCAGCGTTTTAAATTGGCATTTTTCAGACGTGGCTAACTACATTACTTAATTTTCAGTCTATATTGCTAACGATTTCTTATATTCTCACCAGATACGGGGCATCACTCAATAAAGCACTTTGTTTGCACAATACATTATCCATCAGCCAAAAAAAAAGCTCAGAAATTCTAGTAATATGTCTGTTAATTTCAGATTACAGTTCTTTCATAAAGGAGCTGATGGGCTATTTACCGACATGATGTTTAAGTATACGCATGGTATTTGTCAAGAAGTCTCTAAACTAAAAATGAACATAAGGTACCAGGAAAACTGACTTGGTTAACAAAATAAGGAAATGAAACCCTAGTAAAATCTTCTTAAGGCAGACACTGGCTCTGTGTCCAAGTTCCTCTTATTTTCTTTCTATTCAGACCAGAGGCATTCTAGGGTTGTTTTGTGTGAAGAATGTTAGTTCTTGATGTCTTGCAAACATAAATTAATAGTAGATACATCTGGGAAACTGAGGAAAAGGGAAATATTACAGTTTGCTTTAATTATTAGGTATGGAATGAAAGAACTGTGAATTCATCCAGTGAGGAAAGGAGAAACTGGAAAGAACACAGACTGCTTTTAGATATTTATCAGTTGCAGCCTTGATAAAACCAAGAAAAAGAGATCGCTCTGAAGTTTTCTGTACCAAGTTTTGAGACTACTGTCTCTGAAATGTGTTTGAAGTGGACCTCAAAAGTTGTACACAGGGTTTTTGGCTCATGCAGTTGCCAGCATCTGATAGTAAGCAGTTACATGAGAACCCCTTTTTCCACTGAAATATGAGTATATTTCTGTCTGTCTTTGCTAGGAAAAATCATGAATATGAGTTGAGTATTTAAACCTAAGAGCTCAAAATAGCAAAAACAAATTAAAAAATAGTTAATGTTAAAGGTCTTATGATTATGCTGTTCTAAGCAACTTTCACAAATATTGGTACACAGGCTTCATAACTATTGAAAGCCTGATTTTGTCAAAACTGAACTGGTTTAAATGAAATATGGGAGAATTATTTGCTTACTTATTACAGGAATTATAAAAAACCCTGTTTGTTTGCTTTAAAATAAAATTATTAGTTTCCAAAAAGAAGCTCAGTTCAGTAATACTAAACCCTTTCTGATTTCATTACTCGCAAATCCTTGAGAACTCAAAGTTTCATCCAAGAAAAGTATAGATTGATATAAAATATGTACATTCACACGGTGAATGTTTAAATAGCCATTTTTTGTGTATATTTGACCCATTCTGACTTCAGTGTTCAATGCATGAGTTTTTTCTGTTTTAGGCAGATGGAAAATCTTATTCAGAATAAAGCTAGAGAGTCCAAAACAGAGAAGTCAACTACAGTACATCAGAAATACTGTAAGCAACCTTCAGTTAAGAAAAATGCAATTTGATAAACCTCTTAAAAGAAAGACACGGCACAAATTTCATAGGAATTAATTGTTTGTGTAACTGAAAAGAGGAACTGAGCAAACAAAACGACCTCAACTACAGGGCCCAAGCTGGATTTAAATATGTTTGCTTTTGAACTCCCTCTTGTGAGAACTTCAGCCAAGTTTCAGCAGTTCAGAGAGAATGACAATCATAAGTGAAGTTAATATCTTCACAGAGAATAAAACTTGAATAAGTCACTTTGGAAACCTGGTAATATGAATACCTGTGTTCAGTCAGGGAAAATAAGTCACCTGTGTGTGCAGCCAAAACAATTTGCATTGCAAATATCAATAACAAATAGCAAATACTCAAAGGACGACTGACAGAAAATTATTTGTCAGCAATTCTCCACCTGAAATATATTAACAACAAACATTTGCTGAATAATTGCAATCAACAAATTTGTTGAAACACATCCAGTTGACAGATGATTTATCAACAGAAGAAAAAGACATGAACATATGAGAGAAGTCTTTACAGTTCTTTCATTAAGCATTGTGGCCCAGCATCACAAACTTGAAAACTGGAATTAACATTGGCCCTTTTGCCTCTGCTCTGCTTACACTGATTTAATTCTACTTACAACATTGCTAGACAAATTATTTCAATATGACTAGAATCATAGAACCACATAACCACTTCCCTGGGCAGCCTCTGCCAGTGCTTCTGAAACCTTTTGGTGAAGTAATTTTCCCTGATGTCTAATCTGAACCTCCTCTGGCTCAACAAGAGGCCATTTCCTCTTGTCCTGACACCTGTAACTTGGGAGAAGAGACTAACATCCACTTCACTACAGCCTCCTTTCCAGGAGCTGCAGAAAGAGATGAGGGTCTCTCCTCAGCCTCCTTTTCTCCAGGCTAAACAACCCCAGTTCCCTCCTTCTTGTTCTTCAGATCAAACTTTGTACTGTAAGATTATCACAGACAATATTATCTGTTTATTTTCTAACCTGTATATCCCCTTTAAAAAGAGTAATTGGTGCAGGTGAAATTCTGGAGAGAAGGAGATAGTTTTCTCCCTGGAAATTAATAGGGCCTACTCAAGCCTGGAAAGCTAAAACAGCCTAGGAGAGGTGACAGGAGGAGAAAGCAAGAGAATCACTACAAGGAACAAGGGGTCCTGACACTCACAGGCAGAAGTGGGGAGTTTGCCATGAGTCTCAGGCAGCAGACAACACTGCATTAGAAGACAGCAGTTTTCAGGGAGAATTTGACAGTCTGTTGCAATGCAGAAGTAAGCGTAGTGCATCTACAGGAGGATTTTAGTAGCTCAGAAGTGCATTTTTAAAGCAAATTTATTGGCTTTCCCATATTTAACATTATTCAATTCACATCATGAAGCTATTTTGGAACATACAAGTTGGATTCCATTTACATAATAAACTGGACAATATTTTCCAGAAGCACCTCTAATATGTTCTGACAGCTAATGGGCATTCAGTCCACAGGACTAGACTGGAGCTAAACCAAAATAACCCCCTAAAATATGAGTGGGTGGACATGGCTACTTCAGTATCAAGTATTTTGCTCTACAAAAACACTCCTATTGCCCTACAATAGCTGTTAACACAGATATAGCTTCAGGAAATTGAAGCCAAACCTGGAAGTAAGGGTACATGTAACCATGCAGTAGGCAGGATGAGATTAGTATATAAACCCTGTGTTCTGTCTCACCTAGACATGTCTAGGTTTTCCTAGTACCGCCTTTCATAGTAGAATAAAGATTGGGCTCTTTTAAAGTTAAAAACCTTTTAGTCTATCTGGCAGGGTCACACAAGGAAAGGGTATAAGCAGGTCCACTTCACAGAGTCCCACAGTGTCCTGAGTTAGAAGGGATCCACAGGGATCATTCAGTCCAACTCCTGTCCCTGCATAGGACATCCCCAACATTCAAACTGTGTGTCTGAGGGCGTTATCCAAATGCTTTTGGAATAGTATCAGGTTTGGCACGGTGACTGCTTTCCTGGAGAGCTGTTCCAGTGCTCCACCACCCTCCTAGTGAAGAAACTTTTCCTAATACCCAACTTAACCCACCCCTGGCACATCATCCTACCTGTCCCTTAGGTCCTGTCACTGATTGCCAGAGAGAAGAATGAGATCAGTGCCAGCTCCTCCTCCTCCTCTTGTGAGGAAGCTGTAGACCACAATCAGGTCTCCCCTCAACCATCATTTAACTATATGAAAGTCATTCTTTCAGTTCCTGGGTAACTACTGGAAATACTGTCCTATACAAACAGTAGTAACAAAAAATACTATGGATTTAGCTTTCTAATTCTTTTGTCATACCAAATTTGGTATTTACCCTCAGATTTATCTAATTTATTGCCACAGTCTTGCTCATTTGCATACAATAATAGGTAACAGGCAGTCTTATCTAGTCCAGCATTCCTAAGGTATTACCAGAATTACATCCACACACAGTAAGCTGCACACCATAAGGAAAGAAAGGAGATAAAAATCTTACTTACATTTTAAAGAATGAAACAACTTCCCGTAGGCTTAATAAATACATTGCTGTACCAGGAAGTGATATATTTTTACTGCTGAAATGGGGGATATTTTTGTAGGAGAGAATACATATGTTTGGGAACAAGTGGGGAATGTGAATAAAAATAAAGAAATCAGAGAAGACTTGCAATAAATAAGCCAATTGCACAGGTTCTTGAACTGAAATCCTTAATAATGCATGAACTAAAACACAGACATGTGGCAGAGCTAATGCTTTTAGATGAGCAAGCCTGCAATGCATAAACATTTTCCTAGAGTGAGGACAACATAAAGAATATGGTATCTAAAAAATACCCCCAAAATCCACTCCAAATCAAACCAGTCATAAAAAAATTAAATAACTTAATAAAATAAAATAGAATTAAGAAAAAAAAAGTCTATTCAAATTTCATTTAGAAAAACTTCAACAGAAAAAATAGAAGTTGAAGCCTAGCGGACACCAATACATCATAGTAAACTTAGTGTAAATAAATGCTCAAGATCTTTGCAACCCACTCTCTCTATCACTGTCCCCCTAATTTATTTCAGTCAATATTAATGTACCCAGCTAGCTTGGTTCTCCAGGGTTCCTGGGGATAGATCTACTCATTCACATTTCCTCCTACATTACTCTATGGTGCTGCAACTACAGCCCTGAGAACTAGGAATCCCTCTATTGTTGGAGAAGAGCTGAAACAGCGTGAGTTCCTACACAGCAATACAGAAATATGTTTTAGTAGGAGACTGCAATGAGATGACAAAGGGCAGTTGGATTTCTCTTGTTTCTACCCCAATGCCCTTCTTAAGGTTTCAAGAAGTGCACAGATTCCATGTGGATTGCACACAGACAGATGAGGGGATGCTGCAAAGACACACCACCCATCCCGAAACAGTAGCTTGGTCCAACTCAGTGCAGGCAGTCTGACCAGGGCAGTGTATGGTTGCAGAGACCTGTGATTGCAGGGTAAAATACTAGAATTGGATTATGTTACAATGTCTTTGGACTTTTAACATAGATATTCTTTAACAAAGTATGTTTTCCTATGATCTTATATATCTTAGCCTTTACAGTACCAATTTGAACACTGGAAACAACAAGAGCTGAGAAGGATTGATGCTGTTCCTTGCACAGAGTTCCATGACCATTATTTCTGAACATGAACGTGAGCAAATGGCTTAACGTTTCAGTGACACTTGAAATCTATTTCATAGATTCTCCTGCCTCATGAAAGGTTTTAAAACTATATTTGTATTTATAGAATATACCATGAAAGAACATTTATTAAATAGTACTTAGCATGTTTGGCAGAAAATTTAGTTCCATCAAAACCCAAATCCTATCCTACAATCCTATCCTACAATTCTGACTTTGTTCCACTAAATAAACCACATTTTTTAAAAAGCCATAAGTTTGGATCAGTTGAAATGGTTATTTGATTAACTCCAAGATAATTAACTGTGCTTTTAAGTATTTTAAGCACTTTGGAAAACTTGGCTCCAAATTTTTGGAATGAAAATTTGATCTTAAATGACATCTTCCTATCCATAGGGTTTGACAGATTGGATGAGGTTATGGGCAACTTGATCCAGTAGGAGGTGTCCTTGCCTATGGCAGGGGGTTTGGAGCTGGATGGACTTTGAAGTCCCTTCCAAACCAAACCATTGTATGATTCTATGATTCTATATGTTTGAACATACCAGGATATTTCTGTGTTGGTTTTTTTGGAAGGTGAGGATGGGATTTTGTCACCATCTCTCACTATCATCTGAGAGATGAACACCTTAAAATATGGGGCAAGAAGTAGCAAAGCCACTGCAGAAAGAAATAATAAGCACAAAAATAAATTCCAGGCTCTAAAATACATAAAAGTTACAAAAACCAAAAGATATTTAGGAAGAATGGAGGTTTTGGGAGGGAGGGTAAGGAGAATAAAAAGGTGTGGCAAGAAAGAAGAGAATATAAGAGAGAAGAATAAGTGAGATGACACAGAGAATTTAAGAATTGTGTTGGCTATGAAAAGCCATAAGAAAAAAAATCCACTGTCAAGCCAAGACACGTAGCAGAGATGTAACTGTTCTTATCTGCACTTGAGGGCATGAAATAATTCCTTTTTTAATTTTGCCTTTTTAATCCTGCCAATTGGAGCTGTCACTGTGGATGTAATAGCAAGTATCCCAATCACAATATCAAAGACTTTCCACTGACATTCCTTGAAATAGCATTAATATCTGCTCGCTAAGGGTAGTACATTTAAATGCTCTTGTGCAATGTCGGAGCTCCCCTTTAGTCAGGTATCAAGCTGCTATTTCACGCTCTGCTTGTAAAATTATTAACAGCTGGCCTAACGTTAGATCAACTGGAGCGCAGTTCGCTAGAACAAGACAAAGCTTAATAAGACTGTTTCCTACCCTATCAAGTTATTACTGCCTCTATATTTCCAAATATCGGAAATGGTCTTTGAGCCCAAAGTGGAGCTCAACTTTTTAAGAGTGACATGCCTGAACTAAGATGTCAGACTTCAGTTTCGGGGAAAGGTGAATTCGAAAAACAAACTTGGATTCAGATAGTCTCTGCAAATAACAGGGTCTGTAAAATCCAAGTTAAAATGTCACAGAATAAACCTAGCACCTTTTATATTCTACGTTAAGGAAACTTTAAGTGCATGGCAATAACATGAGAGGTTTTCCACCAAAATGTTTTCCCATTAGAGGAAACTTTCCCATTCTCCAAGCGTGTGGGGTCAGGCCTGTCTTTGTGTACAGTGGGTACAGGTGATGCTGGCTCCTATGGGATGTAAAAGAGTGTAAAATCAGAAAGGCTCTGCACCTAGCTTCAAACTTATCTTGAACACAGTGATTAAATTCCAAACCAGCATGTTTGCGTGGTTCTCCTTCCCAACACAAAGAAAACTCATAGGGCAGCAGGTTTGGATCAAAACTCAGTCTCACTAGGGACTAAAACCAGTAACAATAATATAGTTCTTGCCCCAAAGAGCTCACTGTGTTCTTAAGTGGTTGCTTGCTTATCTTATGTCTGATTCCACCATTTCCTGTGCCAGTTAAATGGATTTTGCTATTCAAAAATGAAATAATGACCTTAATTAGTACCAATAGGCTAATTCTGTCAATACAATGTTCTTAGAGGCAGTGTATGTTGTGATATTATGTCAGTCCTCACACAGAATCTGGGGATACCTACTGACTCCATATTAGACCACATTGATCCCTGATGTAACTCAAAAACTTAAATAACTGGTTATGCCTAGGGTTTTCACCTCAGAAGACCCCTAACATCAACATGTTTCAATAACAGAAATGTAACATCAGAAATAAGAATGTAGATGTGTGTCATTCTGACTCTGACTCACTGGCCAGAAATGGAAGTCTAGCCAAAGTATATGTCACACTAGGACTTTGACCATTTTCCTGGGAAAAGAAAATTGAGGTAAGTTACAAGTACCCCTTGTACTTGCTCTAATAGTTTCCCATGAAATAAACCAGCCACAGTAGTTGTGCTTACGCAGCTGCCTGTAGTGAAATAATCCAGGTTAAAATAACAGTAACAATAATGGGGGTTTTTTTAAGCATAATATCACAAAATTTCTCTTATCTCATAGTAACTGGGTGAGTTCTGCAGAGATGTACTAAAGGTAATTTTGCAGGGGTTCTGTGCACTGTTGAAGAAGATCCAAAATGGCAAGATAATGATACATTACTTTTAATGCCATTTTCAGCTTTGTTGTTGCAAAGGCTATCCAAACAGGGGGACAGGTATTCCACATGAAAACAACTAAAACATACATTTCTGTAAAGAAACTCGCATGGATTCATAGTGAAATGTCAAGTCCCTAAATATTTATAACCTGGGTATAAATCAGGTCAACACAGCGATAGAAACATATTATGTTAATATCAGCCTCTGAAAAGCAAATTCTGGATATTCATCTCTTGAGTTTGTATCGCAAGAAAACAGAGAAAACAAAAAACCCCAAACCCACCAACCCCAAATTCAGTATTCTGAACTACATATAGAACACTGTGATGTGACTTGCAGTGATGGTTCAGCTGTTTAGCCACTTCTATCAGAAGAGTTGTTATATTTGTTCAAAGCTAAGTGGCACATAGGAAATGTATTGTAGAGGCCTTAGTATGCACCGCATGTGGTCAAAATCCATCTGCATTTAAAAACATGTTCAGACCCTTCTGTTATTCTAATAGTGCTTAAGTATTTTGGCATGTTTATTTCTTCTGGAAGAACAATGAGAGCTGCATTGGTTTTTTACTTAAAAATAACCATTTGATAATGAAGTGTTTGACAAATTGAACATAGTCTGCAAATGTACACAACATGCTACAGTCAGCTCATCAAGAAAAAAAGGAGGAAGAAAGTATTTGAAATTAGTCAAAACCATGGCTTTTATTTCTTGCAAATTTATCTCTTGCTTCCTTATGTGGAAGCATTATCTACCCAGCATAAATTATTCTCTTATCTTTAGAGCTAAGATTCTGTGAAAAGTATTCTATGTGTTAAGAAGGATCTTCATCCTGTAAACAATTACTTTCTCTGTATTTTTATGTTTCCTTGACATGACCAGCAAGGGAATTACTAAACTATCACCAGAAAATCCTTTTGGTAGGGAGGCAGGAGAAGGAAACAGAGCAGCTTTTCTCCTCCTTCATGTGGGTAGCAGGCAATGTTATCTTATGAGGCACTTGCAAGTCGTCTTAGCTGAAAATGCATCTTCTGCAAACATTTCACAACATTCAGCTCAAGATTTCTTTCCCTGTATGTGACCAAATCCCTGGGTCCCCGTTTGTGTTGGTGGAGGGTAAAAAGGCCATGAGTTAAACGGAATAAAAATGAGCACACAAAGGCCAGCAAGGAAAAGTACAGGTAGAGGAAAAACCACCAAGGACTAAAGGGGGAATGAGGCCACAACAGGAAGCATCAGACCAGCAAAGAAGAGAAGTTCAGATCTGAGTTATAAGAATACTTTTGTAACACTATGTATAAAATAATGACACAGAATATAAGCCTGATTCTTCTGCTGAAAAGCTGCTAAAATACTGTGATCGTTTGATGTAATTTAACCCTATACTATGGGCATTAATTTTCTGATGGCTACATCATGCATTAGGAAACTAAATAAAGCCTTTCTGTAGAAAGAATTAGTTTATTCAGATGCATTCAGTATTAAGTTAGTTGTAAACTTGTAGTAATTGCCACAAAAAAACCCTTCAAAAACACCCACATAGTAAAATTTTGTGTGTCTCTGACATAGTGCATCATGTATTGGTGGTTTGAGCGGGTGGAATTGTGACCATCCCTAGCAGATACTGTGACTTAACATCTTGGTTAATGCAGTTACATTACCAACCCCATACCCTTGCTTTCACTCCCACCTCAGCATACAAAAGGGACAAGGGAAGTGAAAATTTAAAAACTACAAAATCTCATATAATGAGCCGCTAAGCAGTAAGTTCACGAACAATTATATAAGACAAAAAGAAATAATATGGTATTCTGAGGTCAAGGTGGAATATTGAAAAGAGTAATATTATACTTCAACATAAGTGGGTTATTTTAAAATGTTACAAGCTGCCTTTAAAATACAGATGGTTAACATTGAATGACCTATACACTCATATCTACTTAAAGGATGCAATACCTAATTGGTTCATTGGGTACCAAGTAACTCAAAGTGGATTTCAGTTCCATTTCATTTTCAGTATATGTTAGAAGTATGATAAAATAGATTATAAATTTACTGCTTACACTATTTGTCTAGGTAAATGATGAAGG
Source organism: Piaya cayana (assembly GCA_013389865.1). Taxonomy (NCBI): domain Eukaryota; kingdom Metazoa; phylum Chordata; class Aves; order Cuculiformes; family Coccyzidae; genus Piaya; species Piaya cayana. The sequence goes on from WAAB01009279.1 coordinate 120,341, forward strand.
GAAAGATAAACTACGACACTCAGAAGCAAGTTAAACAAGTACATAGGAAGAGACAAAACAATCTATACTAACTTCATTTGGAAAATAGTATTATGCAGCTGTGTCATTATTATCTCTACCATTGTGATTGCATTTAGAATATAATAAAATCTCATTAAAATTTAGTGTGTGCTGAAAGTTTTTCTGTAGGAGTCTAAATGGATGAAGAATTTGTGACCTTCAGTCTGAATAAGTACTTTCTGCTTGAGAAGTGTAAATCTGAGTGTGTGCTCACATGGCCAGAGGGATCGGAGCATTCTCTTTTGTGGTTAAGTACTATTTTAAAACAGTAAAAGTAGTCAGTTCTGTGCTCACTTCATGATCTTTTTGAAAATGAACTGAATTCAAAACTGCCTTCATTGCTCACCAAGGTAGAGAACTCAGATATCAAGGGACTGATATCTTACACATGTTACAGACCACAAGAAGTGCTACTAATGAAATCAAGGAATGAAGTATAAGAGATGCAGATATCATGAATCACTGCAATTGGGGAGGTGCGTAAGTTAATCTGACAAGAAGCATCATCTGACAGTGAATGAATTTGCATTCATTTACTAATTTGTAATGCACATTTCAAGTTGATTGACACAGCCAGGAAAATCAGTCACTTGCTCAATTTATTAGTCTGATAGTATTTAGAAAAAATAGAAAAGTTTACAACTTGGGAATGCATAGGTAGATCCAGACTTCCTCGGAAAGAAGAAAAACTTCAAGAGAGATATAAACAAATATTAAATCAAATAGAATCAGAATGGTTTGGGTTGGAAGGAACCTTAAGGATCATCCAGTTCCAAGCCCCTGACATGGGCAGGGACACCTTGCACCAGGCCATGCTGCCTAAGGCCCCACCTAGCCTGGCCTTGAACACCTGCAGGGGTGGGACATCCACAACTTCTCTGGACAACCTGTACCGGTGCCTCACCACCCTCATCATGAAGAACTTCTTCCTAATGTCTAATCAAATTTTAGGGAGTCATGTGTGTAGCAGATCAAAGACTTGGAGGTTTTGAGAGCGTGCCCTGGGGAACAAAGCAAGCCTCTAGATATTGTGATTTATCTCATCTGAGTTCTGAGAGTTAGTACAATTTGATATTTACACACAAACACCACAAAACAGTTACTTGTCAAGTAGGGTTTCAGATTTTCTGATAAAATATTATTTATGTTTCATTCATAATTAAGTACAAATACCCCACTGGGACTAGAATTCATTATTTTGCAAAAGCCACTGTGGAAACATGGGGTCAGAATCTGCACTTCACTTCTTCATCAAATTACACACTGACATCACTAAGCTGTGTGACAGGCTCAGAACGGATTGAGAAAGGCATTAGCATTTCACTGTTCACAAAAATGACTTCTGTTTTCCATACCCACCACCCACCCACTTTCAGCTATGCAACTAAGTCAGAACATCAACAAGGCACTTGCTAATAGGCTGAGTGCAACTTTCAAAGTTATGACTGTACACCTAGTGCAAGCTCTGGCACTGTTCAGCCAAATAGAAAACATGTAAAACACATATGTAAGAGAGGAATGAGTCATTTGAAGGACCCATGCAATATTCCAAAGGGTGACATCTGATAATTCTCTGGACACATCTGATCATTCTCTGGACATGAGAGAGTATGATCTGCAGACTTGTAGTTTGGCGACATGTTACAATTACTTTGCTGGCAGCAGGTAGTCAGAGCAACTATGAGGACAGTTCCATTTTCAACTCAAGTAGCTTACTAGAAAGTGCAACAAGCCCACGGGGTTATTTTGTTTTCACTTAAAGCAATGCTGTCTGTGACCTCACCATGGCTAAAACATCAATATCTCTGACACTCAGAAGCAACTAGCACGTATTGACATCAACAGGAACAGCAAAAGTCAGAACTGGAACTTACTGAAGAATACAAAATATTTTGGCAGAAGATGTCCATGAACAATGTTCTGCTAGCACTGTCCCTGCTTTCTGTGGAAAAAAATTTCATGATTCTCTAAAATTCCTGCTTAGAGACACTGAAAATCAGTTCAGTGTCACTTTCAAGTTTTGCTGTTCTACAAGTTAAAATGTTCACTCTGCTGAGGAAGTGAATCCATACAAACACAGTTATAATACAACTATTATTGAATAAGAAGGTGGTTTTAACTGCCAATGCAGTCTCTACGTAATAGTTTTCACAAGGTGTGAGTTAGCACCTGGGCCCAGATCCAAGACACAAACTGAAGCAAACAGACTCTAGAAATGATACGATTATGCCATCAAAGAAATGTAAAAATATGCTTAGTTCTGGTATTTTGTATTTCAGTGCCTTGGATGGGAGGTGATACTGCAGTTTTCAAGACCAAAAAGATGACAGAATTTTCTCCTTCTAAATGAATTAATGTAGTTGTATGTGCGAGGAATGGTTTTACATCCCATAAATCTAAGTGCACAAAGTAGACTGAGAATATCAAAGCAAAGATTCAAACATTAATAAAGGTAATTGACTCAAAGGGATTTGCTTCATGTTCAACTTTGTAGCTTATTATGAATCTATGGTGAAAAAAAACATTTTTATGTGTGTTTACAACAAAGCAATGATTTAATTTAATTATATTGTCACCATTTCCATCTGTCTCTGACAACAAAATACAAATTAATTTAAACAAAAATCTGATATGATAAAATCAGAAGCATCTCTTGAAGCAAGTAGTCTCCTGCAAGGAAAAATTTAACAAGCATCTAAATAGAGAAAACTCATGAAACCAAAAGATCATTTGCTGTTTTTAAACGTTGTTTATACTTCTCATACCCCTTCCTGGAAAGCCCTTACTGAATATTAAAATTGATTTATTAATGAATTGAGGTTTTATACTAATATTTGGCTTTTAAAGGATATTAGTTTGTAGAAAGCCACATTTCAGTGTAAAATCAACTTTAGCAAAACATTTTCAGCTACTCGCATTCAAAAATTTTTATATCTGTGTTTCAATTGTTCTTGAATGCTTTCTATACATGTATGGAAACTTGGGGTCATATTAGCAGTAAGTCAGATTTTCCAGTCTTGGCAATGACTTAGAAAAGAAAGCTATTATGTTGTTATATGTTTAAAACTGGGGGGGGATGTTATTCTTGCATTATCCCAAACAGGTAATATAATATTTGTTTTTACAGCAAATGAGTGCCACACTAATTAGGAAGGAGTTACATGATATGGCAAAACACATCATGCATCATCACACAGCCACCATCAGCACAGCAAAGATGGCAGGATAGGCAATATTTATTAAGCAGAACCTTGACTAGTCAAAGGTGAAAGGAATTATGAAAAAACATAGGGTATTCAATGTAAGAACACATTGAAATTTTCATTATTTCTCTAGTATCTTTTCAGTGCCCTAGAATGAAAGACAATTTCAAAATTTCCTTGTATAATATTAATCTTTTGAAAGTTCATTGCCTGGCCTCCCATCAACAGAAAGAAATTTACTGATTTTACTGATTTGGTGTTTGTATTTTCTTTCTTTCTGCACAGACCTCTTCAGATGAAGAGCTCTGAGCTTCTAGCTGATACTAAGGTGTTTCAGGTTCTTTGTTTTGGTTAGGCTTTCCTTTTGTTTGTGGGGTTTTTTTCCTGTTATTTTTTAATTATAAACATCACAGAACCAAACTGACTGCTAGTAGGCAATCCATATCAGCAGAAGATCTGCCTCAGTTTAGTTCTTCTTGTACTTGTTAATATTTCCTCCTGTACTGAATACAGTAAGGGACACCACAAAGCTCAGAATCCTTTTATTCTTTAGGATTAAATTAATAATATTGGAATTCAGTGACGTTTCTTCTTCTTCCATTGAATACGTCTATAGAATATGGTCTCTGCATGTTTCCAAAATGATCCCCAGAAGACTGGCACTTGAAGCCTATGGCTAAAGATTGAACAACGAAACAGGTCAGCTTGTCCTAAGAAATCAGGTCATTCAGCTGTATTTCATGTTATCATTTTGACAACAGGGGATGGGGGAAGAGACACAGTTGCAAGCCAGCTCTTTGGAAGAACCACTTACAAAACACAGTGAAAGAGCAACACTTCTACTGTAAAACTCATAAACTGAGTTCATCTTTAATACACAGTCCAGTTATCACAAGTGCTGGTCTCCTTGGTTTGTTTTTTCTCTATTTATGAGAAAAGCAACATTTAAAAGCAGTTTCAGAATGATGAATGCATGTATTGTTTTGCTTTGTTTTTTTCTAGTGAGAAAAGCACCACTATTCAAATATTCACTATAGAGGATATTTTATAACTGTAGATGTTTACAAGAACAAATCTAACAATCACACACTGAACAGTCACACATTTCACAAAAGAATTTCAGTTTGTGGTAAAATGCCCAAAGCTTGAAATGAGAATTTATTTGATATATATACACTGAAAAAAGGATATCCATATGGTGAGAGAATTCTCTTCACTTAACTATAAACTGCAGAGTACAGACAAGATTTTCTCTGCATACACCCACAAATAATCCCAACCTTATCCATAAAATACTGATGCTATCCTAATATGGCCAAATGCATAGTTCTGATATATTTTCTAAGTCTTCAACCACAGGTAGAATAAAGTGAAGTCAGTGGAGCTGTTTGTTACATAGGTCTAACTACACCACTTCACAACACTTGTGCTGTGGGAATGGACACCTTCCACTGCATCAGGTTGCTTCCAACTCAAACCATTCTATGATACCCTCATCTAACCTGGCCTTGAACACCTCCAAGGATGGGGCAGTCACGACTTCTCTGGGCAACCTATACCAATGTTTCACCACCCTCACAGGAAAACATTTTTTTTCCTAATATCTAATCTAAATCACCACTCTTTCAACTTAAAATCCAGTGTAAAGAATGAACAGAATTCAAGATGGCTGATTGTTGCAGTGACCTCCACGGATGGTGAGAAAGCAAGCATCTCAAAAATGAACTGGTGATCTGCTGAGAAGTTGAAACAGAAGGAAATTGCAGAGCTCTTTGAAACTGCTATGAGTTGAATTAAAGCCAGGCATTTTCAAAGCTTTTCCAGTTCTGTTGCAAAAGTCTATACCTGGGTCTAGGTCTACCAACAAAACTGTTTCTAGTCCTTTTATGAGAATTGTCAACTGTGTCAAGGTCTCAATTACATTTCTGAATACTATGTATCTAGAGTTGCAGCAAACATATAAAGGAAAAAAGTGCAGTAAGAAAATAAGATTTTTTTTTAGTGGGAGTAGATTTTTGGCACAAGGTACATTGTTAGCGAATCCTACAGCTGACCACATGCCAAAGGCACTGTCAGAAGTCAAACACCGGCAACGGAAACCTTAAGAGAAAGAGTTTTGAATAAATATCACCACTTTTTTGAACCTCTGCTGTAACTCCTGTTGACAGGAAGCTTATGCACATACATATAAACATATACACACATAGACGACTTTTCCAGTGCTTTTCTGATACATGCTGCATTTCTCTTGAATGAGCTGCTTAATCTCATTTTTTCACTCAAAAAATGGCAAGAGTAATAGTTAATGTAATGGCAAATGACAGGGAAAGTAGGTCTGTTTGACTTAGAAAAATGCAGTCAATACTCTTAAAGTGTTTCCAAACCCCTGACCGAGCCAATACAGCAGAACACAGTCCTAAGTTACATCCAAAACACCAAATGATTCTGATTCTTGGCTTACATCTACTTGACTGTAAACAAGTATAAGTGAGAACTGGGAAGTTATGGAAATGCTGTCAGGGCCCTATATGGGCCAAGAAATTGCATATTTTGTCAGAGGAATGAAAACAAGAACTGTGAGTATGATCAAGCATGGTTTGAGGAATACCACATACCTGGTATCCAGCCCAAAGAGATACTTGCAAACTAGAAAATTCTAGGCAGTACAAGAGAAAAAACCTTGTGCTGTGGATACCAAGGACTGTATATTTATGTCAGATACATGAACTAGCAGGCAGGTAACTAACCAGCTGTACGGTGTTGGGCTAGATATTGTATATTAACACAGGAGTAGTTAAGGCTACTTTCTTTCTAGTCTCTGGAAAGCAAGGCCCCTTTGCATTGTTATGACTAGCAAGGTATAGAACTGCAACTCTACTCACAAGGCTACCTGAATAAATAAAACCAAACTAACAATCTGTGTATTAAGTCAGACATCTCCCTTAAAGGTCACACACTTTTGGCCACAGGAAAGACCTCAGAAGAAAGAAACACAATTTTAAAACTTTGGTTTTTACAAGAATGGTCAAATATATAAAAAGAAGTGGTTCACTGCAGTTTAAATACGTAAATTAGTATTAATATGAAAGAGCTTGTAGAACTGTCCACTGAGATACTGACCTAAATCTTTCACTTGAAGAATTTATATGCTTATCAAAAAGTTCATGTGCCATGTCTTTTCTCTTTTAATTCTGCCAACTGAGTTTCATATAAGAGCTTTAACAATAATAATAATAATAATAATAATAATAATAATAATAATAATAATAATAATTCCTCCTGATGGTTCACAAATGCAATAAAATTTGATGAAACAAGCCAAATTCCAAAATGCATTTAATCTGAAGTTAAAGTTAAGCCTTTGACTAGGCAAAGTTGTCTGTTATTTTTAAATCACCATTGAAAGGATGGTTGTGGAGAGGAGGTTGCTGGGCTCTGCTCCCAAGTGACAGGGGTCAGTACAAGAGGGAATGGCTTCAAGCTCCACCAGGGGAGGTTTAGGCTGGACATTAGGAAAAAAATTTTCACAGAAAGGGTCATCAGGCACTGGAACAGGCTACCCAGGGAGGTGGTTGATTGTCCTTCCCTGGAGGTGTTTAAGGCATGGGTGGACAAGGTGCTGAGGGGCATGGTTTAGTGTTTGATAGGAACAGTTGGACTCAATGATCCAGTGGGTCTCTTCCAACCTGGTGCTTCTATGATCCTATGAAAACCAGTAGAACTATGTTTAGTTACACCATTGGAAAATTTTTTCTTTCTCTGTTACCTAAAGATATAAATCACTTGAAAATGCACATTTCATCTATATCTGGAGCACTTTGAGACACCATTTCGTTTGATACCAACTTGTTCTATATTGCACCAAGCATCAGACATTCAAAATGCATATTGTTCATGAGGCACCATATTAAAGAGGACAAGAAGCACTTCTGTCATGGCAACTAAGCTGGCACTTGGCAGTAACCACTGCATTCATTTCAACAAACTGGTCTTTCAAAAGTCTGTTCTCCCCACAAATCCTCTGCAGAATTCTATATGACCATAGCTAGATATATAGAGAATACAAAATACCCTTCAAGGTAGCTGTGAAATTCTAATGCTAACTTGTAATAAAAATGGTGCAGAAAAAAACATCTGTGGAGCTATGTGACAAAGTCTTCTTAATATCACAAACACTCTGGTTAGAACATTTGGAAGATGCATTATCTAGATGAGCATTAACAGAAAAGCCTATCGGAGAAATTTCACCCAAACTACCACCTTTTATTGAACCCAGGGGAGATGTTAAAATCACCCCATTATTCTGATGGCTTTAGAAAGCCTGTTTTCTCTGGCAAAAACATGCTTGAATGTAGCTTGAAAGAGATCTGGCTTAACGCTAGCATTAAAATATGTGGAGAACTGCCTTAATGGCAGAGCCAGATTGAAGGAAGTGTTTTCATCTTGGCAGACTCAACAAAATCAGGAGTAGTGTCTTTTGATCAATGTCAGCCTAAATGCCAGCTGCTTGACTAGCATTTGTGGCTTGAGCTCTGTATTAGACATACTTTAACCTCACCCATACTGGCACTTATTCAAAAGCCAGGGATCCTTCATGGAATTTTGGAATTCTGAGGTCTGTGAAACTGTTCAAGCTTAAAAAAAATATGTCCTAGGCATGAAAAATAGTTTGCATGGAGAGAAAGGAAATAAAACTCTCCAGAAAGATATGTTCCAAGAGAGATAATGGTCACTGTTTTGGTGCATAGCAATAATGTGAAAACTATCAACCACAAAAGAATTTGAGATTACACTCATATTTAAAGTGAAAAAAACATGATGTTCAAAACTAGAGTTAGAAATAATTGCAGCCTGATTTTAAAATGCAATTTCTGTTGAAATCACAGAAGCGTATTTGTCATTTTCTTAGGGTGGTTGCAATATAAAGGATTATTTACACCTTTAAGATTACTAAAAGCTTAAACATTGAATTGATTTTGCAATTTGAGTAGAAAGGTAACTATTATTTTAATTTAAGTGACTCCAAAGAATATTTGCAGATATATATGGTAATATATAAAAAAGTATAAACCCCAGACCTCTCACATGGGAATGTTTGGAAAGGATGCTACACAATTTGTTTTGAAGAAAAAAACCTCTTAATGAACTAAAAGATCTAAGTACATTAACAGCAGAAGAATTTGTGATCTTAATACGTATCTTAAATTTTGTGTCTATCAAAATCTCTTTCTTCTAAGTCATGCTAAAATCTTTTGAATGACCTCTCATTCAGCCTACTCATTGAAAGGAATTTGTTATAAAGTGGACTGAAGCTGTATTAAAGAGAGTTTTGAAATATAATTACCTGAAAGGAGGTTATAGAGAGGAGGGAGCTGTCCTCTTCTCCCAAGTGACAGGGGAGAGGACAAGAGGGAATGGCTTCAAGCTCCACCAGGGGAGGTTTAGACTGGACATTAGGAAAAAAATTTTCACAGAAAGGGTCATCAGGCACTGGAACAGGCTACCCAGGGAGGTGGTTGAATCACCTTCCCTGGAGGTGTTTAAGGCAAGGGTGGACAAGGTGCTGAGGGCGTGGTTTAGTGTTTGACAGGAATGGTTGGACTCGATGATCCGGTGGGTCTCTTCCAACCTGATCATTCTATGATTCTATGGTTCTATGTGGCACAAAGGCATTAATGCAATGATGGTCTAAAGTTGTCTTATTGTCCATGTTGCCCTCACAAAGTGTCATGCATGATGGCTGACATCCAAGTCTCCATCTCCTTAAGTAATTTTGTCCTCTAAATTAACTGAGATCAACTATCAAAGATATGAAAATATCAAGAACCCATTGGGACACGTACCTTACAACTCCCTAAACATGAGAAAAACTCCCCTCTATACAGAGACCTATCATTTCCAACAGTGCTCTCCCTGAAGGCAAGGAGGGTGTGCTGAAAAGGCTCTGGAAGAGTAATCTGCATTTTGACCTGTCCTAAATACTATTCTCAATCATAATGTTTATCTGTTTTACTACAGATCAGCCTCGGGATCCATGCAGCATACTCTATAGATGTAAAAAATAGAAAGGTAGGGCCAAAATGCATACTCTACCATCTGTGAAGACACACGGAGTCCACCTTGGACAAACACAGTTCAGGAACAGTACAGAATGCAAGCCAGTTTGTATTTTCACAAAGGTAGTATTGTACCAGGTTGAAGATAGAAAACAACATTTTATGACAGAGCTGAATAGTGATGATTCCAATAAACGGGCAGGTGTTAATCAACAGTCCACCCGCAATGCTTGAATTATATCGTCTGAATAATGACAAGACTTGGGTGAATGGGTCTCAGTGAAAATCTCTATAGCTCACCAACCTTAGGCCATTATGGTAAGCATGAAATAAAATAAAAGTAGATTCACTTTTCAAGTGGAATGGTTTGGGGACCACATTAAAATTGAGTCCATATACTGAATCCGTTTGAGACATAAATGCATTTTTTTTCACTTAACATCATGGATAGATTGCACTTTCAAACAGAAAAAACCAGAAGGCTTAAAAAAGGCAAAACATATTGATAACCAAACCTTCACTTTACTACTGAACATGGTTTGGGCCATACTACAGTCAGGAACTTGAAATGCATCTTTGCCTAATATCTTATAAATTCCTTTTGAATGTGAAGTTACTTTAAATAGGAGAAAGCCAGTTCAGCACAAACTGATTTCCTGATAGTGGTCTTAATAGCCAAGTATTTATTTATTTCTCCTTCATGACTGTTTTCTTAAGAAAGAGGAAAACTAATGCTTAGTCAAGTGTAATATTACATGTGAACTTCAGTTTCCTCAAAATTCCACTCAGCACAACTTAGGTTGGTGACAGGACTGTGTGCCAGAGAGGATCTATTTCTTCTCCATCATCTGCTTAGATTTTGGATGTACAGGCACAGATGCTAGGGGCAACATCTACTCTGTTTCCCTCTCCATCATGAATGTTGGGAGTGAAGGTGGGCAGAGACTTGGTTTTGCAGCTACAACACATTTGCTCTAATTATTTTTTTATAGAAATAAGAAACTAGTTTTGCTGAAATTGTAGAGATTGTAAAGACTTTTTTCTATATTTTGTCATCAGCTTTTAAGCAGATGGTTCAATTTATTCAGCAGATATCCTGGTAGCATGATTTGTTCCAGGGTTTAACTACAAATAAACTGACAAAGTTGACCAACCCTTAAGGTATTAATGAAAACTTTTTATATTCAGAATAGTTCCCAACAGTAATATTTATGTATTACTAGCTTTCATGTGTATATATTACTGTCTCCATTCCTGATCTCATAGCCTTTCAGACATATTAACTTTCCTTTCCCAGAACAAAGTACCATCATCTGTGCAAATTTCAGCTGTAAAATGTGGGAGTGGAAATTACACTATGAATTTTTTATGATTATATCTTATTTGCTCTAAAGTTCAGAGGTCTGAGCTATGTAGGATTCAGTGTGATATTTTTGTTGGCTATGGTCAGATGTGACAAAACACTATTTGTGATGTGAACTAGAATCAATTTTACCTTTGTTTAGAGATGCATTGAATTAATTCCCTCCTTGTAATGGTGGATAAGAACTCAGGAAAGAAAGTTTTCAGGTCTATGTACTTGTATTACTTTTACATTGATGAGAAAACTGCAAACAGATGAGTACTTCCTTTTTCTGACTGAGCTAAGAGCTAAAGAAAAATGAACACTGCTAGCAACCAGGAGCTAAGCATACAAACAGAAGGGGAAATGGAACTTCAGAATCAAGTCAATGACGTTCTATTGAACTGAAATTCTCTGCCAAAGAAAGACCCAACCCATCATCTGAAAATTTCTCCCAGTGCCAGAAATAGCATCACAAGGAAGAACTATCTAGTTTGAAGGTTTTAGGATAGGTGATGGTTGTACTGTTATCATAATAATTGTTTAAAACAAAATATTATTAAAGGTATTATAGTACTTCACCTATTCAAATAATCTAAAGTAGGGGATCTACTGTACCTTGATGATTTTTGAGTACACGTTTGATTTTGCCATATTCCTTTCATTTTTGTATTTCAGAGTATGATATAGACAGAAAGATTTCAATTCAGCTTCTGATTTCACCATTATGGCTTGTAAATGACTTCATTCTAGAGAATTTATAACTCATGGCATTGGATGTAATTAGAGTATAAATGCAGGTATTTTCACATATCTATCTTTTCTGCTGCCACAACTGTTTTTCCAGCTACTGCATTAATTATATTTACGTATATCTGTGATAATCAAGTAATGAAACATAGTCATGCACAATACAGTGAGATAGATCTTTAAAATGCCCTTGTGACTCTTGTTTCCTTATAAATGCTATAAAGTTTAAGGCTAATCCTGTTCCCATTGTGTACATGTTTTCATTCTTACTCTGCTGCTTTTAATAACAACGTGAACTGGAAGTGACGCTTTGGAATAAAAACTTGCTCACCTGTAACCTTTGCCTCCATTTGCTAAATACTGCATGAAATGTGAAGACTTTCGGTACCCTTTTTATGACATACCTGGGGAACTATTCACATGTTTAAAATTAAGCACATTCTTAAGTTTGTCAATGAACTCATGCTTATACCTGGGAAAGAGTTTGCTTGCAGAGGAATCAGAGCTTGGGGACTAGAAAATGGGAATCACTACAATATAGAAACCATTAATTTCAATACAACATTATATGTTATTGCAGTTTGTGGATCACTCATCCCCAGAGAAACCTGAAACCAGGACTGAGCTAATAGATATAATAGCCACACCTGCAGTTGCTGTACAGATTTACAAGCATCCCATAGAAAGACTATAAATTTTCCTCCTGAAAAATTAATACCAGCTATAATACGGTACATGTGCAGAAATCTCTGCAAGCTGAATAGTGACCAAAAGTCCAGAATGTTTAATTCAATGGAACATTTAAAAAATCCCAAAATATAAATGTGCAAAAAAGACCATACTCTTCATGCATAAACATTATTGCAACTGACAAACACAGACTAAAATCATAGAATAGTAGAATGGTTTTGGTTGGAAGGGACCTTAAAGTCCACTCAGTTCCAACTGTCCTGCCATGGTCAGGGACACTTCCCACTGGATCAGGTTGCTCAAAGCCTCATTCAACCCGGCCTTGACTTCTTTGGACAATGTGTGCTATTGCCTCACCACCCGCACAGAAAAACATTTCTTCCTCACATTTCATCTAAATCTCCCCTTTTCCAGCTTAAAACCATTCCCCCTCCTCCTACCACTGCACTCCCTTGTAAAGAGCCATATTCATTAACAATTTATACTCTTCTCCTTTTCACTTTGGAGCAGAATTATCCATACCTATTTTTGTTACACTGCACAACATCTTTTAATGCATCAAACCTACTATTTTCCTCAGTTGATTCAAGACCAGCTACAACTATCCATGAGGTACCATCCATTCTTGTTTTCTTCTCCATCCCTTTGAAACAGAATTTCTTAAACATAGCTTCAGTTCATTATTTCCATTTAACCAAGTTCTATATATCTTCTTTTTCTACATTTTTAATTAATTTTCCTTCCCAACTCACTCTTCAGAAACAGAAGTTGGATGCTTTAGGACAGAATTTGAATCAGGTCAGCCAAATAGATCCAATTGCTCTTATGCTTGCTCAGCCATCAAAGCCAGGAACAGTTGAGACTATTTTGGATGCTCCATACAAAATATGAGTCTGTTACTATGGACTAATTTTTCTCAGTTATTTGTTTTCATGGATCACAGATACCTCATAGATTGCAAAGGCTTAGATTTCATGCTGAAAAGTCTCTATAACTTGCTAAAGATAGCACACAACTATTGGGATTAACTGTTGTTTAAGTTTATTTGTAATTTTGTTACCACCCATACATCACTGATAGACATCTTGCTTTCACTGGCTGTTAGAATATACTTCAAAGAAATGCATATCATGGAGTTGGAAATGTATTTCTATCAACTTTTCAAAGACAAAGATGACGAAGCTACAGAAAAGATTGACTAACATACCTTTAAAAGATTTATGTTTAACTCATCTATAATGTCTGATTTGAAAACTGCAATATTTCCTCTCAAGTTCAAGAAGAGTTTTTCTGCACTGTTTCCTGCTAATTGTTCACAAAGAGTTTAAGATCATGAAAATCAGATTTTTCTCTGCTATTTCAGCCAATTGCTCTGATAAGTTATAACTCAACATTAGTGTTTCAGTCTCTCTGCCAGTAAATTTACTAGAAAACTTGTACAGAGACTATGTTACTGAAGTCAAGTAATGATTAGTAAGTAATTAACTTTATCAACTGTAGAAGGACAGATGCCTACTTCTGAACAGCTTTGTCCTTTGGTATTCCATTGCAGCTAAGAGAACTCTGATCTTACTTCATAGTTACACTAGGAAATAGGAGAACTCCCTTGTTTCAGGGAGGTGCCAGGTGTCAATCGTAGAATCATAGAACAACCAGGTTGGAAGAGACCCGTCGAGTTCATCAATTCCTATCAAACACTACACCATGCCCCTTAGCACCTTGTCCACCCGTGCCTTAAACACCGCCAGGGAAGGTGAATCAGCCACCTCCCTGGGCAGCCTTTTCCAGTGCCTGATAACCCTTTCTGTGAAAATTTTTTTCCTAATGTCCATCCTAAATCTCTCCTGGCGGAGCTTGAAGCCATTCCCTCTTGTCCTGTCCCCGTCACTTGGGAGAAGAGGCCAGCACCCTCCTCTCTACAACCTCCCCTCAGGTAGTTAC
>WAAB01009279.1:140730-170956 GCA_013389865.1 Piaya cayana
ATTTAACTCCATTTACCACCACTCTCTGGGCCCGGTCAGCCAACCAGTTCTCCACCCAGGAGAGTGTGTGTCTGTCCAGGCCGGAGGCTGACAGTTTCTGTAGCAGAATGCTGTGAGAAACTGTGTCAAAGGCTTTGCTGAAGTCCAGGGAGACCACGTCCACAGCCTTTCCCTCATCCAGTAGACGTCATACATCAGCTCAAAAATATCTTCTAGAATTTAGCCACTTATCCAGCCTCTCTTTTTCACAGAAGAAATATTAGCTACTTTTCAAAAAAGTTCTGGCATTCCCTCTTTTCTACTAGTAGCACAAGAAATTAAAACCATCTCAGAAATTACTCCAGTCCCTGCTATAACTTAGAAGTCCTTCTGGAGCCACTTGACATACTCCCCTTTGATCTCCCCATCTCCTTGTAAACAACATAGCGCTTACCCTCCAAATTAAAAACACTGCTTTTTCATCTTGAGTCTCTGCAATGGTAGATCATTCATTATGCTGTGCCATATAGCATCATGACTTACAATACCTCAAATCATGTGTTTGGTTTTGGGCCCCTCAGTACGAGAAGGACATTGAGTTGCTAGAGCACGTCCAGAGGAGGGCAATGAAGCTTGTGAAGGGTTTGAAGAACAAGTCTTACAAGGAGTGGTTGAGGGAACTGGGGTTGTTTAGCCTGGAGAAGAGGAGGCTGAGGAGAAACTATTGCTTTCTACAGCTACCTAAAAGGAGGTTGTAGTGAGTAGGGTGCTATTCTCTTCTCCCAAGTAACAAGTGATCAGGTGAGAGGAAATAGCCTCAAGTTGCATTAGGGAAAGTTTAGACTTCAGGAAAAATTTCTTTATTGAAAGAGTGATGAAGCATTGGAAGAGGCTGTCAAGGGAAGTGATGGAGTCACCATTCCTGGAGGTCTTCAAAAAGCATGTAGATGTGGCAATTTGGGACATGGTTTAGTAGGTATGGTAGTGTTGGGATGACAGTTGGACTGAATGATCTTAGAGGTGTTTTCCAATCTCAGTGATTCAATGGTTCCATTGTCAGCTTTACATTGGTCCTTTTACAAAATGATTTGACAACACTGTTCAGTGAAAAAACTCTTCTCTCTTTGTGAAAGATCTTCATTCACACGTGGTGATTCCTCTGAACTTGTGGTTAGAGACATTCTGACCAATTGGGGTGATCCTTACTACTTAACTTCTTAGCCTTTATCTGCTTCTTTAGAAGTCTGACATAAGCCACAGAATTGTGGACTTTACAGTCTTATCATGTTATCCAGTAAACAAATAGAGTCTTCTTATATAGGATCCCAGTATACTGTACACATACTGCAGCCATCACACATCCTTCCTTTTCTCCATCAAGTCCAGAAACTCATCTCTGCAGTGGCCAAGCACCTTTTCATACATCAAACACTTAAGACTATTTACACAGTAAGATAAATTTCCTTTCTGATTTCCACAGCAGCTTGTAGCTTTCTTATTAGTTCTAGTGACAGTGTATCTCTTGGTCAGGATGTTTTTCAACTTGTTACAGAATCACAGAATCACCAAGTTGGAAGAGACCCACCGAATCATCAAGTCCAACCATAAAAAAAAAAAACTGCCCAGGAGCCGAACCCAGGCCACAGCAGTGTGAGTGCCGAATCCTAACCACTAGACAACCTGGATATAAAAATTTAGGCCCCAGGGTGTCTTATATGTTACCGTTCTGTAGTAAAGGAATGGGGGAAAGAGCAGCAAGATGCACCTGTCCACTTGCATCACCAGTGAAGCAACAAGCACATGTGCAGTCCTTATGCATTGCTAGGTGCATGCTTCACTTTGGTCAGGTATTTCATCTTCCCTATTGTCTGCAAAAAACATGGCTCCAGGGAAAGAGGAGGAAGGAGAAAAGAAGTCAAGTTTTCTTTGTATTCCTCTGAGATCCAAGTTTTTGAAAGCATTCTAGCAGGGCTGTAACAAAACCAACCAAACAGAATAACTGCTCATTAAGCTTTCTGTAGTTGTGCCTAATACTCAGCATAATACCACATCTCCCCAAAACCCTCTGGGCTCAGGGCTAATGGAACAGTTGCAGATATCTTTTCTTGAGTATGACAGTGATGAACCAAATGTTATTTTGTTTTTTAGTATTTGACTCTCCATCTCAGGTCAGTGCCCTAACATCAGTCATGCTCAAGAGAGTAACTAGAAGTGACATAATTTGCAAAATATACCCTGCAGCACAATGAAAAATGATGTAGTTAAATAAAAACACAGTGTGCTGGGTAAGTTGGAGCTGAATTTATTTATTACAAATTGAATGACTCCGCAGATCTATTTTAGTGCAGCTTCTGAACATAACTAGCAAACAGAGAGGCATCATTATTGTCTGTAATGTGCTGGATTCTAATTTCTCTGCTTAAGATAAGGTGGGATCATCAAAAAACTAGAAAAGTAGCATGAAATATTGTTTCCTGCCTTGACCTACCCTGCTGCTAAGCAGAGCCTATCATAAAGGCAGCATTGTCAAGGCTAGCTTTTTCCTGGCCTTAAAGGGATATTCCAACAGCTGAAGTATCTGCTGTTGGGAAACATTTGGTCTCCTCTTTTCTTTTAGGTACAGCTCTATGCATGAGAACCTAGAAAAGCAGTGCTGAGAGGGGCTGTTAGAGCATTAAGTAACTGAAATATGCTTCCATGCCCAGTTCATCCACCACTGGTCTGTAAAACTGACTACAAGGAAATTGCTCCATATATACAGCATTAAAAACTAGTTGTATGCTCCAACTCAATCCAAATTCAGGTAGTATTTATAATAACAATCAATTGACATGCTCAAGAAAGCATGTGTGCTCTGACCCTCATAAAATCAGATGAAGTATCCTTAAAATGATTACTGTGTTCAGGATTAGCATTGTGTTTGATATTGAAAGACTGAAAGCATCTGAAGCTAAGCTGAAAATCTTTTGGTTCTCTCCCTCCCCCCAAGAAAAAAAGAATAGTCACCATTAAGAAAAGGAGGATTAATAAATGTCATCAAATCTCGTGGTTTTGGAAAGTATTTTACCAAGTTATTCTTTTCTTAGCCTTCTTAGCATTTGTGTGAAGTATTAAATTGCCAGTCATTTGGGATCACACAGCACTGATCCTTTAAATTCTATAGGATTGCTGTATAGAAACAATGTAATGATGCTGTGTCTCAGGGGGACACTATTGCTACATTTTATTTGGATTTCTTAAAGCTTCCTGTGGTAGCTTGATGGAGTGGGATCCCCTAACAGGTATCTCTGCTATGTGTGTAGCAGCTACTGGTAGAACTGAACTGTATATTCTGAGAACAAACGAGCTTTTCTCCCTACAGCTACTAGATTTAGAAAGATACCTCCCTGAGAAAAAGGTGAATTGCTCCATGAAGAATAAACCTTCACATACAACAAGAGATGAAGAGAGGAAACAGAAAGTTATCAGCTGAAATCTACAGGCAGATAGACAAAGACCAGAAAGATCAAACATTTTGATCAACAGTTTTCTTTACTGAAAAATCCCCAGTATGAGAACATCTTAAACTCTTTTTAATGCTTTCCAGTGTCTCTCAGAGTTACGTGGCTCACCTCAGTGAAGGGGTCCTTTAGAGAATTACAATGTTTACAGACAGATGAAAGATGTTAAGATCATACAAGAACGATCATGCGAATCAGAAAATTATCTTGGATTCATTGTTTACTTGCCCTGCACATATTTATCTCTGTATGAACAATATCTGATTTGAGTGACAGCAAAGGGTATGTATGTGAGACTAACACCAGTTTGTGTTCCTTGAGGAAAGCAAACTTTGTTTTGGTGCCAGCAGTTGACTGTTTCACAAAATTGCTAACACTTGGATAAATTGGTCACATATTCTTTTCAGAGGAAATAAAATCCCCAACACATTCCTCACTCCACCAAACTGTAAAAAAAGGCATAATAAATTGATGATATTCTCCCCCTTTTTTGTTAGCCATGCTTAACCAGTCATAGCACAAAAATATTGCCATGGCAACTTATAGTGATAGCAACAATAAACAGCAAAGTCATAGGGAGAACATCATTTATGTGCGGTCAAGAGGCTTTTACTCACTTGGAGCACTGCTGAGATGTTCTGGACAACAAATTACTTAAAATTAGCATATTTGCAAATAGCAGAAGAGAGAAAAAGAACTCTGAGATCTTTTCAAAGAATCCTCTTCCCAGTCTCTTTCCACCTTTATACATTAGTAAACCCCTTTCTCTTGTTCTCCCTGTTGCAGAGCGCAGAAACTTTCCACATCTGCAGCCTGGTACGTAAATCAAGAGCATTCAGGATGTCCTGGAAATGCAGTTAGTTGTGAAAATATAACATCTAGGTGAGAAAATCGCTCCTGCAGAAAGTGACATAGTAACTCTGAAGTTTTTATGAAGAAAACAGATCTGCCTGAGAGCTGATACACTAGAGAGCAGGGAAAACTGTATTGTGATTTATGCATTGTGGAACCCAAATATAAATCAGACAATGAATTTGTGACAAGCCATGATGGCAACTTGGAAGAACATTACTTTCACTGCTGCTATTCAAGGAGAGAAACTGGATGTTTGATCTTAATTAAGAATTTCAGAAGTCAGACCAGTCTTAATGAATATAAAAATAACACCAAAGCAAAGAAAAAAAAAATCTGTTTCATAGTTTTATATTTGTAGACTCTGTCCAAATAGGGCATAGATGTACAGAGGTGACACAGACGTTGACAGCATCAGTTTAACAGAAGTTAACAAACTAATACATGAGAGTGTCTCAGTGCAGATTTTAGGACAGCAAAGCACTGTTTCCATTACAAATGTAATATTCTGCCTGCCTTGTACCTCACAGTATAGATTGTGAAATGACTGTGGGCTCTGCAAGGGTCAATTTGTTTAAATGATGGATTAAAATAATGTCCTATGTATTTCAATAACTAAGAGGTTGAAACTATTTCTATTGTAATACCCTTAATTTTTACAACTTTAACACTTTCAAAATTGTATTTTGAACTACTCTGCTTTGACCAGAGAAGAACTAAAATGCTTCATATTAGTCTTAGATCCAAACATCAATACAGAAGAAACACTTGACATCAAAGCCAAGTATATTACACAGAGATATTCAGAACTTCTTCAGTACTCAAAACTAACACAAATCTTTCTCTCTCACACTTGTTCCCTCCCTGGGGAACAGCTATTTCTCAGTGGGTGGAATTATGATGTTTGACTTGGCAGTGCAGTGGAAGCATCACATGGCTTATATTGAAGACCCTGAGTGATGTTTCTATTATTGGTAGCTGGTTATGTCACCAGAACGTTCTCACATGTCAAGAGCAGGTGTCCCCAGTGCTGCATTACAAATAAAATCTTTTTTTCAGTCAAAATTTGGATTTAAAATGAAAGTAGCAGCAAGCAACCAATTTTTGTATCCCCAAATAACAGCACCTAGGCATAGAAAGGAAACAGGTAATCTGAGATCATACTTAGTCATGAAAAGCAGGTGAAAGACAATTTCAAAACAGATCATCTAGCAGTAAGAGGAACAATTTTAAATTAGAAACACCTAAAAAGGGTATGAGCATTTAAAGACACCATTCAGAAACTAGAAGGATTGAATAAAACAGTATTTGAAAACCATTCAACGCATAATTCGGTTAAGCACATGTGTTTGGAGAAAGTCAGCAACTCAGAACCTATTCTCAAATTTTAAATTAAAGTCAATTAAACTTTTCCACAACTGGGGAATGGTCTGTTAGTAATTCCATTCCTCTGGGCATTTCTTGCTTCAAGCAGCTGAAGATTTAATAAGGAAAGATAAACAATTTTTCTAAGTTTTTACTGGAGAATTTGAGTTGTCTGCTCACATTAAACTCAAAGGCAACTAAGTTGGTTTGGAAATCAAAGGTCTCAAGTAGTATCCAGTTCCCTACAATAACACCACTGACTTAAGCTTGATCAGTAGTAATAAGAACTGATCAGTAGTTTTTCCGCTCTAAAGACTCTCAAGTTGGGTTCTTGGGTTCAAGATGGAATTTCTGGAAAAATAATGGAAGAATGGCATCTCAGGTAGCAGAGCACTTACAGGTGTGTGGGAGAAAGTTTGCTTGAATGAACAAAGGAGAGCGAGGACATGAACCCACATTTCCAAGATCTCATATCTTAAGTGAGAGCATAAACCTCAGTGCCTTGAAAGTCTTTCTCGAGTTTTATATTGAGAAACTTCCAAAAGTATTGATTTCATGTCAGTGGGAAAGGAAAACATTCAAAATCATCACTTTTCCTGCCCAAACTCTTAAGAATCTAATTTCTGTCATATTTCTCTGCTGGTCAGTTCACCAAGCTTCCAGTGAATCCTGAGATATTTCTGTCCAAAGCAGGAATTAGAACTAAGAAATTTATATCTTAAAAAAAAAAAAAAAAACTAAGTAAGTAAATAAGTACCTAGATACATAATTAATTGATTACTTTCATTTCATTAGTTTGGAGGTCGTTGCCACCAAGCTGCTAAACCTAACCAAACAAAATGAATCAATTTGGCATTCTTTTGCTGTTGTTTCCCATTCTTTAGAGTGCACCAGGATGCACTCTGCATGTTCACAAGCAGCTTTAGACAACACAGTGCAAAAGGAACAGTTATTCTCTCACAAATGCAGCTGCTACACCAGGCACAGATAATGTTTAATAACATTCATCAACTTCTAAACAGGCCAAGCATCAGAAACATGGCAGTGAAATGGTGTAACACTGACTGACTGGTTGAATCCCTAGAGAATGATTCTCCATCATATCCATGTGCCTGTTTGCACAGTGATTTTGTGTGGAGCATTCCTGACCACCAGCCTGGAATCAGAACAGCAGGGAGGAGAAACCAACCTTGGATTCCAAAACAGCAGCCATTGAAATAAGAAAGGAAAGAAGAGCATGAGTGAGAAAACTGAGAAGGGACCATGGGGCAGGGACAAAAGATTATTTGAATTCCTTCAGTATAAAAGTAATACAGAGACTGATCACATTCCAGATCCTTGAAAATCAAATTCAGTTCCTAAAACACGAGCCCAGATGGTTGACAGATGTAAATAAATGCAGTTTCATTGGCTTGAAGGGAACAGTATCAATGTATGCCAGCTGAGGTTTTGGCAAATCCTCCTCCTGAGGTTCAATCAACACTCACATGTTCTCAGGTCAGCAGGCACATATTTATAAGATGCAGTCACATATTTATAAGATTTATTCACAATACACTTTGATGACAAATAGACACAATTACCATTTCTGAGGTAATGAGGAGATCATTGCTCACCACAGTAAATTCTCACTTCATTTTTCATGCCAGAAAACTCTGCACATTAACATCACCAAACTCAGATTTTGGCAGGCTCTGAGGCTTTCCATTGAATCTCGCCTGCCAGCTTCTTTCTGTGACTTACCACAAAAAGTGATGTACAAGGTAATGCAGAGAGAACTTTTGATAATTATCTACATCAAAGAAATACTGTTTATTTGTATTAATTTGAGAATATGATCTGCATCAACATGCCTATAATTAGACATCTTCTCAATGCATCAGTACCAGTGTGTTCTATCTTTTGTATCTCAGCTGTCGGTCCAACTTTGGCTTGGAATAACAATTTCTAGCAAAAAAGCATTTCAGTCTCACACATTCATTTAGTCCTTGGAATGTGCTCTGAGAATGTAAATTAGGTTGCTGTTTGAGTGAATGACATCTTTGTGATTGGTAGAAATACACGTGTAGTTTAACAGATATCATTGAGCACTCCGATCCAGTGGGAGGTGACCCTGCCCATGGCAGAGAGCTTGGAACTGGATGATCTTTAATGGCCCTTCCAACTCAAACCATTCTATGATTCTATGACTTCTGTCAAGCCAGTAAGTTCATTATGAACAAGTAGCACATGAATCCTGAACTAAGACACAGAAAGCATCATGTCCTATAGCTTTGTTATCCAGGTCTTATGCACTCAGAGAAGCCTAACAACTTGATCAAAAATATAATGGGTGGCAAAGATCTATCAGACTCCTCTCGCTCTGTTAGTTCCCACCAGCAGATCCAATCATTCACCAGAAAGGCAATCACTCCGTACAACGTATTTGTCTGGATATCGGGAGGCTTACTTTTCTACCTTCAGGTCCAAAACCAGAGAGAACAGAGGGAGTGGAAAAATGTAGAAAATAATAGGGGTTTGCATAACAATTGAAGGGAAATGAAGGAGTAGAGGTTCTTTGAGTCCCTAGAGGTGGGGTGTTGTTCACTTTCTCCCTCCCTCATCCCTAGCAAAAATTTATTCCCTGAAGAGAAGTGAGGAACATGTAGGGAACACATTAAAGCAGTACAGGTTTTCTCCATGAACTGACAATATTTCCAGGCAGATGAATTATGACACTGAATTTAACTACAGGCATAGATCACAATAACCAGAATGGAGCTCAAAACATTTTCATATCTGAAAAAAATTCTGAAGCTGAGCAAAATACTTGCTTTATTTTTTTTTTAGATTGCTAAAATGTATAACAATTTTAAAAACCACTAAATTACAATTTCCATTCAGACAAAGGGAAAACGTACAACTGGAATCTATTTCTCTACTCTTGTTCAAAATATGCTTCATAACAAATGAATAGTTTCTAGGGAACTGTGCAGTTTGATGGGGTTTTTGCTTGTTTGTTTTTAATCTCAAAAAGGTAACAAGACCTGCCAGACATCCCCACCCTAACACATACATGCACAAATAAGAATTCATAAGAACTTCCACCTCACTGGCATTTTAATGTTTTATTTCTTGTTCTATTCAGGGATTTATTAAAACCAAATAACAGGTGTTCAAAGAAAAGGGCAAAGGCAAACTCACATCAATTTGGATGTGGTTTGAAGGTGTGAATTCAAAGGCTACATAGTCTGAGCTTTCAGTGCCCCACAATTAACATCATGTAAGCTGCCATTATCCAGGAATATGTTGATAAACCCTGTGTTGTGAAGACGTAAAATCTATTTGAACTGAATCAATTTCTGCCACAAAAATAACAAAAGCACTGCTAAAAAGACCAGCTTCTAATCAGAGAACAAATAGAACAGGTAAATGTATACATATTATTCCTAAATTTCCATTTTTTGACCTTTTTGTCTCAGATTTTACAAGATTATTTGATCTAATGCAGATCTGATTCCTCCAGTTTCCCTGCTCTTTTCCAGTCCTTTATCCCACTCTGTGCAAACTGACCATTCTCCCTTGAACTGTAGAAAGACCCTTCTGCCTACAAAGCTCATGGGCAGCCTGAGAGGAGACTTCATTGCAGTCTGCTGCTTCTTCACAAGGGGAGGAGGATGCAAGTGATGATCACTTCTCTCTGGTGACCAATGATAGAACCCAAGAGAATGGCAGAAAGATGTGCCAGGGGAGGGTTTGGTTGGATATTAGGAAAAGGTTATTTACCCAGAGGGTGGTAGAGCACTGGAACAGCTCCCCAGGGAAGCAGTCAGGGCACCACACCTGACAATATTCAAAAAGCATTTAGAAAATACCTTCAGACCCAGAGTGTGAATGTTGGGGCTGTCCTATGCGGGGACAGGAATTGGACTCGATGATCCTTATGGGTCTCTTCCAACTCAGGACTTTCTATGATTCTATTAAAAAATTTACCTTTGAGCAGGTGCCAACCAGACCATTTTAAAATCAATGCAATCCTAATAGAATAGAGGCAACTAGAATTTATTCGGGAAAACTAACTCAAACACAACAATTACACCTACTTTGTGATTCTTCTCCCTACACAACATCTGGAAGTAAATTTAGTACCACTAAGTAGTGTTTAGATTGAGCATACTATTAAGTAAACTCACATGACTTTTGGACAAGAGGGAATGGCCTCAAGCTCTGCTAGGGGAGGCTCAAGCTCGACATCTGAAAAAAATTTTCCTGGAAAGAGTCGTTGGGCACTGGAACAGGCTGGCCAGAGAGGTGGTTGAGTTACCTTCCCTGGAGGTGTTTAAGGGATGCGTGGATGAGGTGCTGAGGGGCATGGTTTAGTGACTGATAGGATTGGTTGGACTTGATGATCCTGTGGGTCTCTTCCAACCTAGTGATTCTGTGGTTCTATGAGTCTCAGTAATCATAATTTAAACTATGATAGCTGCACAGTTAAGCTTACAAGCCAAATGAAGACATACAACAATGAAAAGAACACAGCCATCTTCAAGTTTACTTACATAATTCTGGCTCAAGTAGACAAAAATAGGGACTCTCAATATTTTTTCAAATCACCATTAGTTTGTTTGATGTGCTCTTAACTCTCATATCCTGGCTCCTTGAGGGAGAATTCCATTACTATACTGGAAGGGAATTTGTAGCAACACGTTCACTGCCATTCAATGATTTTAACTATTGAAAAGTTACTTTAAGGATAGACCTACTTTTCAGGTCCTGGTGGTTGATTGTCTTCACCTTTCATTTCCTCCTTATACATGGGTCACTGTATTACTTTGATACTTTGTGTTTTGTCTGAGTCAAGACACTTTTCCAGCCCTAAGAATGTATGAGGTAGTCAAGAGAGATAAGAACAGCCTTGGACAACTCTATAGCAAAACAGTACTCCTGACATTCTAAACATATCCTGGGAGTACCAGAGCTCTGAAAACCTCCAAGCCTCTGTAGGTTTGTGCGCATAAATACTGCAGTAGATAGGCTTTGCTTAAAACAACCGTTTTTTCAGTAAAACTCTCTGATCAAGTCTCAGGCCACCTATTGAACTAATCTGCAAGACCTAGTGGCTTACCTAGCGTCCAAAGCAAAACAAGTTTTAGAACTGAGGTCACAAGGCCACTGAGTTGTGGCTTCTTTTAGCCAATGAAAACAACATGCATCTGCAAGATTAATACCAGTTAGGGTGACTGGATTACAGTATTGCCCCAAGCTCTTCAAGAGAAAAATAGGCAGGCTTGTATTCCTCTACCATCTCTTGCAGCATTCTCTTCCCCTGCATGATATTGCCCATCTCACTTTCAACAAAAGCAACCATTTATGCCTGTCTGCACAGAAGAATGAGTTAAAGTATATCACATGACTGAAAGCTCTGAAACTACAGACAGACAATCATGCTCTTCTAAAAAGTCTTCACTTTTCTGCTGCTAATGTTGCAAATAAAAAACAAGTCTTAAAATTGCATATAGTAGCTGATATTTGAAAAGCACTGCACTTTCTGTTTCCTCCCCAGGGACCATACCGCTTATCCTAAGGACTTTAGAACTGCACAGCAGTATTTCCAACTCTAAAACTCCTGAGCTTCTGGAAGCAGGCTGCACCCAGGGAAGCTGGATGAAATATGTTCCAAAGTAACATTAGTAAACTTTTAAAGTGAGCTCTCTAAACTCAAGAGTCCAAATAAAAAAGTGCCAGATGTTTGATTCTAAGCTTTCAAAGTTTTACTACATGACATCACTTTCTCACTAGTTTAAAAATGCTTTATAGTGAACCCCACACATATACTTTACTGTATTTTCACATGGGATTTACTCTTTGCTGGTATTAGAGGATGAGCAAAGGACACATATTCCTACTACAGGACCAATACTCTCACCAAAACTATGTAAGTAAAAGACTTCTTGAATGAACCACAGTATACATCACAAGAAATTTATTTGATCTGTCCCTGTATCCTCCTTCAGAATAAGTTCCTTGAATTTGTTATTTTGTACAGAAACACAACCTAAAATATTCTACAAGCAGGAAAATATTCAAAACTCATAAATACAGCTTCCTGACAAAGCAAAATTGTGGATCTCTCAACAGTGGTTTTTTGTTTGATTGGGTTGTTTTCCTTTTTTAAATTCTCCTCCTTTTTGTCTTTAACACAGCCAAAGAAAAGGAGCAGATGTTAGCATACTTCAGCCAAAACTGAAGTAAGCCCTTATAGTCAGAGCCAACAATCCAGGAAAGATATTATCATAGCACAAATAATTCTGCAATAGATAAATGAACACAGGAACATATAACACTACAAGAAGTCTCCAGGACAATCTGTTTGGTAATGGGCACATCTGGCTCTTTTGTGCATTAGTAAAGTGTGTTTTCAGAGTAACTTTCTTATTAAGGATAGATACAGCAGTGTCCCCCCTCCAGGCAGTCTGTAGACCAGGTGACACCCTGAGTTATGTGTCCAAACCTACAGGATGTCTAGCGATAATGAGCATTAGTATTTAGCCTCTCATAGAAGAACAATGGCAGAGATATAAAGGACGGGTTTTTCTCCATGACAAGTAATTTGTAATTGTCCCAACAATGTAGTTCTGCTTCTTTGAAAATGACTGCTTCCCAGAGAAGTCATGGCTGCCCAAACCCTGGAGGTGTTCAAGACCAGGTTGGATGAGACTGTGACCAACATGATCCATTGGAATGTGTCCCTTTCCATGCCAGGGAGGGTGGAACTGAAGGATCTTTAAGTTCCTTTCTAACACAAATAATTCTATGATTCTGTGATTCAATGACTATAAATCTCACCTGGTCTATTCTACATCAAGACACCTGGTGGACAAAGACTCTTCCAGTCACTAGTAACTATGCTTCCAACACAGTCAGAGATATGCAAGTTAAGCAGTTCTGTTTCATGTATGTCCTGCTCTCACGTCATTGCTGGTAATAAAATGTCCTGCAATTTTAAATTAAGGTCTCAAAACACAACTCTTTTAGCAGCTGTTCTTTATCACTGTTCATGTTGCTGCTGGCTGCTGAGAATATTATGAAATTCCTGGTAAAGCAATTCTATGCAACATCTTTAAATAATGCTTTGACATGCATAATGTCCCTCACTTCAATAGATAGATAGTACATAGTAGTTACTAATTGGAGTTTAGTTAAATATCATATTTTTGATATGTAACAATAGTACACAGACTGCCAGAGCATAGTAGCAGAGGCAAAAAAATCACTAAAAACATAGTTGTGCCACTTAATACAGGGGAGCTGAAGAGATTAAATATGTGAAACCACATAATTCTATAGGAAGATGCCATCTTTAAAAAACACCTGTTAGTAAAGGAAAGTGTACTTTGAAATTGAACTCGGGCAAGAGATTGAAGAAGAAGCCACCAATCATGAATGCTGAAAGTATAACTTAATCTCCCCAAATTTTAGAAGTATTCCAGAGATATTGACTATATCTTTATTGTTAGTTTGTGAAAATCATCCATGGGAGATATTTTCTTGCACAAAAAAAGAAAAATGTGGGTTTCTTTTCCAGCTAAATGATATTAAAATATAACACAGAGTGACAAAATGTCCCACATTTAGAGATTGTTGCATACATCATAGCTCCATAACTGTTAAAAATATCACCAAGGAGAAAAAAGAGAATGGCAGCAGAAACACACAAAAAAAGCAAACCTTTAATACAGGGGGGGATGTTGACTTGTGCAGAGTCTATGGGTTTGGGTAAAATTATACGAGTCTGGGTTTAATTCACTACAAAACTTGTGTTTATCTCTGCTCAGCTGTGGACTTCAACACAGCCTTAATCCCCAAAGTAAGTATGCTTATCCAGACTGC
Organism: Piaya cayana; assembly: GCA_013389865.1. NCBI lineage: Eukaryota > Metazoa > Chordata > Aves > Cuculiformes > Coccyzidae > Piaya > Piaya cayana. The sequence continues at coordinate 154,296 of WAAB01009279.1, forward strand.
CCCTCCAAACTTCCTGAAGGTTCATTTCTGATTTATGGGGACAGAATTCTGAGAAGAAAAACTTCTAGAAACAACATAGTCAGAGTAGTATATTCATATTTATAATATGCCTAACACACAGTAAATGATATTTCACATGAATAGGAAACACAGTGAGAAAATAAGCTTCAGTAAGTAGTTTAAAAACAGGCAAAAGAAAAACCTTTTGGGTTTGATTAGGCTAACCCTGATTAATTTTATGTAAGAAGGGCCAGTGGATAATAGTCATTGGGTAATTTAGGACAGGGGAAAGCATGTTTTATTTCAGCAATATCAGTTTTATAACTGAAGAGAAAAGGAAAAAAAAAGAAATATTTAAGCAGGAAAGGCTCAGAGGTTTGTTTAAAAAGAAAAGAAAAAGCCTCTTGTATTTTCTAACTGATAGCATTTAAAGACCCACAGAATATGAATGAAGTTGGGCCATCTGGTGCAAGCTGCTCCGAGGTACTGGAATCCAGGAAATGGCTGTGTTATACTAACCTTGCAGTGAAAGGCCCAAAAAAGCCTTTATTAGATTCAGCGCAACCAGCCTCTAAGTGTTCTTTACGTACAGGATAATTAGAGGTCAGTTATAGGTGTCTAGATATGCTTTATGCAGGAAGAGATTGAAGAGCAGCAATGTTCTAAACTGTATAAAGATGCACACAATTTGAATGTTTGATCCAGCCCTGCCCAGGGATGAAAAGTGAGTGCTGATGTCCTACTGTGAAGCCAAGTAGGAGGCCACTATGATAGGGTGTTTTCTCAGCCTGAATCAATAAACCAAAAGTCACATTATGAAAGAGACCATGAAATCATTGAATCATTTGGGTTGAAAGGGACCTTAAAGATCATCCAGTTCCACCCTCCTGCCATGGGCAGGGACACCTTCTACTTGATCAGATTGCTCAAAGCCTTATCCAACCTGTCCTTTAACACCTCCAGCTATGGGGCATCCACCACTCCCCTGGGTAACCTGTGGCAGGGCCTCCCCACCCTCACAGGAAAACATTTCTTCCCAACATCTCATCTAAACCTACCCTCTTTCAACTTAAAGGAAGACCTTTCAGTATTCAGTTGCCAGCTCATCCCGCAATCCAGATAGGTCATCTAGCCAACATTGTGGTTAATTCAAAAGAAGTGCAATCATTCTTGGCAGGATGATCCTGTATTTGTAAATTTGACTTATTCAGAGTCTTATTGAAACCAGAGTCTCAAATTCCAAATGCAAAGGTGAGAGACTGGAAATGTCCATAAAATCTTGGGCTGACGTTGTGAATTAGAGAAGTTTTTAAAGGAGCTTCAAAGTATATGGTAAGATCCACGAAAGAAAGCCATGAGTTTCAAGAATGGCACCGAGTAAAATGTGGTTTGCTTTGGTACAGCTTCCTAAGAGATAAAGAAACTGATATATCTTTGTCAGTGTTCTGTCATATCTATCAAGAACAGTAATTATACAAAGAAGAACTTGATAGAGTTACCTTTCACATGTACATCCACAATTGTGCTCTAACAGCACAGAAATCATCTCTCTCAAGCTGGTCTTGCAGATGCAAATGTATAGAACGTGCTTGAATCTGGTATACGTGTGCTCAGATACCATTTTTTGTAACACACAAGCTCGTTTTCCTGTGTTTTCCAAATTACTAATACAATAAAGAGGATTAAATATATTAATACAATAAAGTAGATGAAAAATAAAAAACAGCTCCATCAATAAAATAGCTCTGCACCCAATTGATACGCAGGCCTTCTCACAGTCCCTCTTCTAAATCCAGAACTCCCTCCATAGTTTCAGACCCATTTGATGTTTCTCTTTCAGCATCCTCTTGCACTGTATGTCATGTGTATGTATAAAACACACACATACATAAAAATATAAATAAATCCTCTTTATAGAGTGAAATCTCCCCAAAGGCTATGTCCTGTGGACTCTAAATCTATTTATTTTAATCTAATCTTCATCTGTAATGGTTTTCTTGGCTGCAGCCATCAAGGAAACATCTTGGCAGGTGGGAAAGAATGAAAACATATAACATTTGTTTCTAATGGTTCCTACGCACCATGTAGTTTTGAGTTTCCAATACAGAAATGACTGCAAAACCTATGAAATATGACTGGGCTTGGAGTAGAACTCTGATGTAAACTTAAATCTGCACAGCTGAGAACTCTCTAAAATGCAAGCATAAAGACATCAGAAACTCCTTAAGAGATCTCAAAAAAATCATTGAAGCAAAATTGCAAAGCAAACATTTTACTTAAAGACAAAGATGAAGTGGAAATATTCCACACAGTCACTTCACCGAATGGGAAGATTTTTCTATATTTTAAGATTTTTCTCTCTCACCTTTAGAATACACATTCAAGTCATCCAAAGTGTTTTTCTGTTACGAAATATTTAGACCACAAACCTGTAGGAATCTCCCTGTACTGTCAGATTTCCACTCCTTCTTGCCAAACTCGGTGCCTTCCTAATTGCCTGGGAGTGCACTGCCTTGTTTATAGAAACAAATTATTTTCTTGATGGACTAGCAGGATTTGCACCTGCCGAGACTCACCTTGGGAAGCCTGGCAAGCAATCCAGTGGGCACCTGGGGAGCCTAGCTGCCCAGCAACCTACAGGACAGGCCTCTGGAAAGCTAGGATTCACACCAGGCTGCACATCAGCTATTAGGCAGCTATCTGGCAAGCTGGCTGGCTGGAAACCAAGAAACCAGAAGAGGGTAGTCAATGTACCTCCTAACCTGGATTCTGTCAGTAACCCTAATCAATCATCATGCTCTTGTAGAAAATTTCAGATCTGTGATATCAACATTGAATAGTGAACAAAGTGTATTGGAAAACAAAAATGCTACCCACAACTTTCCTAGGTCCCTGGGAACCCTTCGAAAGAGAATCAGCTCAAGGTTCAGACAACATTTCTTGCAGATGTTTCACTATGGGAAATAAATGAAAGCAGAGCAAGAAATCCCCAGCAACACTCTGGTCACATGTGATACAAAGACTGCACCACCCTGGTCAAGATTGCTCTGGGGCTTGTTCTTTGAAAGGCCATTGCTGTAATTCACATTTGTTCGCACACCTCATAAAATTGCAGAGCTCAGTTACTTGCAGCATTAACCACTTATTCTTTTGACCGCTATAACAATAAGAAGTCAGTTTGATTTTAATTTATTAACTGAAAGGAGGTTGGTGATCACAGAGTAGTCCACTCTGGGAGTCACAGCAGAAAACAAGCAACACTTGGTCTGGCACAAATAGCTCTGCTACCAAACACTGCCTGTTGCTGGATGAGTTACTTCTCTGAGCTGCAGGCAGCTTTCTATCCGAGGGTCAGATCATGCCAAGCAGAAAGATGCATATGCCTACATGAGAAAATGGTTTCATCTCATATATTACTTCTGTAGGTTTGCACCTGGCCCAGCTTGCTGTTTTTGCCAAGCTGATCTCACTGTGGAGTTGTCAGTGGAAGAGAAACTGCTTATGTTTTCACTGAGCTTTCTGGTTGGCTGCTTCTCTCAATTTAGAGGCATAACATATTTGGACTTGAAAAAGCAGCTACTGAACATGGAATTTCCTATCACTTTTTTTACATGAACACAGGTCAAATCTATCTCAAAATTAATTAAACCTTGAACAAATTTAAAAATGCATGGAAAAAAGACAAGACAAATATTAAATACATAGATTATAGACTCATAGAATCATAGAATAATCAGGTTGGAAGAGACCCACCGGATCACCGAGTCCAACCATTCCTATCAAACACTAAACTGTGCCCCTCAGCACCTTGTCCACCCGTGCCTTAAACACCTCCAGGGAAGGTGAATCAACCACCTCCCCGGGCAGCCTGTTCCAATGCCTAATGACCCTTGGTGTGAAAATTTTTTTCCTAATGTCTAGCCTAAATCTCCCCTGGTGGAGCTTGAGGCCATTCCCTCTTGTCTCCTGTCACTTCGGAGAAGAGGCCAGCACCCTCCTCTCTACAACCTCCTTTCAGGTTGTTATAGAGAGCAACGAGGTCTCCTCTCAGCCTCCTCTTCTCCAGGATAAACAACCCAGCTCTCTCAACCGTTCCTCACAAAGCCTGTTCTCCAGCCCCTTCACCAGCTTTGTCGCTCTTCTCTGGACTCACCTCAGAGCCTCAACATCCTTCTTNGAGTCTGCCCAGCAGTCCAGCCTGTTCAGATCCCTTTGCAGAGCCTCCCTAACCTCCAGCAGATCAACACTTCCACCCAGCTTAGTGTCATCTGCAAACTTGCTAAGTTTACGCTCGATGCCTTCATCCAGGTCATTGATGAAGACATTGAACAGGGCTGGACCTAGCACTGAGCCCTGGGGAACCCCACTTGTGACTGGCCTCCAGCTGGAGTTAACACTATTTACCACCACTCTCTGGGCCCGGCCACCCCACCAGTTTTCCACCCAGGAGATTATGAGTCAGTTTTAAGTTTTGGAAGCACTCTTAATAAACATAGAATAGGAGTTAGAAGACACCTATGCAATGTCTCTTAAAACCTCTCTCTCTCTCTCAAAAAGTACTATTAATCTCACACTGCTCTAAGTGTTTCACTCAGTGACTGCAAACACCTTCAAATTTAACCTGTAGAGACAATAACTTCCAAATTACCAAAACAAACAACAATTTAAGAAACCACATCAATAGACAGGATTAAAAAGAACTGAACAGAGTATCTTTCCCTGTCTCTCTCCCTCCATCCCTCCTTCTGCTCCTAAACTGGGTCAACACAGAATAAGTGCCAAGAGAATGTGCTGTATTTACATCAAGAAATCAAATGTATCGTCAACCATTTTGATCACAGTCACATCACCAAGTATTTGTCCAGTCAATCCCCAGTCTCATGCATTCTGAAATAATATGCCTTTTTAATCTAGCACATTAAATAAGAAAACAAAATTGGAAGAGACTTGACCTCCAGTTCATTAGAATTAAAAATTTACTCCAAGACAGACATGGATTTTGGTCACATCAGTGGTAAAATTCACTGCAATCAGGGTAAAAAAAATATAAAGGCATATATGACATCAGAACTGCCTCTGTAGGAGAACTGTTACTAGAGAAGAACAGCCAGACAAGCTGTTATGCAGAACACGTCACTGGAAGTGCAAAGAGTTTTCTACCACATCTTGTACTTCAGCAGTAGTGTTACAAGGATCCAAAGTCAGAAAAATAATGGAAAATGATAACTGTTATTCAGCAGACATTGGTTGTGATTCAGAGTTTTGAAGGAAGGAACAGAAGCAAGGCCATTTTAAGGACAGTGTTCTTAAGGATAAACAAACAAACAAAAACGGATACAAGAATGAAAAGAAAAACATATGGGATGATTTTAGGGATTATAAACCTTCCAAGAACATTCCTCTTTTCACCCTCTGCCACCTTTGTTGGCTAACTCACTTCTAGTATAAGTTCTGATTATAAAGCAAGAATGGGCAAATGCAGGATACATCCACTCCCCAGTCCCACCAGTCACTGTTGACGAGGTACTGCTATACACAGAAATCTACTGGTTCACTTTGCTTTCTATGAAATACTTAAGTTCTCTGAAATAATCAGAACAAGGAAAAAAATATAGTGTGAATATTTACTATTAAGAGACAAATAAAAGCTTGAACATTTGAAAGGCAAGATTTTATATTGAGGATCTTTTAAAAACTCTAAAAACTTGTTCCTCTTGAAGACACAATCACACTGTAGGCAAGCCACCTTTGTGAGAACCAGCTTCCATTTCTGACTCTGGTACAGCTCTGTTTGGAACTTATAGGCAAGCAATGTCACCTTTCCATGCCTCAATCAGCTTTTATATAGAACAGAAAATCGATTGTAACCCACTATGATAAAGTTACACATTTTCATTATTATTTTAAAAACTCAAACTGCCATTTCCTCATCCTCTTCAGACTTTTTTCACTGCCTTAGGCAATGGACATCATTGAGTCTCCTTTTCTGTGTGATTTTTAAATCTCAGAACCTGAAGTTCCACCGTGTTACAGAGCCAAACACTTGAGATCTCCAAACGGTGAACAAAACATTCACCCATAACATCAAAAAGCCTACCTGTCTTTAATGTCATGATATTGGGTTTAGACTTTTCTTTCAGTTCCTCCTCCTCCCATAATAATTGGCTCATTTGAGATTTATAGTAGGCAAAGCCACCTACACTTCACTAAAGGAAAGGAAAGAGAAGGTAATCCCAAATTTACTAACACTGCCTAATTGTTATCTATTTTTAAATGCATTTACCCTCCTATCTCGTAACGACTGAAGGATGTATGAAGTACTGAAAAACTGCACCTGTAGACACACTGCTGACATGACCTCAGCAATTTAATTTTAAAACCATTGCTTGTAAGTTTATCATGCTTAACTATTTTCATTCTTAGGAGCTGGCATTATATATTGAGGACAGTAAGAGTTACCAAAGCACTAAGTGGTCTTAAAACACTAAGAATTTAGAAGGCTTTTTTTCCTTAACCCCCAAGCTGACTGTTAGCACTTAAATAATATGAAGGAATATGAGGATCCTTTTGTAATTTCTCAATATTCCTTAAATCTAAGCAAGTTCTAAGAAATATTAAATATTTCAGTGTCCCAGTGTCCTCCAAGCTGCCTCTAGTACACTTGTTTCAGATCATAACCCAGGTGAACAACAATATCTCTTTGAACAATACTGCCAGGTCTTTTATCACAAAGCATCAAATGTAGACTTTGTACAGCAAAGAAGTGCAGTTAATCTGCTGATGATCACTCATAAGTGGTCTAGGTATTTGAAAATGGCAGGTACACAACATTTCAGGTTCTTTTGAAAGTCTGCTTATATTTGTCAAGTAACATTAGGCAATAAATATCTCAAAGTCTGCTATGCCTTACAAATATTCAGTGCAATATAACAAGCTGTTTGCCTGCAGTCTCACTGAAGGTTGGAACAGCCTCACTAAGTCTCCCTGGCTCTTAAATATGATGGCTGGATAACTTCAGTCATATGCATATCAGACAAGGACCTCTTGAATAACTGAATCCTTTGCACTGTAACAATAAAGTAATAAGCAATTTCCAGTATTTTAATTCCTCTAAGCTACTTTCTCTCTTGTAATATATTTATAATCAAAATAAGAAAAAGTTTGCAGTATTTGAGTTTTCCCTTATACATCAGCGCCACTAAGAATGTGTCAGAATCAGCACCCAGTTGGAGTTAACATCATCTTCAAGTAAGAAAGCAGGTAGCCCGTTGAGTTTGCTAGTAATTAATTTCATAGTAAACTAGCTCTATTCACTAGTCCATGAACATCACATATATTTGCACTCCGATTTCACATTGCATTACATCAATCTGACACTGTCTCTCAAGGGAAACTGTCTGCATGCAGTCCAAATGGCTTTGCAGTTGAAAAAAAAGGCAATAGCCTTTTCTCTCAGGAGACTTGGGTTCAAACCTTTGATTAGGTCACAAGTTAAAATTAGTTTGCTGCTTTCATCCTTCCTCACATTTGTGCACCTCATATTGCTCCTTCAGGCACTGTCCAATGGGAGTAGCAGCCCCTGCTCACAGGATCGCTGCCCAGGGCAAAAAGGAGGATAAAGTCAGTTAGGGATTTAGGTGTGTTGACATGAATATGGAGAATAAAAAAGGGAATGTGAAAGGGGAGAAATAAAAATAGGGATATTATCTACAGGTCGCTTTCTATTATCCCAACTCCCCCCCCCCCCCCCCTTTTATTTTTGCTTAAGTGCCAACAAGCATGTTGAGGTTAAGCCACATTTCTGACATTTAGCAGGCAGTGAAGAGCTTTCTTATGTGCTTTGGCTACCTACAGACCATGTATAGCATCTGCAGCTTTTAACTGGCTACTCACAGTATAAAAATCATACTTTAAACATTCCTGTGATCATGATTAAAGTGCTGTATTTTTTCAGACCTATATACTGAACCCCTTGGCATTCAGAATTACCTAACAAAGAACTGCTACCTGTCAGGAGCAAGGAAATGATGAGTTGCTAGTAGGATTATAGCAGTGCAAAGGAAAACGGGTTGGGACTATTTACCTCAGGCTCTCTGTGGTTTACAGCTTTGAAGATATTCAGTGAGCCAGAAGGACAGACAGTCTAGAATCTTGTTATCCCTGCTTGGGGCTGTCAATCCACACTAACAATGAAAGACTTCCTGTCCTTTGTAGAACATAGCAGTAAATCAGTGCCATCTGCATAAGACCCAGCAGCACCACTGTCTGCATTATCAAGGTCTCACTGAGGTACAGCACTGCATTATGCCAGATCAATAGCAGGAAATCATCAGAAACTCCGCTGTACACCCAAGTGCATGTTAATTTTTAGCTTGTACTACTTTATGCTGTACCAAAACTATCTTGCTGTACATCTATATATATATATAAAGTAACGTTGAAGTACAAAGTGTGTTTTACACTCAAATCCAGGTAATATACTTAACAGTATCTCCAAATTAAAGAATTTGACTGGAATATAAACTGTAACATGTATTCAGAACCACATACCTGTGAGACAATGTAGTGTGTTATCCCCACTTTACAGATGGAAATCGAAGTGTAAGGCAGAATAACTTGCCCAAACCTTCAGAATAGCAGTTCAGAGACAGAGTAGAAATTTGAATCAGCCAAATCCTGGTCAGGTCTCTCTCTTTGGCCTCTCAGAGCTAAGATCCTATTAGACGATATTAAATATATTTTTCTCAAATATTAAATTACAAACAAGCAATATATAAATGACAGAATTATTTAAAATGGCAAATCAAAACCATGCCAAAAAAAGAAGAAACTACGAAATCCTCAAGCTTTTCTTTTTTTTTTCCTTGGTGTCACTTTTAGGTAAAGGGTATGGCAAGAAAATGGCATAGGTATGATTTTTCCCCAAAACTTACCTCTTCTAATACTAGATTTTATTTCACATATAGTCCCACTTGACTCGTACATGTTTATATACCACAGAATCATAGAAAGTCTTGAACTGGAAGGGATTCACAAGGATCATTGAGTCCAACTCCTGTCCCTGCATAGGACTATCCCAAAATTCACAGTGTGTGGCTGAGGGCATTGTCCAAATGCTTCTGGAATATTATCAAGCCGGACACTGTGACTGCTCCCCTGGGGAGCTGTTCCAGAGCTTCACCACCACCTGGGTGAAGAATCCTTTCCTAACATCCAACCTAACCCACCCCTGGCACATCCTTGTGCCATACCATTTCCTGTATAGAACTTGGAAAGGAATAGACATCTGACTTATTAACTGACACCTGAATTGCCTAGTGCTCCCATCTTTAGCCAGCTGACTGCATGCTTAAATGTTCATTGTAGGCTTGCACATACCACTAACAAAAACATTGATTTTTTAATATATAGTCTGCAATTAATTACATGAACCACTGGATATGCTACTTATACTAATTAAACTTCAATAGGCACTATTTTGCCATACATGGATAGTTAACACACAACATATTTTCTTAAATAAGTCATTTCATTCAGGAATATTGCCAAGATCATTGAAGTGTTTTATTTTCAGTTCTGGATACAAGTTGCAGCAAACAAAATATCATGTGTTAACAGTGTGAATACCTGGGATTATGCTCATGTTGTATTGCATAGAGTCTCAGAATGGTTTGGCTAGGGACCTTAAAGCCCATCCAGTTCCAAACCCTCTGCCATGGGCAGAGACACCTCCCACTGGATCAGGTTTCTCAGAGCCCCATCCAACCTGGCCTGGAAAACTTCCAGGGAGGGGGCAGCCACAACTTCCCTGGGCAACCTGTGCCAGTGCTTCACCACCCTCACAGGAAAATATTTCTGCCTAGAATCTTATCCAAATCTCCCCTCTTTCAGATTAAAACCATTTCCCCTTATCCTATCCCTGCACTCCCTGATAAAGTGACCCTCCACAGCTTTCCTGGAGCCTCCTTTAAGTACTAGAAGGCTGCCATAACCTCTCCCTGAAGCCTTCTCTTCTCCAGGCTGAACAATGCCAAGTCTCTCAGCCTATCTTCATACTGGTGGTGCCCCAGCCCTTGGATCATATTTGTGGCCTCCTCTGGACTTACTCCAACAGATCCATGTCCTTCCTGTGCTGAGGACTCCAGAACTGTATGCAGGATTCCAGGTGAGGTCTCACCAGAGCAGAGTAGAGGAGGAGAATCCCCTCCCTCACCCTGCTGGTTACACTTTTGATACAGCACAGGATATTGTCGGTTTCCTGGGCTGCAAGTGTACATTTGGTTGAGTACTGTATTTACCTAAAATTTGCCTGTTAAGCATAGGCAGATAGACTTAAAAATATTTGGGGCTTTTGAATAGAATTGGAAGAAAAATATTTCACATACTGTGGCTTACAACAAATTTAGGAATCAACAGAGACCTCTTGCATGAGGTCTTTCAAGACCAGGTTAGATTTTCTGAAACACTGTTCTGATCTTACTTTGAGACAATGTGCTCACATTTTGATGTGTCATTTTTCTTGATTAAGAACATTCATGGACAAATTTTCCAAAAGCTTTTAGGCACCTAGTGATGCAGACAGGCAGCCTGGGTTATTTTTCAAAATCACTTAGGCATGTTGGACAGCTAAATCCCACTGAAATTAGTGAAAGCCAGGCATCTGACTTAGGCACTTTAAAAAGTTTTGCCAATGCCTATTTGCATTTCCAGGCTTCTAATCATCTTTGAACATCTGCATGATAAGTTTTGATTTATTTAGGCTGGTTCCCTGTGCTTTAATTCCCATCACCTCACTTAAAGAGTATACCGCATTAAGTAAGTGGCAGATTTTTCTTGCAGACCATGTTAAGAAGGCATATGAGTGAAACAGATGAAAAGCTTTTCTTCTGGAATTTGAATTTTCATTTCCTTTAAACATGTGAAGAGACAGTGTGGCCAGTGAATAATACAAAAGTACTGTTATGTGCTAAATTTGGCTCATTGGTTCAATAATCTTTTTAATAAAGTTTAATTTGGTTTAACATAAAATAAAGAATGAATTTTTTTAAGTTGGTAAGATATAGAACACACAGTGTAGAACTCAATCAGATTATTTTGCTCATCTTACAACAAAAAATGTTTTCTCCATAGTTAAATGGAGAAATAGTTAAATTTGCATTAAATTTGAGAAGCATATGACAAATATCTCATTCTACCACAATATTTTTGCCCCTTCAGATCTTTGTCTTACAGGCTTTCATTTAATGATGAATCTTGTGTTATGAAATAGCTCAACAAGACTAAAAGTTTACTAGATTGAAATGTATATGCTTTAACCATGAAATGTATTCATAGTCATATTTTTCTTAACTATAAAATAAAATATTTTAGCTTGCTTAGTTTCAAGGTGTTGTTCTATAGAAAAGTGTTCCCTCACAGTAGGTCACAACACTCCAGTAGGTCCATTGCTTGAACTTAAGAACTTTTGGATCCACTAGCAAATTGCCATTATATCTGATTTAAAACAGGTGAGATCTCAATAAGAAGTTCCTTTCAGTGCCTTGAAAACTGAGAGCTGAGGTGCAGACAGCCTAGTAATTGTTGCCTCTAACAGAAAGACTACAGGTGAGTTCTACAATTACCTGTGCTCCTTTTGATCTGCAGATAGGGTAGCCAATGCCCAGCCAGCAGAGGGCTGGAGGGGCTTGAAGACGTTGATGAAGTTGGCTCTCTGGAACAGCATGGGGTACAGTGGGACTGTGAGGCAGCCAAGGTGGGAGAAAGGTAAAAAAGCAAATACATCAGAAACCAGGCTTCAACAGTGTGACTGAATAGCTCCAAAACAAGATTTTCATCAAAAGAGTTGAGATCTTCTTAAAAGACTAATTCTGACTCACAGATATGTTTTTAGTCTGTGATAATTCTGATTTTTTTAATTTCATTTTCAATCAAAAACACCTTCAAACATTTTTAAAATACCAAGAGACTATCTGGGATTTTTTTTTCCAAACTGTTGTTTTGCCTTTTTTTTCAAAAGGCTTTTTTTCCAGCATACAGTTCTTTTCATTAGAGAGAATGAAATGAAAGAATTGACTGCCTCTGATGATTCATAATTGTACATTGTGTGGCTTCAATGACAGGATTTTTTTCTTTTGTAACAGGCATTAATTTATCAAAGCAACGTAAGTCTAAAGCTGTCTTTCTATGCATGTATGGTGCAGTTTATCTCAAGGTACAAATTTAATCATTTCTCATCTTATGTTTACATAAAGGGAACAGTGAGGTCCAAATGTAAGACGTTCTATATTGTAAAATAATAATCACTCTAATAGGTGGGTGCTGAAGTTGATTACTGACTTAAAGCTTGTAGAATAAATGTACTAGGAGAAGTGTAGAAACAAGGAACGATATATAGAATACATCAAATTTAATCAGACAAATGTATCCCTCCAGGCTACTTTGCCTGACCTAAGCTTTCCACTGGGAAACCAAATTCAGAATAGTATTTCTGCAATGTAATTTCAGGTGCAACAATTACGTTGTAAAAGAAGTATGGAAGCTATTTCACATGCTGTTATTTGCATGGCTAGAGAAGCAAAAGGCAGTCAAGCTTTCCACCCCAAATCTATAACAAATAACTTATTTCAGGTTGCTCAAAAGCCTCTAATTCCATTTGCCTACAGCTGTACAGCGTGCGACATCTTTAATTGAGTCATATCTCTGAAAGGGACAGGAAAAAGATGGCTGAAAAATTAGGTTGTCTAGGTTTCCATGTAAAGTATTTAACATCCTTGAGCCAAACTGCTTGAGTTGGAAACAAGTTTCTGTACAATTTCTAAAACTGCTGATTTAAGCTAAAATGAGATCATTCTTCTTTCCCCAAGAAGCGACTCTACGAGCTGGTTGGCTATGGGTGCTGTAAAAATATAATGGGCCATTGCTATGGCCATTGGAGGGATTTCTGCAACTGGGGGTCTAGAAAGGTGTGTTAGAGTGGTTTTTTTTCCAGAGAGGGGAAGGTTGCAAAATGTCCCACAAACATACAACCTTAACTCTGAACTCACATTTCTGTAGGAAAAGGCAAAGTGCTGAATTGACATTTGGAATGAAAAATATAGTTAATAAATCACTCTTATCTGCTTGAGGTCTTCTTTAAAGTTATACATGCAAGTATGACTGGATAGAGATATTTAAAGGAGTATCTTATGTATGTTAATACAAGCTTGTCAAAGATACAGGTAATTCAGTTGTATTAGCTACTGACACTGAGGACAGCAGAGAAACAAGTCTTCCTAGAGATCCATAGTAACTCCTCTCTTCTCTTTTCCCTTGTTAGCTCTGACTACTTGGGTTGGATATGATAAAGAGGAAACTTTCATAGAATGTTCATAGAATCATAGAACAGTTTGGGTTGGTAGAGACCTTAAAGCCCATCCAGTTCCAACTCTCCTTGCCGCGTGCAGGGACACTTCCCACTGCATGAGGCTGCTCAGAGCCCCATCCAACCTGGCCTGGAAAACTTCCAGGGAGGGGGCAACCACAACTTCCCTGGGCAACCTGTGCCAGTGCTTCACCACCCTCATTATGAAGACTTTAACTCATTAAACAATCTTAATTTTCAATTAATATGATCTTTGATGTGGGATTTTAATTAATTTTTTATTTAATTTTGTATAAGAATGGTGCTGTAAATACCTCAACATTGCATAAAGGGATGTCATAGGAAGTAAATATATATTCAGCAAAATGTGAAAGCAGCCACTGATATTTATTTTTTGGCAAAAAAACCCCATTTAATCTATAAATTCCAGAATCTCCAAGAACTCTTTAAAATTCAATCTGTGCTACATCATCCTCCCAGCAGCCCAGGGTTTAGCAAATAATATGTAAAAAAAGGGCCTTTTCAATGCCCTTTTAAACCTGCTTTATTTTTCACTTCCCTTTCCCCTTTTGCCCTCACTCTGACTCAATTTATAACAGACCACACTCAGAAAAATCCTATTTGACCAGGCAAAGTTCTTTCCCTCTCTCTACCAAACCCAGGTTTTGTTAAAGAGAACACATTGCTCATGTAGGCTTGCATTCAGCTCTCGGCATAAATAATTTAACCACACGCTAACTTGAATGGCTATGCTTACAGAATTGAAAGCCATCTCACCTAGTTTATTATGGATGGGAACTCCGAGGGGAGAAAGGACAGAGCAGATTCAGCTCCCAGCAAGACTGCCCAAGAAGCTCCATATTCAGTTTCTTTACAGACTGTGGATCTAATGCAGAGGAATGACAGCACTTCATCAGTGCAATCTCCACTGTTTCTGCTGGCATTCTCCGTGCTGCTACATCTGAGTTCCTGCCATGAAAGATCATTTCATTTCCCAGAGGATCAGAGCTCAAGAGGTTCTTGAAGACAAGTTTGAACATTCTTTGTTTGGGCCTAATTTAGCATTCACATTAACATTACCTTCTTACTGCACAGCACCATTTCCAGTGCAATCGCTTCCACTACGTTCCACCAGCTTATTGAGTTAAGACACTTCTGTAACAACCATACCTGAATTAGAATAGTTTCTCGACAGACTAATTATTATTTTCTCTATAGAATCCTTGTACTATAGAGAACAGGGCTGAATATTTTCCTTCTAAATACAAGTTTTGCACAGAACTAGAAGATTCTTTTTGCTATTCTGCATATACAAATGTTCTAATAACTAGGTGCTGCTTTTTATATTTCTGCAGATATATCCTGAGAAGGTATTTGACTTCCATTCATAGAGAAGTTTCTCTAGACAAATTTTTTTCACGGGGAATCCATTTCCCAAGGAAAAATTGACGAAGAAATAAAACTTGGGCAATATATCATTCAGCTGTCATTAATCAATGAATGCAAACATATATGCATGTATATTTACAGATATTTGCATACATGTACACATATATATATGCATATACAAAAAGCTGTCCCGAATATTTCTGCATAAAATTCTGTACAAAACACTATAAGCAGTAGGCAGGACACATAACAAAGACATCCAGACTCTGCAAACAGGACATGGGAAAAGCTGTTTAGTGCAATGAAATGTTGGTACTGTAACTTGATACCCACTCTGAAACACTTTGTATAGCTGAAAACTGCTGTGGTATCGCGTGCCTATCAGGGACAGACAAATACTACCCTTCTCCCAGTGGTTATGACAGCACTAAGCCCAACTCATGTAAAGAAGTCTATCAATACTAGGTTGTCACTTCTGGAGGCCACAGCAATATGCTTTCTAAACTTCTAGTTTTGACTTTTTAGTATGTAGCTTTGTTCTTGAAAACTTTGGACTGCAAAACATCAAGACAATCTGTCCCTCCAGTTCTATACCTGTCAAACACAGATGAGAAACCCTGACCACATGACTCAAGACCAATTCACCTCAATGTATGAGGCACAAAGGTATAACAATGAAAGATGTAAGGAAAAAAGTGAACAGTAGCAGGAATTACAGCTGCCTGATGAGAAGATTCTGACAGTTCTTTTCAATGATGAAGATTTATTCAGAGGTTCAGGAATCCATAGATTCAGATGCTTGTCTGAAATTCCTCATTTGTGAACAAATATGTGATTTCTATGGTCACATCAAAGCTAACACAAAAGCTAGAGGTAAGGGAGCTGTGGTGGAGGTAAGAATCTGATGGTATTTTGATATCCAGCTATTTATGCAGAGTGAACCCAGGAAACAAAGATGCTGGAAGCTTGTTAAGCAAGCAGAACTTAGCAAAGACAAACTGCATCCCCTGCTGAGATTGCTGAAGATTCTAAATTCAGTGTGAGGTTTTGGTGAAAAATTAATTTAGTACTTATTTGCTTCACCTGTTCCAGATATTCCAAATTGGTACTAACAAACCTATTACTGACATGAGGGATTTGAAGCTATACAGTAATTACTATGGAAGATGATTTCCATCTCCAGGAAAGACAATCTGTCTCAAACACATAATATCGAGTGTTTCTGCCCTTCTGAAATACTTCAATCACAAATTAAATAGAGGACCTTTCCTGGAGGTGTTTAAGGTGTGGGTGGATGAGGTACTGAGGGGCATGGTTTAGAGATTGGTGGGAACAGTTGGACTCAATGATCCAGTGGGTCTTTTCCAACCTGGTGATTCTATGATTCTATAACATGCTGATTAAACATGTATGGTTTCAGAGTTCAGCTACAATTTTAATACTTCCAGTTTTGCACTCCACGTACAATAGTAAAATACTTTTAAAACAGTGCATTGAAAGAAAGGGAAACAAGGAAAGTGCAGATGAAGTATGCTCAACATGCTATAAGATAAATCACAGAATCACCGGGTTGGACCCATCAGATCATCGAGTCCAACCATTCCCACCAAACACTAAACCATGTTCCTCAGGACCTCGTCTACTCGTGACCTAAACACCTCCAGGGAAGGTGAATCAACCACCTCCCTGGGCAGCATATTCTGATGCCTAATGACCCTTTCTGTAAAAAACTTCCTCCTAATCTCCCCTGGCAGAGCTTGAGGCCATTCCCCCTTGTCCTGTGCCCTGTCACTTGGGAGAAGAGGCCAGCTCCTTCCTCTCAACAACCTCCCCTCAGGTAGTTGTAGAGAGCAATGAGGTCTCCCCCTCAGCCTCCTCTTCTCCAGGCTAAACAACCCCAGCTCTCTCAGCC
>WAAB01009279.1:171174-303416 GCA_013389865.1 Piaya cayana
CCAGGTCATTGATGAAGACATTGAACAGGACTGGACCCAGCACTGAGCCCTGGGGAACCCCACTTGTGACTGGCCTCCAGCTGGATTTAACTCCATTTACCACCACTCTCTGGACCCGGCCATCCAACCAGTTTTCCACCCAGGAGAGTGTGCGCCTGTCCAGGCCAGAGGCTGACACTTTCTGCAGCGGAATGCTGTGAGAAATACCACATTCTGAGCCCATTTTACCATGACGTTCAGAGTTCTAATTTTCATTTAGGTTAATAGAAACTAGGTAAAGCTAAGTGTAGATTTTATCCCTCTACTGCTTCTTCAAAAGATGACTAAATATCTTGAACCACCGTAAAAGAAGCAGCTTACAGAATATTAAACACATAGGCATCCAGAAACTCCATAGCAGCACTGTGTTCCTAAACATGCCAATTAATTAGCCATGTAATTAGCCATGCCAACACACTTAGACAGCAGCACAGCATTCTTAACACTGTTTTGGCTTTATATCACCCAAAACAATCTACCCTGACACAACCCTACCCTGCACAACATGCATAAGATCTTTACTACAATAAGGGTAGCAGAGGGGAAAGGGCTGGACACAATCTTGTCCTCCTGACTGGTGGTTTTCCTCTTTCTCCCTCAATACTTCGCACTCACACCCCTTCTCCTTACACAAACAACAGATCACTGTTACTTGTTTTAGATTAATAGGGGCCCCCATTTCCCAGGAGTTACCGTACAGCAGAAGGCAGTTTGGGTGGTGACTACTGCAGCTACATGCAGAAAGCTGGCTGACTGGGAACAGGCATAGGAGTGAGACAAGACCCTGAGAGAGATTTCTCCCAATGACTTCACTATCCTTCATCTAAAACATTAAATAGCGTTACAAGTGACATGCCTGTATCATGAAAGATTTAACTGGTGAATTCTTATCATCACCCTCACTGTCACCAGTTTGCGTGTAAGTTAGAGACATCTGGCCTGATTAAATACATAAAAGCAATCCAATTTAAAAAGGAGCAGTTTTATAACTTCAGAAGACAAGTTAGAGATTTCATCTGAGACTACCTGGTGGAAACTGTTTGGAGAAAGACCTTGATTGGCTAAAGGTTTTGCAGATAGCTGAGGTTTTGCAAAGTGGTTTGATTTAATGCCTAGAAAAAACGAACTCTAATCACTGAATGTGTGGGCAGATTTCATACTCATGGTTGGGTCTGCTTGTCAAGAAAATTCTACTTTGAGCCAGTCACACAAGTTTAACAGCTACTTCTTTAAAAGCTCTCTGCTGTATGAGTGATAAAAGTATCCTGAATTTTTTGTGTGTTTATTCCAGTGATCATCATCAAACTGCAGACAGTACTTTGCAGGTGGGTTAAATAGGTTGGAATCCCATAGATGTACAGAGTAATGTAATTAATCTGCCAACAAACTGTAGGTTAACTTCTCAGCACATACTTAACAACAACCTAAAGATAACCAAATATCCCATAGATCTGACAGCAATAACCACGAGTGCGACATCTTATAAGGGTGGCTTGTAGATCACAGAAGCAAATCAAAACTGCCTTGACTTTTTTTAAATCAGTGGGGGGAAATTGAAGTGGGAATATTATGATCTTGGTCACACATGAAAGGCTATTCAAGAAGTTCCTTTGCATTTTATCTTACTAACTTTCAAGCATTCTCAATTCTTTACGCAGCACTTCTACAAGGATGAAGAAGGTGTCGCTTAATGTGCGACCACTATCTAAAGTTTTTGGTCAAAGACCTCTAAAAGGACATAATCAAAGACAAGAACTGTAAATTTACTATAATTTGTCTGCTACATCTCATGTAATTTGTCTCATACTGTACACAGCATGCTGATTGATATATTGGGTGGTTTTATCCCTCCAGCTGAAGGGCGTCTTGACAGTTACAGCACTAATTTTGCCCTTCAATTGTACAAAAAGTTTAAAATACAGTTGTAAAATTAAAATACAATTATAGATCACATTCGCTAATATGTTCACTTATATAGGACTTGGCCAGTTTGCACTGTTAACATGCTGTTTCAATGCAGAGGTTACATAGATATATCTCGAAAGTTAAAATTCCATTGTCGCATTTTTCTTCTTCATATACAGGTAGTTCTGATTATTCCCAACTCAGCAGTCAAGCTATTGATTAAGTTGGCTTAGGTCAGCTTGCCCTACAATTCCAGCCTCGATCCTTACATTGTTTTCCAATAGCCTGCTTTGACTTCAAGCTTTTGTTTTTGCCTTCAGAACCTGCCTTTTAGCTTTAACCCTGTCCTGTGTTCTTTGCTCCAAGTTTTGTTTCGCTCTTGCCTCAAACTGTCCAAAGAAATTGAAGCTGAATGTAAAGACGTGTCTGCTAGGCTAAAAGGGAAGAAACTAAATTAAGCATCAGTAAAAAGGCACACAAGACCTGTCACACACGGTTTCAGAATATATATTTTTCAATCTAAGAGCATATTATACCATATCAAAAGCAATCTTCAAAACAACAACTTGTACCACTTCCTCTGCTTTGCTAAAACTCTGTAGGGGATCACTGATCCTCTCTGCACAGCTCATTTGGTGACCTTTGATACCTAGAGTCCTGAAATGCTTTCTATTTATATAGGTGAATTAAAGACTGCAGGTCCAATTTTCTACCATCTCTCACTTTGTTTGTTGAATTACATTTGTGCTGAGCAAACTGTAAAATCTCATTATACCTACTGAGGAACATTTTTACTCACTTTGTCCTGTGGAGAATCAGGTGCACAAATAGTACTTGAGCTGATTCTGGAAGACTCTCACCTGTGAATCTGAGGGCAAACTGGACTTTTATAGTAGGGATGGTTCCAATATGTGAATTTGAATGTTGTAAAGATCCAGTGGTGGTTACATTTGCAGTTCTGTGCTACACTTCTGTAGCTGAAGTTAGCATTCTGTCAACGTACTTAGTTTGTTCTATTTATTTTACAGGAAAAGCATGAGCATTTTCTGTGTGAATAGTTCTAAATGTATATATTTTCATTGAATTAAAATATTGTTTGGGTTGGTCAGTAAAAGCTTTCAAGAAAAGTATGCTTCTGAATGTGTTTATTTCTGCAAAAATAAATATTCTATTATTTGTGTGGCTCACAGTCAGCTTTGTTGTACTTCAAGATAAAAAAGAGAGTGTTTGATTAGAGAAAATACAGCCATGTTCCGTCTTCCTCCCCTGCTTCAATAAGAGAAGAGCATTTACATATTAATTCCAGGACTGAACAGCTGCATTCCCTAGAAATTACCATTCATTGCAGCAGTGGGCGCCTGAAAGCAGGCAGGAAAAAAAGAGGAGCTGGCATAAAACTTAAGGTGGATAGAAATACTGATTTTGCAATTCTTCTGTATTTCCAAAAGGAGTACTTTTCATTTTAAGGAGTGCACATAGACACTTCCATACACAACAGTATTCCAGCTATCTGATGAGCAAAAGGAAAGCGAATAATTTCCATTTCAGAACAAGGCAAACAGACGCATAAAGGGATTATTTACTAGTTTAGAAAACTATTTACCTATCAATTTAAACCTCTATTCTATACAGAGAGCTGAGTAATTTGCCCAGGAGATCCATGTCACAGTCAGAAACAATTTCTAGTTCCCATTTCCATGTCTTATCCTTTACAATAAAGATTCATGGTTTTGTCTCCTCTACAGTTTTGTTATATACATTTAAAATACATTGAAAACAGACATACATGGTTGCTGGTTTGCCAAGAATTGCAACAAAGGCTTAGGTGTGCTTTGTGCATTTGTAAAAACCTGTGAAAGTGGAAAGCAAAGCCTGCTTCACTGAGGTACAGAGAATTAACAGTACCAAAACTTACTATTTTTGAAGCACAGCGTTAAGAATATTCGTGTTAAGAATAAGACAAAAAATGACAAATTCTCCTCTATGCTGGATTTGTTACTCATGTTTCCAAAATCTTTGAACTATCTCTGCCACTGGTGATGTCCCCTGTGATAAAAAGATGTGAATGGAAATAGGTAGCCTCCCACCACAGCTTCAGGGAGAAAAAAATCGTGGGAAGCAAGAAAATCTCTCTTAATTCTCAGGACATTTTGTACTTAATCTCCCTGGCAAGAAGAATGTCAAGTTGTATCCAGATGTGTTATATTAGAACCGACTGGAAAGACTTTTCCTGATGAAAGTCTATAATAGTAGCACTTGACATTAGAAAAGACGTAAAAATACACAACTGAAGGTCCAATCCTGGAAACACTAATTTTCACTGCTGGCATCAGTATGACTAAGCAGATGATGAGAGACTGCTTTTATAAGCAATGAGGCTGTAAAGTTTCACAGCGTATTAATCTAATTTAAGAAGCTCTCCTGCTTCCCAACTCACCCCATCACTTTGGTCATTGACTCCTATTCCCATGGGTACAACTGCTTTGGAGCCACGTGGCAAATTCAATCAGTGCAATTACGCAGGTTAAAAATATCTCTCCAAAACACTGTTGTTTTTAATTCAGTCTACTTGAATTGAATCGTTGGTATTCTACTTAATATTCAGCGGCACTACAAACAACAGCAGCAGAATACTTCATGACAATGTATTATGGGAATGCAATTTATCAATGTTTTAGGCAGAAAAAACCAGCATTATTTGTCTTATTAAATATCATTAATCATAGAATCACAGAATGCTTTGGTTTGAAAGGGACCCTAAAGACCATCCAGTTCCAAACCCTCTGCCATGGGCAGAGACACCTCCCACTGGATCAAGTTGCTCAAAGCCTCATCCAATCTGGCCTTGAACACCTCCAGGGATGGGGCAGCCACAACTTCTCTGGGCAACCTGGGCCAGGGCCTCACCAACCTCACAGGAAAATATTTCTGCCTAAGATCTCATCTAAATCTCCTCTCTTTCAGATTAAAACCATTTCCCCTTATCCTATCCCTGCACTCCCTGATAAAGTGACCCTCCACAGCTTTCCTGGAGCCTCCTTTAAGTACTAAAAGGCTACCATAACATCTCCCTGGAGCCTTCTCTTCTCCAGGCTAAATAACCCCAACTCTCTCAGCCTGTCCTCATACTCAAGGTGCTCCAGCTCTTGGATCATCCTCATGACCTCCTCTGGACTTGTTCTTACAGATCTACATCCTTCCTGTGCTGAGGACTGCTGAACTGAACACAGGGCTCCAGGTGAGATCCCACAAGAGCAGAGGTGCCACAAAAAGTGGTTGACAGTCTAACAGGTTACACAGCATCTTCCTCAACAAGTTCAGAGCCGCCAAGCATATTTGCCCAGTCTCCCATCCACAGAGAACTTTGCATGCTCCACAGCCTGCAGAAACACATCGTAGAATACTGTCTTTTCTACAACTCAGAGAACAGTGCACGACACCTTATTATTTATGTTTTCTGAAAAAATGTACACTACAAGCTAGCAACATAAATTAGGAGTCTGCTCGGTTGCCTTCTGGAACTTCCAACAGAGTTTCTATGCAGACTTTTGCTTATTCCTCCTCCCCTGTAAATCTTTCTTCTTCTAAATTAGAACTTAATAGAACTTCTGAAAGATAAAATCAGAAGTTAAAGGCAAGATAATTTTTTTAAAGATTATTCAGCTGTAGCTATGAGATCACACAGCAGACTACCAGGAACTGAAATCACGCAGAGAAGAAATTTCAACTAAGAGAAAATGTATTTGAAAGAATAGCAGTCATAAAGAGGAAAAAATAAACATGAAAAGGATTCTAGCATTTCCAGTAATGCTACCACCTTTATACCAGCCTCCTGATGGACTCAGATAAGATCCTGTGCTACAACAGATTACATGGCTTTCAAAGAAAACATACTTTTGCCATTGCTTTTTTTCATTTCCCACCATTTTGTAACAAGATGTCGCAATCAGACTGGCAGTTAGCAACCATATTAACAGTATATCAGACTGTGCTCAGGAAAGCAAAGCTGGCCACAGAAGAGAACATAGAGGGAAAATACATACCTTCTGCTGAGCTCATTCAAGAATCATAGAATGGTTTGGGTTGGAAAGGACTTTAGAGGTCACTCAGTTCCAACCCCCTGCCATGGGCAGGGACACCTCCCACTGGATCAGGTTGCTCCGAGCTCCATCCAGCCTGGCCTCGAAGACCTCCAGGGATGGGGCAGCCACAACTTCTCTGGGCAACCTGGGCCAGGGCCTCACCAACCTCACAGGAAAACATTGTTTTCCTAATATCTCACCCCAATCTCCCCTCTTTCCTCTTAAAACCATTCCCTCTTGTCCTATCCCTGCACACCCTGATAAAGAGCTCCTCCCTTTCGCTGTTTTTCACAATACAGTGTTTCATCACCTAAAATTTCACTGGCAGTGAGAAAGGTTGTTGCATTTCCTCTACCATGTTTGTCAAGGCAACCAGGATTCCATGGGCCTAAACTCAATGAACTCAATAGTTATTGTGCCCCTTCCACAGCTTTGTTCCTCTTTAGTACTATTCCCAGAGGTTTAAATAGAGTTGTAAAGATTAAGACTGCCACATTTGAAATATATACTCTACACTTCTAAAAAGCTCTTCCATGAATTTTCTGCACAAGAATCATTCAAACAACTTCAGCCTAAGCATTACAAATAGAGTAACTCATCAAAATGCCTCAAATTAGTAGTATAAGCCTAGCTTGGAGAACTTCACATCAATTATATACTTAATGCTACAGAATTTTCAAGTCTGGAGGAAGGTTGCATTTTCATCAAACATAAGGCTCAAGTGATGTCTGACTGAGAAGTTCAAGAGTACTTCTTTTAACTAGAGCACTGAAAATGTGCTGCCAGAAACTTGGATATGAATAACCATTGACTACTTTATTTAAATGAAATTTTTTTCCTACTGAAAGTACACTTCTCACAGTTACAGTGCCAGCCTGGGTCTAGTTAATAATGTTGTTTTACTAGTTATGAATATACCTTACAGCTTATAGAAAAGCAAATTAATGGTCTCAAAGAAAAATAAGTTTATTATTATTTTGGATTATTATTATTAAATTCTGTAAGGACGCCATTTTACGTACAGTCAAGTTTCTATGATAATATTAATAAAAAGAATTTTCCCAAAACCTACAACCTTAAATTAAGGTACGATCACCTCGCACAGCTTATGGAGTTATGGTTATGGGGTCTCCATTCTTGCACATATTCAATAGCCTTCTGAATATGGCCCTGGGCAACTGGCTGTAGGTTACCCTGCTTGAAGAGGGCAGGGGAAGCTGGAGGTGGAGCAGTCTACCTCCAGTGGTCTTCCCATACCTCAACCTTCTATGTATCTGAAGAGAGACAAAGAAGCTTGTAGACCACAAACACCTCTGGTGGAAGGACACTGCAGAGCCAGCATCATTTCTTTTGAAGCAAGTGTTTTTTCCAGACTCCAGCTGGAGTTCTTCCTGGTGGACTTGCACTGCTTTAATGGGGTCTGATTGCCTGAAAGAATAAAGCAACTTCTAACTCAAGACAGGTAATTAAATCTTGGAGACCAGCAGGGTGTTCTTCATATTAAGGCAAGGGCTCATGCCAATGTCTACACCAGTCCACTTTCACAGTTTACTGTCAGATGAAGAGGTAGGAAGGAAAAAATATGTCAATATATCAAGTGTTTGATGATCTCTTCACTTCTGGAATTAGTATAGATGTTTGGGCAAAGACGATAACACAATATCTAATGCTGTGTAGGTCAACATTGGTAATGGGAGTGATCAAATGAAGTTGCTTCCAGAAGCAAGCGGTGACTTGATGTGACACAGCATACTATTTTTCTGGTTTTAGCTGGGCCAGCTGGTAGATTTATACTGATGTCAGAGAGAGTATTTAATAGAGTTATTCTTATTAGCATCCTTATCTGAAAAGTATTAGAGAAGACCAATCACATAAAACAGAGCTAAATTCCTGCCAGACTTCTGAATTGAAGTCATTGAGCTACTTGGCTTTATACACAGAGAACTAACTACAAATTAAGCACAACCTTGTTTTTGAAGGTAATAATTTACTGCTTTCCCTGGACTAGTCCAAACACCTTATACATACTTGGACACTTGTTTTGCAAGAGAGTGAGGGAAGTGCTTGAAATATCATCTTTTTCTCTGCCTTAGTTGCCCACTTTCATATATGGGACAGTGTCACCGAACAGTTCTCAGTCTAAGAGAAGGCTTCTGATCTAGCAAGTACAATCTCACACTAACAAATTCACATTAATCTAGCTGGCATGAAAACAACTTGGATTTGGAAATTGGTAGGGTAAACATGTATTTGTCTTTCAAAAGTAACTCTCAGGCACACAGCTGGGTTTTGAGGGCTTTCTGTTTTCCAGGCCTGAAGGTTAAAGTTTATCTTTACAGAACTTTGGGAACAGGGATTTAAAAAAAGCAGACCTGAAGAATCAGACAAATTTAACATAAACATGTACAGACATAAAATATGACATTAAGGTAAGCAGAACTGTGGTAAGGTATTCAATGTCGGAATAAAGATAGTTTTAGTTTAGAATAAGGAGTTAAAAGATCAGGAGAGATGTAGAATCCTTAACTTCCACAGAAAGATTCCTCTTCTGTTCAAAACTATCATGAAAAAAAATTTTATAAGTTCTCAAACTCCAGCATCAGATACAAAGGAATGGATTTCACTGTTCTTCAGAGAGTCTGTGCTAATTATAAACTAACTAAACTAAAAATAAAGGTACATTTCTCATCTCTGTTCAACTAAGTTTTCTGACCGTCAACACAATTATTGATAAAAATACCTTCCAAAATACAACAAAAATATGTAGAACATCACAGGAATGGGGAAAGACATTGCTTCCCCTCAAGTCTATAATTTTTCTTATCATGTATGTAATGATGGGCAGGCAGTGGAGGAAAAGCTTAGTGGCTTGTCTGTGTATCTCTGCATGTTCACCCATGTTGGGCAGTGACACAGACGAACACGTGATGTGAAGGCCAACTGCAAATCTTAGAAAAAAGAATTATTTCCCATTCTACCTTGGTAGCATCTGTCTATAATCCTTCTCTTTGTTTTAAATAAGATCAGCTTTCCCATTTTGCATGCTTTTATCCCACAGTGAAATGAAAATGCATAACACATGAGGAAAAAAACTTTTAAAATAATTAAAAAACATAAGGTGAACTATGGAACTCAGGCAAAAGAGAGCTGGGCTAGATGCAAGAATAACTTACACTGTGCAGAACTGTCACAAGAAAAGGGACTCTCCTGGTAAATGACCAGTAAATGTAAAATTACATTATTTTTCCTTTAAAAAAATAACAAGAAATGTTCTCATTAAAAGGAAGACACATTGAACGTGATCTGTTCAAAGTATGAAGTTATGTTCCTACCTCTTCAGTTTCATCTGTGATGGAATGACAGATAGTTGCCTCTAGCACAAATTCTCATCATATACCACTACCACTTTCCTTTCTCTTCACTCTCTTTCCACTCACCCTCCATATATTTTTCATCTTTCTATTCTCTTCTCCCTCTAATCATACTTGCTCACATTCATACACCCCATAATTTTTTTCTTTCCCTTTAAGTTTTACTCATGTAATAGTTTTACAGTTTTACTGGCTTTCTGCCCTATTTTTCCTGCTTTCGTAAGATATATTGCCTAGAGTGGAGAAACAATTGAGGTATTTTAACAAGCTGAGCTGCTTGAATAACCAAAGGTTATTTTCAAAAAGAAACCCATCAGATTTTAATATATTGGTTTTCCGTAAAATTAAGACTTCACTGAACCCAGAGGTTTTTGAGTAGCTATTTTTGTGAGTTCTGTTTCTTTGAACACAAAAACATGAGAAAACACTTTGCATAGCTGTTTGGAAGTTTAGTTTTCTGAAACCTCCTAAACTGAAACATTACCTTCAATTTATAAAAAGAATTTCTTTTAATTATTTTATTTCACTGTAATCTTGCCAAATTCTGCCACTGGTATAAACTCCATATACGTACTTTTTCCAACTTCATCTTCTCTGCCCTGCAGTCTTTACAGAATCCTAATATTACTCAGATTCGTGAGATCAAGGTGCCTTCCCAGCATGCCTCAGTACGAGAAACCACAACTGCATCAAAGTTCATGGATTGATACCTGTTAACACTAAAGCAAATGTGAATGTGACTTCCCTCCAGATGGCAAACTGGCAATCCTCTGTGTTTGATCAAAGAATCTTGTCTTTCATCTTGAAGGAGATGCAAGTTATAGGTAGTCATCAAACAGGGTGCATGTATTTGCTTAAGCAATTTCTCTGAACAGTCAGGATTTTTAGGGGTTAGCGTATTGGTTGCCTCATTCGTGTGTTTGTTTAAAAAATCTTCATGGTGCCTGATCTGTACAGTTTGGTAAATTCCTGAGAATAAGTGCCTGGGTTAATGTGCAAATCAAACTTGTCCCAGGCTGACTTTATCCACCTCACTTCTGAACTATATGGTCTGAGTTACTGTTCTGCATGACTGATGTATTCAACATGACACTAATAGAAAACAACACCTTTCTTATCACAGTTTTCATATAATATAGAAAAAGATATGGTATCCACCCATTAAACAAACACAAATCATTCTTGGACAAAAAGCTGAGTGAAGATATGAATAAAGCAAAGACTACAGTCAGTCATACAAAGATTGTTATCAATATTAAGTTATATAAAGATTATAAAGCGCTGGTACTAATAAAACTGCAAAAACAAAACTACAGGAGAGTGCATATTTTTCCCTGATATTCCACAGAGATGCACATAGGATGGATTTCACATTATTTGAAACTTTACATTTAACTCAGATTTTTTTACTCACAATGAATAGTAATCCAACAGCCCTTGCTAAAGCATGATCAGATTTACAGACTAGATTTTATACGCTTTACATGACTAGAAAGTCTAAAAGATTTCTTCTTAAGCACGTGAGAATATTTTCACTCTAAATTACAGCCTTATTTTAAGTGAAAAGATTATAATACAAAACAAGTTGCAGATGTTACACAAATTCACTGGCATGTATCTCAAGAGAAGAACGGTTTCTACTTTTTTTTTTCTTTTCTCTGAGAAAAGCATAAGAAATTCTCAACAGTTTCTTGGGAGCCAGTTTCCTCAAGAACATATTGCCTGTCACTGTGCTCAGGTCCACCTGCTGGAATAAAAAACATTCCTACTGTTATGCTCAATCGACCCTGTACTGCTCCTCCGTATTTCTCCTAAGATTTTTTTTTTCTATTTTGGACAAATCTAAAGGTAGTAATTTGAAAAGTTTCTTTTCACTTAACTAAGTCCTGACATTTGTGCTTCTGGAACATAGGAAAAGGAACAAGGAGAGGAAGAAATGTGGCAATAGGATACTTTCCCAAAAAGAAAAAAAACCCCACAATAGTCAAACTTTCAGAGTCTAACAAAGAAAGCTGCAATAGAAATTAGATGTGGTTATTTTCCAGGGATACTATGCTGTTCCTGCCTACTCAGCTACCTGTCATTTCCTTCTGCCCCCTGGAAGCTGTACGCAGCCCATAGTGTTGGTCTTGACAATCCATTCAGTGTTTAAAATCAGCATATCTTTTTATGAGATATATTTTGGAAGTGCAAAATCATACAATCATAGAATCACCAGGTTGGTAAAGACCCACTGGATCATCAACTCAACCATTCCTATCAATCGCTAAACCATGCCACTCAACACCTCATCCACCCATCCCTTAAACACCTCCAGGGAAGGTGAAACAACCACCTCCTGGGCAGCCTGTACTATTTTCTTTAAAACAAACAACATATGATAAACATTTTTATGCTCATTTAATACACTTTGAGCCAGTATTTGTTGATTTCCAGTACAATAGGAGAATAAAGCCACAATATAAGAACCAGCTTAAAAAAGTGAAGTATAGATGACCTCATCACATTTGAATGTCATTGCAAGTATACATTTGATTCCTACACTAGGCATGATTAAATTCTAGAATTCTTTGTCAGTCATATAGTGTAGAAAGTTTAGAGACTTTAATGCAAGTCTATTATACTGAAAGGATACTGATACCTTCTGAGAATTCAAATTCAGCTTAAAGAAGAGACAGACCTAACTCACTTAATTCTTCCTGTCCTTAAAAAGCAAGAAACTGTGATACAGGAAGAGGTAAACAAGACTTCTGTATTTCAAATCAAATCTCAAGGGAGAGAACCTGAGGGTGTCTTATCACGGTTGTCAGTGACAAGGCAGAGAAGAAGCCTGTAGGCCTGGTCGTACTGCTGTTGTCCAATGCAAAATATCAGCAATTTTAAATGTCTGAATTGCATGCCATTTATATTTTCTAACTGTGTAGACTACTCCCCTAAAAGCATTTTAAAGTAAGTCTTTTATCTTTATTTATTTACTTCACTTTAATCTGAAACAGTGTTGCTTCTTGTTATACCAATAAGAAAGGGATAGCTATAAAGTTGTATGAAAGAAATTCTTCCATCCCTAAATTTTGTTTCATGTGGAATTCTGCCTTTCTGTTCCTTCAAGGAACACTGTCCTAACTTGCATATTAAATATGTGAAGGGAAAGTTCCCTCAAAATGACTGCTGTCTAACTAGCAAAACACGTCCTTCCAAACACATTCACATGCTTCCCTTTCAGCTTATGGTCTGGGATCTAGCAGAACTGAGATCTGTACTCTATAACAGTATAAAATAACAAAAGTGCTATAGAGCTTCTAGATAGAGCGATCTGACTCATGAATAAAACTCATACCTTTCTTTCTGTCCCAATGTACTCTTGGCTGCATTCATTCAGCCCATCTATAGTGACTTTTCACACATCTACTCCAAGTAGTATAGAGTTTCTTGTCACCCTGTAAGCTACTGCAACATAGAAAAAGCCCAATTATTTTATTATTGTTAAAAGGTATCAGAATCATAAGATGTGCAATTTCACTATCACATCCCTGAACAATGCTTCCCTCCAAATCTTTTTCCTTCACTCCTCCCCTCAATGTTATTTCTGGAGTGATATCTTGTTTGTTATTACTACATACAGAAAAAAAAAATTAAATACAAACCAGCAACCTTCAGTGTTGTTCAGGCTTTGGATTTAAGGTTAACACACAAATATTTAATCTTAGGGAGCTTCTCCTTCATCCCCATGGCTTGTTTCCATGTCATCCCCCAGCATGGCGAGGTCAATACATAGGAAAGGGCGGCGAGTGCAGCTGCCGCTGCTGCCCCACAGCACAGCAGGAATGATTCCTCCTCCAGGAGACAACCAATATCTGAACTCTGGAGATTTTAAATACAGAATATTGAGAATGGAGTAATGTAGATTTCTGCTGTAGGCTGTGGTAATTATTTGTGAGATGCATTATTACTTTTCTGAATTAACACGTGCTGCCATAGCGCTGCATCATCACCTTCCATTATTTCTCAGGAAAGCTTTTCCTTCTGATTAATCATTCCTGTTCAAACTTCTTACATTCCTTATTACTTTTTGACTCTTCTGCTGAAAAGCACTTAGCTGGCCTTGCCATCATTTCTCATGTAGCCTTACATACCTGCTACCCAGTATAAATTACCACCAGTGGGATGCAGGGGATACTGACGGCTGGGCTGCTATAGCCATCTGGGGCGGCAAAATTCCAAAGGCCAGAAGCAAGAATTTCCTTTTCTGCCCCAGAGACAGAAAAAAAGAAAAAAGCCACAAAGCTGGTTAAGAAATCTCTCAAACATACAGATACTGTTTATATAGATCATTTTACAAGAATATATAAACACCAAAAATCCGGAATGCTTGAGGATGGAAAGAAAACCATGTTACAACTGCCACAAAGAAATGACAGTAAGAGATCTTTAGCAATGAATTTCAGTGCATTAAAAACACTAAAATCATTAGATTACAAAATACAGTGAGGAGAACCTAGCAATTGAATATTCTTTTCTCTTAAAAGAGCAGAAAAGAGAGAGAGGGGGTCCTTTCAGGTTGTTAAGAGAACAGCACTACAAACAGTTTTACTTAACACCCAGGATATCCAACCCTTATACGGATAAAGAAAATTCCGACTTGAATAGCCAGTTAACTGTATCTCTTATTATTAATGAAATTGATCTAATATAAACCAGATTTTTGTTTGATACTAAGAATTTTAATGTGTTGATTTTGAAGTCTGATCTCTAACAAAATTCAAATACATCATCTTGTACTGTCTAACTGGTCATTTCTAATGGTTCGAATCAATAGAATATTTGTTCTTTGTTTTAAACTGCATTGAAGGATTCTCTTTTTCATGCTTTAAACTGCCTGATAGCTAGATCAAGTTACAGCTGTCACTCACTGGAAAATCCACTTCTTACAGACGACAGTCACAATAAAAAAACCTCTTCACATCTACTGAAGAACAAATAATGCAAATAAACCACAGACCCAGGCAATTTAAGACTTTGTGACTCACTCTGAGAAGAACCATCTGTATGACATGGGGAGACCTTATAGCAACCTTCCAGGACTTAAAGGCACCTACAGGGAAGCTGAGGAGGGGCTCTTTATCAGGGAATGCAGGGACAGGATGACAGGAAAAGGTTTTAAGCTGAAAGAAGGGAGATGTAGATGAGATATGAAGAAGAAATGGTTTACTGCAAGGGTGGTGAGGCACTGGCCCGGGTTGCCCAAAGAAGTCATGGCTGCCCCATCCCTGGAGGTGTTCAAGGCCAGGCTGGATAAGGCTTTGAGCAACCTGATCCAGTGAGAGGTGTCCCTGCCCATGACAGGAGAATTGGAAGTGGATGGGCTTGACCTACAAGATAAACTTCCTGTCTTACCCACATATACCTTCAAGATAAATGCCAGACATTATAGGGAATCATGTACATCACATTTTAGTGCTTAATTAAAGAAATTGGCAGAAGCCTTTATGTCCCCTTTTTCAAGAAGACAAAATCCCCACCAAAATCCAGCTTTGGACCACCTTGTTATTCTTTTTCTAATGCTAGCTAGAAACTCATAAAATCCATGAAAACCTTTGAAGCTCACCTCTTTCATCACTTTGGACTTGGAAGTCAAATGCCATGGAGACGCTATAAAAGAATGATCAGAGGTTTGGTTTATCCCGTTCAAGTGGATAAAAAAATAATAACATTGCTGATTCTAAACAATAACTACAGTGAAAATTTAGAAAATACCTGGCAGTACCCAAGAGAAATAAAAAACAGCTATAGAATCTCTGCAATGAACAAAGAAAATGGAGAAAACAGATGTTATGGCAACAGAATATTCTGGTTTTAGGAAATGAGACACAGCAGGGACCTCAACATTTAAATAGGTCATTACTTCTTTCCTGGTTATTTCATTTAAATAATGCATTCTGATATTTGCCATCTCCTTCCCTTTGCCTTGCTGCACACACATCCATGTCATAATTTTATCTTCTTAATTTGTACCTTTAAATGAATTTGCAGAGGAAAGTTATTCCAGCAACAACCCAGCTGCTAACACCAGAGTCCTCAAGAGCAGCACTCAGAAGGAACACAGGTCTGACTTGTTTGTTTGTTTACTTTTGCCAACTGGAATATAGCACCAGTAGTTCCCTTTAAACATGTTTTCCATTATTCAAATGAGCAAGCACATGAAAAGCAAGGAGACTAGAAAGAAATGCAGTCTGAGTAGAGGACATGGAAGAAATGAGTAAGTGGAGACTAACCCAAAGGTACAACTATACTTCTTTCAGTGATCTTCTGCTTCAGTGTAGCCCTCTCCTCCCCTTGGATGCCACATTAAAACCGTTTCCCCGTACTACTTTCTCACACACAGATGGTATCTGCTGTAATAAGTTTAATAAAATTCGACCTTTGTGTATTTTATTTTCTGTCTGTTAGAGAGGTATCATCTTCCAGTGATAGGCATCCACCTATCACATGAGTACACAGATGATGAAGGCAAGCAAAAGGCTCTGATAGAAGGGGGTGGGGCGGGGGGAAGTCTAAACTAAAAACATCCCCAGAAAAGCCCAAATACTTTTCCCCCCTTCTGATTAACCTAAGGAGAGCCAATTAAGCATCAGGATTAAGAATAATAATTGAACTTACTGGAATACCTATGTACTAAAGAAACATTTAACTCTGTTAGCAGAAGACTACAACTAATTAGATTTACAAAAATAAAGTTGAATTCCAACCCTTTTCCCATTGAATATTGGCCTAGTACACTTATAGGTACATAGGACAAATTATATTTCGTGACATGCAATCAAATTAACCAAAATAAATTACAGGTTTTAAGTCTTAATAAAATAAATGCAAAACTAAACCCACATTTCTGTTCCATTCTTTTTTCCTATCATGATTTGAGGGGCTTTCTTTTCTGAGCATCTGGGAGCCATCATTTCAAGCTCCAGATATTAAATGTACATGAAGTTCTCTGCATGCCTAATGAATTACAATGGAGGTCACATTCTTCACAACCCAAATGTAATTTGAACAATTCCTTACAATAGGAATTATGACACACCTGTGTATAAACACTTCTGACAGTAAAAATACTGTAAATTTTGGTATTTCTCGTCTTTTCTGTAGCAAAAATATCCAGTATGGTGAGATAGTGGGATTTGCCTTATCACTCTTAGTATCAGTGACATTTTCATCTTTACTGATCCGATTAGCTTTTTCCAGAAAAAAAATCGTATAGTTTTATATGTAAAAACGTATGATCTGATATGTGAAATATGTTCTGAGAGCTTAGAAAAGATCCAGATTGCTTCTAACTTGTACTCTCAGGCTTGAGATAACAATAGGTTTCTCTAACTCAACTATAAACAGTGCATTGCTTTTAAGGTAACTGTTTTTCTTTGTTACAACTCTAAAATTAAGATCATTCCTCATATTTCAGAGAAAAGAAGAAAACATATTCAAATACTGTTAGAGGAAATAAAACATTTCACATATGGATAAATCCTAGCTTGCTAGAATGGCAGGAAGACAAGCTGAACAGGATCGCTTCTGCCAAAACTATTAGCAAATTGCCTTACGGTGATTGGCTTGGCTGCCAGTCTTGGATTCTTAGGTTTTATGGTTTGGGGTTTTTTTTTTCCCCACCTCTGCTATGTTTTGATTTGGGGTTTCTTTGAGAGGAGGAGAGATACTGGGGAGGGGAAGGTTAAGGGAGTTACATTAATCCACACATAGTTTGTATGTTAAGTCATTTCTTCTGAATATTTTGCTACTTAAGTACATCTGGCTTTGCTTAATGTCAGTTTTTTAACTGAATCACGTTTTTGTTGCGGTAATCTACAACACTCTAATGAAAAGCTTGAAGGAAGCAGAGATCAAACACCTTTCAACCATTTCTGCCCATTCCATATGGCTGCCACGGTCGCCAATTGTGTAAATATATTATTGCCTCTTACCCTTTTCCTGGAAACTGGGAAGCCAGAAATACATGATTTTATAAACACAGATATACACACATACACAAGTCTAAAGAGAGAACATTTTCACAACACTTATTTCTTTATGTTTTTCAGAGACTCTCCTTTTTCTTTTGCTGTTTAAAGACTTTTGTCGCGTTCTCCCCTACATGACATCATTGCCATTATGTATATCCCCTGCTGGCAAGCAGCCAGCAGAGATTGTTCCGAACCCCCTTTTCTCCATCTCACCACAAACTCACAGCTCCAAGCCCTTCCACAAAACACTTAATCCTCCTCCTGCTATTGTGAACTGAGCATTAGGGAGGAATCTGAAGCCATGACAACAGCTTGCTTCCTGAAGACTCTCATCTGGGCCATTCGGGAGGCATCCCCATTGCACAGCTTCTCCTCTCTATGGGGCACTGGCTTTAATGTCATTCATTTAAGGAGGGAATCTCCAAGTGTCTGAAATTTGGGTTCAGCTCAGCTAAATGCATGAACGTTCAGAAGTTTCTTTGAAGTTGGCCAGAGCCTATAAAAGATTCATCTGTATTTCCAGGTTGGGCAAGTGAAATTGGTATTATTTCTGACATTTTAAAATTTCAGGATAAGAAGACAGTGCAAACATGTCTATTCAATGGCATTTAAATTCTTCTAACTTGCCAATTTTCAAACAGTTCCAATCCTAAATATTTAATTAGATTTAAACAGAAAAACAGTGATCCACAAAATGCAGGTAAACAACAGCTTACAAGCAGAACAAAACAAAACAGTAAAAGTCAAAACTAGAAATTGTAACTATCACAGCAGGTGCTAATTCCAGTTGCAATATTTTGCACTATGACAATAATACAGAATACTACACATTAATAGACAATGAGGAATCCTTGGATGCACAATAAGTGCAAATTCAACCCACGGAATTTACTAACTTCTGTTTTCACCAACTCACCTGACCTTTCTGAAAGGATCACCCAAGTACAAACCCTGAGTAGCCACCCAGAGTACAAAGTTTAGAATATCCCAGGGCAGATGCATAATAATGAACACAGATCAGGTTCTTTCCTTTCTAAAAGCAGTCTTTGTCAATATTCAACCCTTTGAATATTCAGGATAGTAGATGCTTGACTTCCCTTTCTCCAGACTGGCTGGAATAAAGCACTAAGCAGACAAGAGGCTGGGTTGGTTTTTTTATTCTGAACTTAAATATTTTCAGACCAGTTAGACTCAGAATATCGACTCATGCTTAGAAACATGAGGTGAACAACTAAAAGATCCTGCACCTAAATACAATATTTGTGCTACCAAGTCAACAAGACAATACACAGAGTCCCTATCAGCCAGCATGAACATCCGTTTTAAAAGTTATGAAAAACCAAACACACTTCATCTCCAGAGATAGGTGCAAGGCTCAATATCGCAGGACTAATGCTTTGCCATTTAAAAACAAACAGAAGTGGAAAGGCAGTTCCCTTTTTCAGAGCCTGACTCCAGGCAGCACGAGAGTTCAGCATGCACAGGCTGCTCTGCAAACGCTGCTGGCTGATTGGATTGTTTGTTCTCTCTGCGTGAGCAGCACTGAAACCTATCCTCAGGAAACATAAGGTGCAGGGAGTTGGTTGGGGAGAGAGTAAAATCAGGATATGTAAACAAACTAATGAGATCAGTGTAAACAGCAATAGCACACTGTGTTACAAGAAGCTTGTAACTCACTTTGTGTGTTCAGGCTGCCCTTATAACATCATCGGCCTCCTCCACCTCATGGGGGTTTCTGGCTCCTAAGCAGCAGAAGCAGATGAAATATTAATGCTTTGGCTACACAAAACTCCTCCATAAACCCTGTTAAGTTGAAAATCCCAACATTAAAAGTAGTCTCTTATGTTATATGATTGCAAGAACATTCTGCAAATTTTTCAGTGCCTAGGGAGCAAATATTATGACACATTTCATATTTGTGTATGTAAAAAATATGGTGCTTCACATTCCTGCTCCTTTTTCTCAAACTGGGACGGAGATGATAAGGGTTTTGCTTGATACACAAGTTGGCAGTAAACTTTCTGTTTATCTAACTTGTCTCTTAGGGAAGGCAACCAACTGGAAAGCTAATGCTTCGTTCTATCCTCTCTTCTCCCAGATGACAAAGATTTCGCAGCATACTTTATGAAGACCAGAAGGTGGAGAAAACTTGCTAAAATTCAGCCTGACTACAGAAGCAATAGTATATTGCTCAAGAAAAGGTCTTACATTTACAGGAAAAAACAAGCAAATAAACAAATGGAAAACAATCCAGTTAAGAACCCTGACCATGGACACTGTATTTTTTTGTACAAATGTGATTTAAGAGTATAAACTTCAGTTGTGTCATTTTCCTAAGGTGCTCATCTGGAAGCAGCAATCACACTGCAAAACAGTAAGCACTTTTTCACCTGTATATTTTGCCAGTGAGCCATGTGACACAATGAAATCATTAATAGAGCCTGAGAGACCAAGAGTGGCCAGCAAAATACTTCTGTTGTCCTTCCCTGAGCAAGCCCATGCTACCCTTCGTATCAACTTCTGTAGGAATACAAGGATACAGAAACGAGAGATGCAAGGACATCTACTGTCTCTAGTTAAAAGTGATTTTCCTGAGATTAAGCAAAATTTCAGTATACTATGGGTAAACTGATGTTTACCTCTATCCCATTCCATGTCCATAAGTACTAGAAGAAAAATATTTTCAGCATTGCTCATGTTTACTCATGGAAAACCATTTCCATTTACAATCTTTTTTTAGTTTTGAATTTTAGTCTAAATTAAACTCCACATATAGGTACACTTCCTTTCACTCTTATTAAAAAAAGTTAGCTACTCCAATTGGAATACCTACAAGTCCAAAGTTTATTAGGAAACATTGGTTAAAAACTAAAACCTAACTGATTACTTACAGTCTGCGGTTCTGGCTGAAGCCAACTTCTTCATAGGAAGAACTGTGCCTACATTTCTTTCTCTCTTTTTATTCATTAAAAAAATGTGGCTAAATTGTCAATTTTAAGTGACCTGAACTTATTTACATGCACACAGCAGAGAAGAAGGTGTTCATAATAGCTCAATACAGGCAGTTCCATGAAGCAAGCCAAGCTTTCCTGCTGGTCTTACTTATAATCAATGAGCCTGCAGTGCATTCACTGATGAATTGGACAATGAGACTGAGGGTCTGAGTCATATTCAATCAACTCCATTTCCAGCAGCCTGTCAGGGATGATGGCAGATCTATTTTGCAGTGCTGTACGCACATCAGCCCATTTAAGAGAGTGTGGTTTTATGTATGTGCTTATAAATGTAACTGTGCATACATATAAATA
The DNA here is from genome assembly GCA_013389865.1 of Piaya cayana. Classification (NCBI taxonomy): domain Eukaryota; kingdom Metazoa; phylum Chordata; class Aves; order Cuculiformes; family Coccyzidae; genus Piaya; species Piaya cayana. The sequence goes on from WAAB01009279.1 coordinate 191,892, forward strand.
AAAGTGTGTGTGTGTGTGCGCGTGCACGCGTGCGCATATATATAAAAATAAAGCTAATGGATTTTTCCAGGAGTATATTTTAATGCAGTTCCTTGTCTGCCTTTTCTTAGCAATGGTAGTAACTACAGTACTGGCCATCCAGAAGATTATTTTCCTGACAACAACAAAATTGAAGAACAGAGAAGCATATTCATAAAGCTGTGGTCATTCAGACTGAACATAAAAATATTACAAGAAGATAGTAGATGCTTAGCTACAGAGATATGTCTCAGGGGCAGACCTCTAAATGGTCTATTAGATAGGATGAGACTGTAAATCTAATTTGCTAAAACACAGGAGTGCTCCTCAAGGTTTCATGCTGTCAATATTCCATGCTAGTTGCAGTCCTGATAGAGCCTCCACGGTAATGAGCGTGGAAACTTGGGAAGGATTGGGCTATTCTGTAGCCAGTTGCCCTTTGTCTCACTAGTGAATTAGTACTCCAGAATGGGCTACACACACTATCTAAACAAACAGCCCTTCAGATGGCAGAGTTGTGGGCACTGACCACCGACAGCAAATGCAAAAACTGTGCCAAGGAATGTACACATCCTAGTTTTGCTGTAATGAAATAAAAGGAATAAAATTTAAACCACTTCTTGCCTTTCACATTTACAAACACTGTTCCATTTGGGAAATCAACAGCATCTTGGAGGCAAGTACAATAACATTTTCATTCCTTAAATATGGGGATTTTCCTTGTTTCCTTAACATTCCTTAAACTTAAGTTTTCATTCCTTAAGTCTAAGCCTTCACCAAGTTAGGTCCCTGATCATTCCACAGTTCTGTTTATCAGGCTTCAGGATTCTGATTTCACACTGTTTAAGGCAACATCCAACTCAATTACATACTTGGAGAAAGATTTAAGACAAATATAAACAGTCCTCTCTAGCAGAACAAAAATAGCAGCAAAACAAAAGAATAAATAAATAGAGGGAATACCCACAATACAGGAGAGAGATATGCTACATCCACCAGGCTTACACCTTGTTTCTGAAAGAATCTTGAAAGAAACCTTTTTATTTTTTATTATTTGGAAATAAAAACGTGTGGTTTTGTGGGCCAGATGAACAGTGCACTAGTGCCAAAGTGGGTGACAAACACGTCCAGTCTCACATTCTCACTGCTTCAAATGCTACCTCCTCGATGCACATGAGATTCCCCTGTGAACCTCTATAATGGAACAATCTAGCAGTTAACTAACATGAGGCAAAAAGACTGTGTACCATAGCCATTGGAGAAACATAGCCAGAAGCGGAGGAAGCAGACAGTCATAAGCTGTCACAACTGGTTGTTAGAATCTGCTGTCCATAAACCTACTTCGTCTGATTTCCTGAGGTAACTCTGGAGGAAGAAAATCTGAGTGATATTATTGTAGCCTGGTTTCTATCAGAAGAAGATTCCTTTTATTGCTATTATTTGGCCTAGATGCAAATGATGGGCACAGTACAGAGTGAGTGATTTTTCTCTCTCCCACAAGGGAATAAGAGTCCTTTGGGTGACAAGAAGGATAAAATTGTCTCCACCTGGACAAATCCAAAGACTGGCCATTCTGATGCCAGCAACACAGGAACAGAGTCCCTGCAAAGAGAAGTTCATGCGATAGGTCATGCTCAGCTTTCAACATTTGTTGATGCCAAACTGGGATTTTCCTGTGAGGAGCACTGTTGATCAAGGTTGAATGTGGGAGGATTTTGCCCACCTTCATCATAAAATCAAGTGGTAACTTGTAGGCCAGTAACTTGTAAATTTGTTGCCACTCAACAGAAACGAGACTTGGAGCAGATGTTGTCCGGTGACCTATGACAGTATAGGTCTAGTATAATTAACATTGTAGGTTAATTGTCCAAAGTGCTTCCAATAGCTACTACAAATGGCTGATTTTGGACTATTTGTTATGTTGAATTGTAATGTTAAAAACGCATAACTCTGGGCAAGCCTATCTGGAGTGTCATTCTAGCTTTTATGAACTTGTTGAGTACCTGACATTACTTGACAATCAACTTGAAGTTTAAAAAAAAAAAAAAAGTCTAGTGTAGACAAATTCCTTAAGGCTTTGTAATTTTTACATCAATACATCATTTTTTTCAGTAAAGACAGCAATCAACTTGATATAAAATCTGAGACAAAGCAGTGGTAATGTTATCACACTAGGATGGTTACAGTATGAAATAAAAACCACCTGTGCTTCATGCTTGCTGAAAGGAAGAAAAAACCTTTTCCTTCCACCTCTGACAATACTGCAGGACTGAGCCTGCAGAGAGCCTGCACTAAATGCTGTTTGAGCTGGGAAGTCTTGTATGCTGCACTAAAAGGTAACAAAGATGGACATTTCATCAATGACCCACTTAATTGAATTTGAAACAAACAGCTCATTTCTCTGTATTCTTCTAGTTATATTTCAGTCATGCAAAATCCTTTTTTGATGCTAGAACAGATTTTTAAGATACCACTGGAACAGCTTGTGAGTGTATCAGAAAAGCCAGGTTCTGCACGCTGAAGAATACAGAAGAAAAAGGTAGTATGTTATGAAGTATACAGTATTTCTAAGTACAAAATTAAAGCCTTAAATAGAAGGCTTTTACTCACTTCTGTCTTATACTGAAAACAGCAGGAGTTTTAATGGTCATGAATTTTGCTCATATTACTGAAGACCAAAGTATTCTATAAAAATAATATGCTTTTAAATGCCTTCTTATATCCAAATATAGCACAACATCTTTCTGCAAAGGAGCCCTTGAATATAAAATTATTGTGCTTGCAGTTTAGGACAGCTCTGCAACAAAGTGGATATAGATTTTCCTGGGAGACATCAGAACAGTGGGGAGAGAATGGATCATACTTTTGATATTTCAAAGTTACTAAGGAAGAAGCGTGAGATGTAGAAGGACAATTAAATAAGTAGGTAGCTAACATCCATTTCAGACTGAGCCACAAAGAGAAGAGAGTTAGGTCAGGCAAACCATATAAAGGTGGCAGCAAGGAACTGTTTAGAAGTTACTTGATGCAGCAAATAAGGTATGGATTCGCGCTTGAAAGGTTTATCTTCAAACAAAAGTGTAGGGTATGTGCAATAAGCATGAGGTTCTAATGTTGAAATCATATTCGAAGGGCGTTTGAAAGCATCTGATGTTCATATTTCAGTTGTCAGCAAAGCTCTGAAGCTTTGATCCTGCACTTTTATCTTTACCTGTTCTTCATGGAGCTTCTAAGCGCACTCATTTTGCGAGTATACAGTTCCCTGCCTTCTTTCTTTCACTGAGTAGCTGACACATGCCCCTGGATTGAACCATTTTCTATTATTGCCTGAATAGGGTTTGGGGGATTTTTTCTGGCACAAAGCACTGGTTCTTGTGTATGTTCATTGGTATGCAGACTACCCAAGCCTTATATATCCTCCTCCCCCCTTTTTTAATCCCCATTTTTGACTGTGTCACAGTACAGCTAACACGGGTATTGCAAATTTGCTTCAGAATCATTAACAGACAAGGGAAGCCGAATTATCCCAAACACATTACCACTGAAAACAGTGTACAAATAATTGAAATTGTGTATAACCAGCCCATAATTCCCAGTGTTCCTAAATATTTAAGATACTGTTTATTCACTTGTTAAACTACACGTCTAATTAGATTTTCTAGCCCCTATACCTATCCCTTGTTGGGGAATTGCTGGTTATATTGGCTAAACACAAAACTCTGCCATCATTTCCATTATATTTAGAATGTTATAGTCTACTTTTCATACAAGGTGATACATAAAAACTAAAACCTGCCTTATGAACTTTCATTTCAGGGCATTTCCTTTTGTACCATTTTCCCTTCTCTAAGTACTGCTAAGGAAACAGATATCTTTGATTTATTAAAGTTTTAGAAAAATTGGAAAATTGGAGTTAACAGAATATATTAGATTCAGGGGGGAACCCTTAAACTTCTATGAGTTCTTTGTTCATTTTATACATGCGACTGTTTTTCCTGCTTGCATTTAAGCAGGAAGAATTTTTTGTGATATTAAATTTAATGGTTTTTATATACAGAGCACATAATCTCATTTCATATTCTAAATATTTTCTAGGCAGCATTTTTTGTCAGTTTCTTGCCTCAATCAGCAACTGAAATCACAGAATCACAGAGTCACCAGGTTGGAAAAGACCTCCAAGATCATAAGAGTCCAACCATTCCTATCAACCACTAAACCACAACGTTCTAAAATACCACAATGTTCTAAAATGTTCTAAAATACAATGCAGTAATTCAGGTTTTCCAAAGATTATACTAGCTTTTCAAACAACTAGTCTTAGTAGATTATGCCTGTCTTGTTCAAGTCCAGAAATTGTAGCAATCACCTTTGTAAGAAGACAATCCTTGACCAGTTTAGGAAGGTGTTTGGATTGTTTACATAACCTTGCCAAAAACCCACTGAGAAGCTCTACAATCTTTCTTCTCAACAGAAATGTGCTTCTACTACAAGAGGCAAGACATGGAGTTTTCTGTCCCTGTGGAAGACTTATGGGTGCAGTAACTAGTAACTATGGCGTCATGAAGATTGGCTGCAAAAGAAGAAAACCTTTAAGGAGTTCCCACCCCAGAGCTGACTGCCAGGGAAGTCTAATTGAGAGAAACAATATGGATTTCACAGTTGCTTTAGTAAATGCAAACATGCTGCATATGTCCACCAAGGTGGTGATTGTTTTGTTTTGTAAACAACTCCCCTATCTGTTTCATAGGATATTGTGAATGAACAAGGAGCCATCATGTGTCTCCTAAAGACAAGGCTAAAATCTGCATAAAGCCTAAAATATTGCCTTCCCATGATAAACGAGATCTTTCGAACAGCAGTCTGGTGTTAGCATGGTGAATAGTTTATTTCTATATTATTCAAGTATCCCTTTTTATAATGAAGACATATAGAAGGAAACCAAGTTCCTAAAAAGAGATGCAGGAGATGTTACTAAAAATTCCGGCAGGTAAATCTTATATCCAAGTGGAAAAAGAAATAATTTAAGAAGAATTTATTGAAAGATGTGTAACTAATCATGTTTGCCACTAGAGCAAAAGCAGAGAGCCTTCACCAATAAAAGGAACAACTCTGCAATCATCATACTAGAAAGCATTCAAGGGTTTAATGGTGTCAAGAAGCTATGGGAACTGTTATAGGATTGCAAATGACAGACATTTGATTTAACTACTCCACCTACTGGCAAATAATTATGGCTACTGTGTCAAGATTTAGGTGTTGCTTAATTGAAGCTTTGTCTACAGAAAAGACTCAAAGACACATTTTTCTGTTCTTTGAAAAAGTAGCAAATTATTTGTCATTAAGCATCATTCATTTCTATGGTTTCCATACGCTGTGGTTTATATTAGCACCAAGCTCTATTTAAAAGGCACAGTTCCAGCCTGAGATCTGCCTGAAGAGTGTAAAGATTTGTTTCAGTGTAGTACATAAACACATGAGTTTTATTTGAATTGTATCGTGATCTGCATAAGTTTTCTTTGTAGTTCGTCCTGTTCATTCTTTCTTTGATTGCTTGGAAACATGTCAAGCCTTATGGCAGATTAATCAAGGCTCCACATAAACAGTCTTCATCACAGGCACGCAGGAGCGTGTTTAGCCACAACAGCTTTACAAAGTACAGACTTTCTTTTAATTTATTTTACAGGCAGTTCATGGTAGCAGGGTTCTGAGAGAATATATACCAAAGCCTGAGATCTACAAGCCATTTTCTGAACACAGTGACTGGAAACACGACAGTCAAGCTTTAAAGAATTCAGTAACATGTGCTAAAGGAAAAAAAAACAAACCAAAACCCAACTTCCCACAGCACAAAATAAAACCAGAGCTGTTAAAGACCCCAGAACATGTCATCCATGCCAGTATCCTCAAGGCAGCTTTTATTTTTACCTGAATGACTCTGAGCTACACTTATCTATCTAGACCTTAAAGTCCCAGTGGGATGGTATTTCCACAATCTCCTCTCCTTAATAAGATGGGCTCTGAGCAAATAGCTAAACATGACCTGTATCAATGGCATCCAAACTCATTCCTTTGGTATGGATCTAAAAAGAATGTGTTCTTAACTGAAAATGCTAAGGGCTTGGGACCTAAGTCTTTGAATTTTAATTATTCGGACATCTTTAAAATATTTTATTTATGTAATTTCTTATAAAAGAAGAGACTGCAGGTAGACTGGACAGAACTTTGCCTTTTTTTTTCTCCCATTTTGTACAAAACTCTATTAGGTTATTCATTGTTGTAACTTCAAATTAACTACCATCTAAAAATTATAAAATGCCTGGACAAACACTTCTGGATTTCTCATAGCACAGTTCAAAGCCATAAGTGCCTGAAATATCATCTTTCCACATCAAATTCCTGAAATGATTCTATTATACTGAAAATATATTCTACAAAATAAACCTATTTCCAAACAAAGATGTCATCTTATATTGTGATCTTTCCAAATTCCTCGTGATATGCTTAGAATCCTAGAATGGTTTGGGTCAGAAGTGACTTAAACCCATCCAGTTCCAAACCCCTGCCACGGGCAGAGACACCTCCCACTAGATAAGGTTTCTCCAAGCCTCATACAACCTGGCCTTGAACACCTCCAGTGATTAGCTTCATGGGGTTTTACACATATTTTAATACCATGAAGTAGCTAACATTTAGTGAGGAGAAAGTTGAGCCAGAATTCAGAAGACCGGGGTTTGAGTACCTGTGCTGCTTTTGGCCCACAGAAGAATCTCAGATAAGCCTCACAAATATGTCTCATTTCCCCATTGGCAATGGTAATGCTTCAAAAACCAGAGTTGTCCAAACACAGAGGAAAAAGGAAAAATAAAAAATACAGTAGTTGTTTTCCTTTGAAAGGGTTTTTTTTAAATTCCTGTTACTCAGACAGACTCTAAAAACACACCTCCTCCTTTTCCCAGATTATGGCTTTACCTATGAATTGCATCACTCAAACACTGAGATTCTTTTTTTACTTTGCTGCAGCCTCAGACAAGTGGGAACGATACAACTTTCAAAGGGAATATTTGTATTTTAAGCTCAGCTGTATGCTACAATCTTTTTAGGTCAGATCACTTAGAACTGGGGGGGAGACATGTGGAGGGGGGAACAACAAACATTTTTTAACTGCCAGTTGGAACTGAAAGAAACAGCATGAAAAGAGGTAGCTTAGCTATTGGTTTTGAAGTGATGGCATTTGTCTATGAGCGCATAGCCTGCAAAAGGCGACAGGTTTTAAAATAATGGGTCTGTAGCAGGCACTGAAATGTAAAACATATGTCACACTTTTCCCTGCTCACAGTAAGGTTTAAAATATTTATAATGCTGCACCTTTCCCTGAAAGCTTTCTGCAGCTTTCCAGGGTTCATGGGTAGGTGAATCATCTCCTGAGAACAGCACTGCAATGCTTACACGGTTTCGTTTCTCTGCATACAAAGGGGGCAAATTTTAGGATGCAAAGGTATGGTTATGCAGTAGCCCCCAAACAACCATGCAGTCATCCTGACGCACTGTTTACTTCCACATGGCAGTTTTTTGAAACTACCATTTCAATTACAATCCAAGCTAAGGAACTGATATTTTTACTTCCTTAGATGAGAACACAACAGATTTCTCAGGGAAGTGTGATCTAAGGGTTTGAATAACATAAGAGGAACACAGTGCGGGTTTGTGCTTGTCCATGCACGTATAGGAAGGGGAAAGACAAAGAGTTGTACTACATGCTTTCTTTTACTGCTTCTTTAATATTCTTCAGTGGGCATTTGATTACCACTGGAGAGTAAACTATTTTTTGAGGGTAAAACTTAGAGAGACATAATGTATTTTCATCTAAACAATAAGAGGCTCTTACAAACCCTCTGCTCACAGTGATTTGAACTGTGGACAAACACATCTCCCTAGCCTCAAGCTGCAAGAAGCTAAAAGCTAGATTTTTATTCACCATGTGTGCAAACTCATGTAGATTTCCAAATTAAGAAGTTGTTTAGCAGCTGATGTGACGGAATTTCTCAGTATCAAAACCACCAAGGAAGTCATGGAAACAGTGGTAGGTAAGACGTATGTGCAGACTATCATAAAAGTACATGAAAAACATCCCTTTGAAAGAAAATGCCTGCATCCTCCTAAAGGCCTGTCTGAAATCAGTGTGTTTCAGATACAATAGGTCTCAAACTTCCAGAAAAAGACTACCAAAGGCATGAATGTGGTATGTCTCATTTGTAGCAAAGACCTTGCATGACTTGAATGTAGAACATCCTGGTGCCACAGTAAACTGATATTTACATGCACAGTTGGTCACTGTGCTACCCAGTCATTCCAGGTGGAGTCTCATTCCCCAGCTCTTCCACCTCATGTAAGAGATTGCAAGGAACAGTCACACAGTCCAAACATACCAGGTGCCACCTCATCAACTTTATCTCCTCCATGGCAAGATTTCCCTGCTGTCTACTCACTTGAATTTCATAAAAAGGCCAAGTCACTGAAAGAGGAAGCCCTAAAGGACTGAGTCTATCTCCTTTTTGACCAATGCTTTTTAATAGTTAGGATGTATTTGGGTTATTTGTCTCAGTCTTTTTTTTCTTTATAAATACACAAGCCCCTATAAATGTGTTCTTAATGAGATCTGAGAAGCTCACATATTTACCATTTTTGAACTGCTACTCATTTACTTTAGATAAAAACAAACCAGAAACACTACATAATGTAATGCTTACAATAAGAACCACATGAATTGGCAATGCTATTACTAGATTTGTGAAGGTTTATTGTTTTAGCAATGTTTTCATTTTCTCCTCTACCTTAAGAATCACTAGAGCAGAATTTTCCCTCATTAAATGCTGTATACGAACCAGCCAATATTAAAATACTCAAGTTTCCTCTTTACTATTTCTAGTTGTTTTAATGCCTAAATTCAATGGGAAGATCTCCACTCAACTTAGCACTGACTCTTTGCATTAACATAACCCAAGGCACCTGGAAGATTTTTGTGAATTTGGTGCTAAGAAAATTATATAAAATCAAGACTTCCCAAAATCTAGCACACAAACTTACTCAGAGTCAGACAGATAATATTTTGCCTAACTCCCATTGCCTGGAATAGCTGAGGAATAACTAGGCAGAAAGCACTACTAAAAGAGTCAAATGCCTTCTACCGTGCCTCTACATGACTCAACACTGAGCTGGTAGCCACCAACATGCAACAGAAGCAGGTGAAGCTGAATATTTTTTTGTTCTTGGCTGCACATAGAGCACTCAGAGCATATTCTCATGTCAAAGTGGCAAGCAACTTTCTGCCTGTGACAGTGGTATTGTAAAACTAGGAAGTCCTGAATTGGGTGGTGGCAACACCAAGAAATTTTGTGATGCAGTCCTCCTACTTACACCATCTGATATTAACAAGGCTGAGCTGACACAATTTCCAGACACAACTTTTGTTCTATACATGTTCAAAAAGAAGGGGGAAAAGCAGGCGCTGATCCCTTCTCTCTGGCAACCGATGACAGGACCCAAGGGAAGGTTATGAAAATGCACCAGGGGAGGGTTAGGTTAGAAATTAGGAAAAGGTTCTTCTGGCACAGGGTGGTGGAGCACTGGGACAGCTCCCCAGGGGAACAGTCATGGCACCATGTCTGAAAGAATTCCACAAGCATTTGGACATCGCCCTCAGACCCATGGTGGGAATGATGGGGTTGCCCTGTGCAGGGACAGGAGTTGGACTTGTGGGTCCCTTTCAACTCAAGATGTTTTAGGATTCTACAAAAATCAGAATTGTCATTTGCTTGAGATCAGAATGACAAAACTTCGTGAAAGCTTCCTATAAAGATTACTTTTAAAATGAGAATATAACATTATATTCTGTATGGGTTTGATTAATTTTCATATCTCATTAAATGCTCAGTCCCATTTAATTCCTTTATCTAATAATGTATATTTATATTGATATACATTTTCATATTAGATAATGATAAATTACCTTTTCCCCCATTCAGAAGAAAGCAATCACAGTTTACAGCTTAAACTGTTCAAGTTTCAACAAAACTACATTCAAGTGGGAAAGTTTTGTATGAAAGGGTTCAAACTATCTGAATGTTAAGCTGTCAGTCAATTTTCAACACCATCTTTTCAGTTTTAAACCACTATATTAAGCATAGATAAGGAACAATACCTTATCTGCAGGAACATGGGATTAATTTTAATTAACCTGAAATGAACTTTAAAAAATAATTCAGATTACATTTTATCTAATAATTTGCCATGCCATCCATTCTCACGAAGTGAGGTGATTCCACGTCAGTTCCTAGCCAGACAATCTCACTGACTCGCAGACTTTTCTCTTTGCTGTCTGCAATCAGAATAAGGAATAGTACTTCAGTGTTCTGAGATACCAAGCAGTCAAAATAGGAATAAGAGGATTATAAAAAACTGTGTCCCAGCATATGGATTTAGGAACATTGTACTAACAGGAGCGGGAGAAAAGCTCTAGGAAGCTCTGGGTGAATACTGGATTGGGCTGCACACCACAGAGCCAGAGACAAATGACCAGTATTAACACAGATATTAAAAGTACATTGTACCTTCCTGTCTGAAAACCATTAGAAAAGGGCCTTGAGCAATTTCTCTTTAATTCTGTTCTATCAGCTAGAGTCAAGGGGGTGAACTTATCAAGTTTCATGAGCAAAGGAAGGATTTCATACACATAAGGAAAACTACATAGAGAATTTTATCATTTCCAAAAGAAAATGCTCAACAAGGCAGAAAATTATGAAACTAGTGTTTTGGTGTGGGTGTGTGATGAAAAAGAAAATTAAACCTCTGCCATGGTAGAGCAAATTACATGCGACAGATCACTAACTAAGTACATTTGAGTTTCTCACCTTTAGGTAGGTGTTAGGATGTAAAAGAAATAAAAAGGTAATGGCCTTCTCTTAGAATGTTCTTGATTCAAAAAAAGCAAAAGGAATAGTGTAACTGCTATCAGTTTCACAAAGTGAATGATGTAGTTGCTCACTTACGCAAGATGAAGTCAAGGAAAAAGGAGGTTATGCAAACTTAGAAATACACTTCAAGCTTATTCATTGCATGAACACAATTCAGTCATGTTCTTTTTGGAAAATTGTCAGTGTACACAAGTTCATGGCCACAAACTGAAGTTCCACATTGTACATACTTTTGTGCAAAATTTAGCATAAAAAATGTATGTAAACACCTGACAGACATTTAAACATAGTCACCGACTTTTCTTCACCTGTTCATATCTCACTTCTGCCTAAATTCTACCAGATTGGAAGTTTGAAAAAGAATTCCAGTAAAATTTATAACTCCTACTGAAGCCAACATTAGGACTTTTCCCACCTTCCACAGAAAACAATTCCTCATAAAAATTCTGATTATTTAACTATGATACATTTTTATGCATCATTTTTTCTTGGGCTCCAACACCAACAAATTTACTGAAACATTGCCAGAAGAATGTATTCAATGACTACTGGGACAGACTCAGTTAACTATTTCTCACAGTCAAGATTTCACATGTTATTTAGCCTAGTGCAGCCCTCTTAGGCTTGTACTAAACTCAGCCAAGCATCTAAAATTTTGTATGTTAGAACCAAGCTTGTGAAAATCTGTCTTATGTGAAGCTAATCACCTTTGAATCTTAGAATGGTTTGGGTTGAAAGGGACCTTAAAGATCATGTGAGTTCAACCCCCTACCACTGGCAGGGAGACACTTCCCACTGGATCAGGTTGCTCAAAGACCCATCCAACCTGACCCTAAACAACTCCAGGATGGGGCAGCCATGACTTCTCTGGGCAATCTGTGCCAGTGCCTCACCACCCTCACAGGAAAACATTTCTGCCTAAGATCTCATCAAAATCACCCCTCTTTCAGATTAAAACCATTCCTCTTCATCCTATCCCTGCACCTGCACTCCCTGATCAAGAGGTATTCCCCACTTTCCTGAAGCCCCTTTCGGTACTGGAAGGCTGCTCTAAGTTCTCCCTGCTCTAAGTTCTCCCTGGAGCCTTCTCTTCTCCAAGTGGAACAACCCCACCTCTCTCAGCCTGCTCCAGCCCCTGGATCATCTTTGTGGCCTCCTCTGGACTTACTCCAACAGATCCATGTCCTTCCTGTGCTGAGGACTCCAAAACTAGACACAAGGCTCCAGGTTACATCTCATGAATGCAGAGTAGTGGGGCAGAATCCCCACCCTCACCATGCTGGTCACACTTCTGATATACCCCAGGATGCAACTTTTCTTTCTGAGCTTCAAGCACACATTGAGCTTTCCATCCACGAGCAGATCTCATCTTTAGAGTGCAATATCCAACTCCACACTCAGACATGGGCCACAACCAGCCTTTAGTTTTCCAATTAAAAACAAACAAACAAACAAACCCAGCATGTTCCTCCTTTTTTTATATTCTTCCAGACATCGCTTGTATGAACACCCATTTCCTTAAGTTATAATTCGCTTCAGCTAAGAATCAAGAATCTGAAGATCTTTTTAAGTGTCTGGTTCTCTAATAATGTTTACTAAGCCATTTCCTTCTCTCTACAGTGAATTACTTGTGGTGCATGGGAGCAGTTTGGACAGCAGACAAATTTTTGTAGATAATTACCTAGAGTGGATATTCAGCAAAAGTGGATCATGCTGCATTTGTTCATAGGTGGTTCAATAGAATGGATTACAGCACAGGCACTTCTCTAAATGTATAATATTTTGAAAGATGAGAGAAAATGAAAAAAAAATATTTTAAAATGTTTAGGAGAGGCTGCAGAATACACACTTTGAGTGTCGGTGGATATTAGGTAGAATAAGCATTTCATTTATGCAATGAAGTCACTGCACTGTGTATCAGGAGACAAAAAATGCCTGCTTTTAGAAGGAATACAATTATCAAGCAAGGGACTATAACTGCTCATCAGACTTACACTATCTTAAAGATTTCAATTAAATATGACCAAAATTGTTATTTATCTATGCACACTGTGGCAGATGGAGTGAGAGGGAAGCACTTAACTTGTAAGAAAGAACTAGCAATAAACTTTGTTGATATGTTGTCCCATAGTTGGAGGTGTTCAAGGTCAGGTTGGATGAGGTCTTGAGCAACCTAATCCAGTGGGAGGTGTCCTTGCCCAGGGCAAAGTGGCTGGTACTGGATGATCTTTTAAGGTCCCTTCCAACCCAAACCACTCTATGGTTCTAAATTGTCCCAATATTCCTTTCTTTGCAACAACCTGATAAAACATTTAAAAATCTAAAAACCTGTAATTTAACAAACTTCTAACAAAAAGGAGGGATCTGATAAGATAAAATTGCTACTGTAAAGTCTATTATGATTTCCAATTATTTACTACCTACAATTCACTATGAAAGCTGTTCCTGGTTTTTTATGTTCTCCTAAAAGTTCCAAAGTCCAGTCAGCACAGAACCTGGGGAAGGGATGGAGGAAGGGGATGCAAAACCAAACCAAAACAGAAAAAAACACTACACTCAACATTTCATATCTTTCCAGTAATGTCCAAACTTGCGGTTTAAGAAACAAGTTATTTTAGGAACATAAAGAACCAGCACCTATATGAGAAAGGATTGTTTGAAGGCAGGGATCTATTGAAATTAAGTTATCAATTGAGTTTAAAAAGGGAGAGCAACGAATCAACCCAAAAGTAACAGGCTTACAATCCATTTAAGAGTTTGACTATGAATGTATTAATAATGCTTAAAATTCACCAGTCACTCATTTATACAAATGTTAGCAGAACATGGATAAGAATCTAAGATTTAAATAAAATCAGCTTTGAGTGAAACATAATCCATAATCAACCATAATTGTTTCAAATATTACACTCTAAATTGTTCTAGATATAGCTAAGATGCAATAAGTCTGACAGTTTGCTAAACAAATGCATGCATTAGGTCTGGAAGTTGTCATTTGCAGTATGAAAAATACATGAAAGCAGGAAGAGTTCAGTCATGTGGCAATGCATCATTCACAGCAGTTTTCTGCATCTGGTGCCACAGCATGTATAGTGCGTAGAACCTTGCGTAATGAGGTACACAATACAATATTATAATGTTACTGTTCTGCATTATTTGTTGAGGCACTGTTTATACATACTTAGCTCCTCATACATCCCGAGGTGGAGGTCCATGCACTCCAGGTGGTCATTGACAGAGAGGGCAACAGAGATGAAAGGTCCCCTTCTCATGTCCCCTGCCTGTCCTTCCTAAAGAGCCTATATCCTTCCATTTTAACACTCCAGTTATAGGAGCCATCCCATCCCATCTCTGTGATACCAGTAAGATCACAGCTCTGCAGGCACACACAGATCTCTAATTCTTCCTGTTTATTCCCCATGCTACATGTGTGTTCTTAGAAGCACTTGAAGTTGGGCCCCTGATGAAGCTAACTTAGTGGTTGAAGTGCCTGGAATTCCTTTTTGCTGCTCTTCAATTGTTCTCCTACTATGTCATGAGATGCTTTAAAGCAGTGCAAGAATTTTGCCAAGGGAAGGGAAAGGAGGGAGGCAGATTATCTCAGTTTGTGCTCACAAATAGGATGGAACGGCAATTATTCCAAAGGGCTCTGTGAAAGTACACAGAAGCATTCTTCCTTCTCACAGAGTCTTCACTCCCCTGTGTCCATCCTACATGGCACACATTGGTTATAAGAAACAACTGCTTAGGGCACACAGGCTGCTTACCACTGCTGTTCAGTGAGAATGTTATTCGATGTGCACACTGCATATGTGCTTTATCATTTAACTCTCTCCTGTTCTCTTGATTCTTCTCCTGTGATCGGTCACTAAGGGATGTTGGTCTTTGTATCTCAACTACTTGGAGTGAATTCCATTGCAAACAACCTATTCTTCTGTTACTTAATGCAAAGCCTACATAAAAATCCAGCATGTGATTTCCCCCTATTCTCAGCTGCTCTTCTGGGGAGGAATATAAGTAAAACAGTTCACTTCCCAAAGGATTCGCACACCACTTGCCAGATTTTTCGGAGGCTTTATGGATGCACTGAATTAAAGGGAGATGGGCAAGGAAGAGGAATATGGGCAAACAAGAATAATATGTTTCATTTAAGAGCAATAGGAAGTATCATATCTTGAACTGAACTATACAATATGAAAGACCATTATAGTTCATCCAGTTGTCCCTGCTACTTGCTCAGTTGTGTTTTGTTAAAGCTTATATTCCAGTTTTGATACAAGAAACCATCAATTCTCATGCTATTCGGTCCAAATGGCTACTCATGTTATCTGGATGATAAGTAAGGTAAGGATGGATCTCTATAATCAATGTACACAAACCAGCATTAATGCAGACCTGGCAGTGCAGAGTTCAATATATCTTAGCCACGATTTCTGCAGCACCTTGAATAGGCTTCACACTCCATTATGAACTATACATTGCATCTGTCTTCTATTAGCTTCCAGTTACAGCAAAGATATAGCCAGGCACCTATCCAGACTCATAGAGGAAGGAATGCTAATTGCTGAACTACAGGAAACTCCAAAAAATAAATGTCATCTGCCACCCACCACATGCACTGAAATGGTACACTGTGATAATAATCCAGTTAGGGAATCTCTTAGGTAATATCTGCCCCTGTTGTTCACACACTAGCTACTTCAGGAGTGGTCTGCTACACACAACATAAATTCACTACACATAGACACTGAATGCAAATTTAATTAAAATTAACTAATTGATGTCTATAATTAAATTCCAAAGCCTCAATTTAAATACATGAAATTACATGCAAAACAGTTAGTTGAAAAGAAAACACCCCAAACTTTAAATTCATGAAAATATCTGCAAAAAGCTTGCCTCCACAGATAGGTTTGACTCACACAGAAGATGGGTGTAAATGAATCCATATATATACACATGTGCTATTATAGAATGAATCAATTCATCCTCTTTCTCTAAGGTTGCAACAAGATGCTTTTATCTCAGAGTAGTGGGGCTTCCACAGCACTTACAGAGTGCACTGCTTTCATCTCCAATATTTTCAGCTGAACTGCATGCTACCAGGTGCACAGTAGATACCACTCAGCACCTTCATGCAGTGTTAAAGATGTTAGAGGTCTTACTCTGCAGTTTTCTCCAGCTTTCCTGGTGTGTGACATAAGCATTTAAGGGGAAACAAATACAATGATAAAGAACAGTAAGTTAAAGTTTAGCTCATTTTTTGTACACGCTTAGGAGTGCTAATGACTTAAAAGCTATTGGTAAAATTTGTTATTATGAAAAATACAAATAGCTTCACTATTAACCAGGATCTGTTGATTACTTTGTTATATCATGGTATAAAACCACAACTCTTTGTTCATGCTAGGTCTCTAAAAGACAAAAGGTGTTGAGGTTGTTTATTTATGGTTAAAAACCCCCAAACCACTGCACATACACTTCAGACTCACCCAGAGACCCCCGCTACCTGTTGCACTGAATTTACCTCAATATAACATTTGATCAGAAAATTACTTTATAACAATGTAACTGTATTGTGGTTTCAAAGGATAGAACATTTCGGTTTTTTCCTGCTAAAAAACCCAACAAACAGAAAACCCCAACCAAACAAATCAGGAAGTCCAAGAGACAGATCTGATTATAGCTGGGAAGGACAAATACAGGATCTTTTATCATTAGGAAAACAACTCCACATGCTTGTGATGAAGTTGAATAAAAAGTAACAGTTTAAACCACAAGTGATCAAAAGCGGTGCATTAAAATTAATTGACGTTAATCTGATTTTAGCTAAGTAAACAAGATAGAAAGCTTTTTTTTTTCTTGTTTCAAGCAAATATCTTCTGTGTGCAAAGAATGAATTTAATCTTAATTAATATATATATAAAAAATAAAATTGTCATTGGATCTTTTCTTAAACATTTTTTTGCTAATATTGAAGAACCAAAGCACACATCTTTTGTAAGCACAGTCCTAGTGGAATATGGAGTTCAAGAAGAAGAGGAAATGCAAATAGAGGAAAAATATATCAATTTCAATCAGAAACACAGGAAATGAATGAGAAAAACCTCATTACAGGCATCCTCCAGCATTTAAAAAATACAGCGATTAGGAGTTATTTTTCTACTATGTAGCTGTGGAGGAGGTGGGCATCACTATACTGAAATAATCAATAAAAACTTACATTAGAAAGAAATCTATGTCTGAGAGAGGTTTGCAAACAGATTGCTAACATCACTTAAGTTTATTCAAAGTGATTGGTGAAGTCTTTCTGGATCTTTCCCCATTAATCTTTCCATATCCCTAGGATTAAAAACACCCAGAGAAAAACACACCATCATGTAGAACAAGTATTAGAGGGGATTGAATATTTACCTGTCAAGCAGCAGAACTATAAAATCCCATGGAAAGTCTCTTTCACTTTCTAAACAGCTACTTGGTCTAAAATGAAAGATTTTTATTGCAACAGTTTTTTTCACAGGTCCTAGAATGACTTTTTTACAATCAACATGATGTGATGCTCTTCAAAATCATCGCATGCTACTATGTCTCTTGGCCAGACGCAAAGTACAGTGAAACTCAGTAGGAATCTGCCACTGCTCTCTCACCAAGTTTTCTGCCTTTCTAATTACACGTGGCTTATATTCTGAATTTTGCGTGCCCCAAAAGCAACTGGAAATTTAAAAATTGGCAGGAGGATTTTCAAATGTTCTGTTCATTGGAAATACAAGCTTACAAGAACAATCCAAAGCAGTTTTCAAATTCAAATGGAAAACATCTGACTATCCTTCCTTTTCCTGTACACTCTTTTCCCCTCCAACCTACCATACATGGAAAAATAATGGAGAAAAATATTATCTCTTCTTGAGTTTATTTTCTAACATTAATAAAGGTAGAATAGCTGCAACATGCTCTGAAAAAAACAACACAAACCAATGCAAATATGTGTAAATATATTGAAAAACCCATCTTCTGGCTAACTTTGTCTTCTTTATCTCTAGCATTTTCTGGTTTTCAACATCTTCATGTACTTTGATTCATTTGTTTCTCCAGGTCTGTTCTTTGAACAGAAGCTTGAATAAATAACAAGTTCACCAGTCTTGGGGACAGTTTAGGGCAGAATGTGGATGGAAGCACATGATGTTATGTCAGTTAATATGCTAAACCCTCACATCTGGGTTGGCAGCCAGTTTTATAAATGAGGAAACAGTGCCTGCAAGACAGCAATAACAGCTTCAAAATGATACCTGCATGCACACACATACAAAACACATTTCAGAAATGCAGAGCAGAGTTAAAGAGGCAGAGCTAAGAAGGTAAGCAAATACTCCACATCAGCTGGAGCTGCTGCGACTCAGTATTTGCAGTGTACAGAACAATATAACAGGGACTGCATCAGCAGCAGACTGCAGGCATTGAATGTGCATCTGCAACCATAACTCCCCTTTGCTGCTCCTAATGGCAAGGAATTCAGGATCATATTTCATGATACTAGCTCTGCATAAGTATAAGCAGCTTTCAAAAGCTTTACCGTCATTTTTATTAAGAGAAAATGCACTAAACCTTGAGGAGAGAAACAGCTACAGGAGAACAATGATTTGTTTCAATAACCTATTTTTTCCTCCATATGTAGAGAATATGGGTACAATCATCTACAAGAATCAAAACCAATACCAACTGTTAATAAACCCTATCAGCAACTGCTCAAAAAGGAC
The DNA here is from genome assembly GCA_013389865.1 of Piaya cayana. Classification (NCBI taxonomy): domain Eukaryota; kingdom Metazoa; phylum Chordata; class Aves; order Cuculiformes; family Coccyzidae; genus Piaya; species Piaya cayana. Next base: position 210,634 of record WAAB01009279.1, read on the forward strand.
AGATGAAGTTATCTTGGGCAAATTGCCCTGTATGTCTTGCACATCCTTGGGCCACAGCTGGAGCCAACCAAAGCTCACACAGAGTGGGAGTTTCTGTTGGATGCAACCAGATGGCAGAAGATGGAAGGCCAAGATAATTTGGCTAGAAAAGAAACCTCTAACATTCATTTTGGAAGAAACGCTAAAATCAAATGACAAGTCCTGCAGCAGGGTATGATGCATCCTGACTTCCACTGTCTTCACAAGGAACATGACTGTGCTCTTGCAACCACAACTCAGGATTGGAGGACCTACAACCAAGCCATAGAAGAGAAGAAACCACTGCTACTTCAAAGCATCATCATAACAGAGTCAATATGTGTGCAGCACTGCTTCCCATGGGAGATCCAGGGATCCATTTTCTCAGAATCTGTGTAATACACAGTGTGCTGCCAACCTCCAAGCATTCAAAGAAAACTCTATATAACTACCTCAGATTTTTGTAACACAGCACACATGGTGATTTGGATGAGGCCATATACCACGAGCTCAGTTTTAAATAGTTTTAAATAGATTGAAAGAGTCCAAGTGTTAAAAAAATGAAATCTCATTCTGATCTGTTGCATATATGCAATAAGTCCTCCTCAAAACCTGTTCTATGGTGCAACAAGTGAGAGATGTGTATTGTTCAAAATGCTTTTCTCAAATATTTTAACTTTTGCCTGAAAGTCAATATTTGTGATATGGAAGTGAATGCTAAAACAACATAAGTCTGTACATCCAGACACACTGCTTTTAGCATTGCCTTAGCAGTCAGGAGAAGTGGTCCACAATGAGGCATTTATTCAAACTGCAGAGAAAACAGCCATTTTTCCATGTACAGAGTGTAAGCCCTGCAAACAATGAAGCTGAGCAACTCCCAACAGTGAGCATAACCTCCCAGAGCCCACCCAAACCTACCCTGGCTAAACCATTAGCTTTGACTGTGAATCTGAACAAAGGATGGATGTTAGATATGGGTCTGAGCCACAAAGTGACCTTACTCCTTGCTCATTCACTACACAGTTGTGTCAGAAAAATCTAATTTACTTACAAGTAAAACAAATCATGCTGTAAAAACCCAAAACACTGTAAATTATTCTTTTCATCATATCCTCCCTTTTAAGGCATATCAACAGTTATAAATCTCCACTACGACGATTAGTAATTAAATTGTGTCCATATTACTATGTACTTTTGGATTTGCTTTCTTATCATATTTTTGTGAGATTAGTTTTGTCTAGCACTCACAGAAATACATTTATTTCAGCATTATCTCAAGCAGCTGTAAAATTACACTATTAGTTATACACATGTATTAAAGTGGTAAGTAAAGGCAAGTGGTTACACACATTTCAATAAACCTATGCTGAAGCAAACAAACTGAGACTGACTGTATATATACACATACACATCTAGCATACAATTTTCCTCAATCTACAATGTCATTCCTATTCTATTTCAGCTTGTTTATGATTCTCTTGTTGGAAGTGTAATATTGGCCAATGCTTACAATATTAAAGCTACAATGATGAAGCGTTTTAGTATCTGGAATGAAAAAACCAGCATTATTGTAAATCTATTTTGTAATTTAAACTTAACAATAAAAGTTACAAGACCACACACTCCTTTGCTCTGCCTTTTGGGAAATCACTGGTTTATATTACCTTACTGGGCACTTACTTCATACGTGTGATCTCAGTTAAACAAGAGGCAGATACCACGAAGTGTTAAATACAACAGTGCACGTATTATTTTTTAATTCTCTTTGTAGGATAATGGTTCAATCTCTCTTGACTGTTACTGTGCTTCTGGGCCAAGCAGCATTCCTGAGCTGAGAGAGACTTTCCAAATTAAAGAAAATAAAAATCTCTCGCATGCCTGGAAGAATATATAGCACATGGACAAGGAAGGGGAAGAGAAATCATCTACAATTTAGAACAAATTTATTTACCAGAAAGAAAAATAGATAAAAAATCTGAGACTTTCTGCTCTAATCAACTTCATATATCCAAAATCTATTTGAAATGTGACCTGATGTGCTATCAACTACCCTATTTTCCCTCTATGCCCTGCTGCTCCATGCACAAAATCTCTGCTTTTGTTCCCACACTGTTTGCATCTCTCCAGCACTACACTCCTGCCTAGAAACCCTGCTCCTGCTTAAAGGTGATATACAAAGCCCTTCCTCTGTGCCCATTTGCTTATCATAGAAGCACAGAATGTCCCGAGTTGGAAAGAACCCACAAAGATCATTGAGTACAACTCCTGCCCCTGCACAGGACAATCCCAAAATTCACACCATGGGCCTGCGGTTGTTGGCTAAATGTTGCTGTAATACTTTCAGGCTTGGCACTGTGACTGCATCCCTGGGAAGCTGTTCCCATGCTCCACCACCCTCTGGATGAGGAACTGTTTCCTTATATCCAAACTCACCCTCCCCTGGTGCATCTTTATACCATTCTGTCAGGTCCTATCATTTGTCACCAGAGAGAAGAAACCAGCACCTGATTCTCCTCCCCTTGTGAGCAAGCTGTAGACCACAACAAGGTCTTCCCTCAGTCTCCTCCAGGCTGAACAGACCAAGTGACTTTAGCTGCTCCTCACATGTTTTCCCTTCTAAACCCTTCACCAACTTCGTTGTCTCCTCTGGACACTCCTCAGTAGCTTTAAATACATTTTATCCTGTGGCACCCAAAACTGCACTCACTCAAGGTGAGGCTGCACTAGTGTAGAACAGAGCAGGATAGGCAAAGCAAAATCTCTTTCAACAGTAACTAATAGTTTCCTTTATTTGGAGAAAATAACATTAAACAGCATGCCCTGCAAACAGCACTGTTTTCCAATGAAATGGCAATAGTTTGGGGCCAGGGTGTGGGAGGCAGGATGCCTGGAAAATATGAAAAGAAATAAACACGATGCACACTACAAGAGTGCCCACACACAAAAAGGAAAAAAAAATTAAGAAAGAATCCTACTTTGGCTACTTGAAACAGCAGCCCTGCATGATTTTGCATCGTGTTGTTAACACTGAGCTTTGGAGAAGGCTCACACTGGACAATACTTCCATCATTTGCTTGTCTGGTTGGTGGTTTGGTTTTTTTTTATTGTGCCTTTCTGGAGATCACTAATATGTAAAAGGATAATAATTATGATGCAAAATGTCACACACTTTACCTAAGCACTGTACATATGTAGCTTTATTTACCTTCCACCTCCTGTTATACATGCCCAATTAGTTACACCAGGCACTCCAGTACAAGGAGAATGTTTCCTATGCAGTTTTGTTTGCTAAATACCTTTGTGACAGCTTCTTGGCAAGAACTGCAGCAGAGAGGTTAACATATGTTAAGAATACATACAGCAGGCATTCCTAGTTAGAATGCAAGTAAATAGGAAACATCGCAGTAGTAGCATTTCCCCTGCTCACCATCCAAGCCAGTTTGATTCAGAAGTTCAAGTCAGATTTCAGCAGCAGAGTTTACCACTATTGAAAGGGATCTTTGTCCAGGTGGCCAAGAAGGCCAGCAGGATCCTGGTTTATACCAGAAATGGTGTGGCCAGCAGGAGTAGGGAAGAGATCATCCCCTTGGACTTGACACTGGTGAGGTGATGCCACATCCCTGGAGGTGTTCAAGTCCAGCTTGGACCAGGCTTTGAGTAACCTGATCCAGTGGGAGATGTCCCTGCCCATGGCAGTGCGGCTGGAATTGGATAAACGTTAAAGTTCCTTCTAACCCAAACCATTCCATGATTCTATGATTCGATACTTAAGTAAAAATGAAAATTAAATTTAGAAATAATATATTTTTCAAGTCTGCCAATCTTTATTCTTGTATTATTGCAGGTGATAATTTGTGACTCAACTGTGCTAAATACTGTTTCATAAGAAAAAAAAAATAATACTGCTAGCATAGGATAGTAGAATGAGCTCAGTTAATTTTTATAAACATCACAGAAAAAGCAAACTTAAGGAACAATTTGAAGGCAGTAATAATGTAGTGGAAGAAAACTAGAAGGTACTCATCAGAAAACATAACATGTGGATGAGAAACATGGATCTAAGAAGCCAATCAGAGGCCAGACTTAAGAATCTCAACAGGCAAAGCAGGACTGAATATGAAGGTTCTTTCAAATTAAGACAAGTGCCTTTTGTTTGGTGCAGTCATATTTTCCTAAGCTTGTTTTCTTGCATGTTTTATAAAACTGGGAATTTGCACTTTAGTAACAGAGTAAATTAACTTATAAATTACGTATGTGATTGGGTAGCCATAAGCAAGCAGTGCAGTTGGATAGCGCCTGAGATGCAGAGGCTTCCTGAAGCAGGCAAACATCCTGTGGCACAGCGCATTTAGCTTTTTCTGTTAGCTTTTTCTGTTAGCTTTTTCTGTTACCTTTTTATTTAAGTTGGAGCTTACATTCAGTTGACATATAATTAACTGCTGGTGTCAAATAGCCACATAGAACTTTTGAGGCTGAAATGGAGAATTAGAATCTGAAAGTAGTCTGATAAGCATATTACAGGTTAGTATTTATGAGGGTTATGTATAAAAATATACACAGGATGTTTCATCAAAAAAAATGCCAACTTTAACAAAGAGGTTATACGACTGAGTGCTCTTTAGTCTTTACAGACTGCTTTATTCTGTATTTCATACTGGAATTCTAGTCTAGACAGATCAGATTGATTCCTTGTCATTATCTGTCCAAGCATAGGAAAAAAATGGATCTCTTGAGAAAGTTCTGGGCCAAGCTTGCATTTTCCTGGACCACTCTGGAAGAACTAGTGTCCTTTGCAAAACCAGCAGGAAATGAGCAAAAAAATGAATTATGACACAGAACTGCTCTTAATGTTTTTCAGATTTGTGATGGCATAACACTAGCATTCAGAACGGAATTTAGCTACTTCCACAGCCTTTCTCCATGACTTAACTTCTGTCTAACTTCTTACACCAGGAAACAAAAAAACAAACCTGTCCAGGACTTTCAAAAACTCCCACCAAGTTAATATTTCCTTCTAAATTGCTGACTGAGGCTACAGACATATGTATATTTTATGCTGGCATGAACTTGTACCCATTACCATTAGGAACACTGCTGGTCACCTCATTACTCATCTCCACCCTTACAATGCTGCAAGTCACCCAGTGAACCAGATTAGAACTTTTGAGAACGGGAGGGCGGGGAGATGATTTTTCAAAGGATCATAGAATCCTTAATGCTGGAAAAGATCTGTAAGATCCTCAAGTCTAACCATCAGACCAACACTACTGTGCCTACTAAACCATGACCCAAAGAGACACGTCTGCCTGATTTTTTAACACCTCCAGGGACAGTCACTGCACCACTGCCCTGGACAGTCTCTGCCAATGCTTCACCACTCTTTCAGTAAAGAATTTTTTTTCCTAATAATCAATCTAAAAGCCCCCTAGGCAATTTCCTCTCATCCCATCACTTGTAACTTGAGAGAAGAGACCAGCATCCACCTCACTACAACCACATTTCAGGGAACTGTAGAGAGCAATAAGGTCTCCTCCTCTTCTTCAGGCTAAACAATCTGGAGCAGTGTCTGCTGCTCCTCTTCAACCACAGCAGGAAAAAGTCAGATTTGCTGATCAGATCATCCGGCGGTCACCATCCTGTCCCATTCTAGTCTAGCAGGCTGATGAAAAGAAAATAGCTGTACTTCACTCATTTGCAGCCTAACTAGTTAACTTCATCTAAGTTTTTTCTTTATTTTGCTCTCCCATTTTGTACTTGTTTCATGTTGGACAACAGGCATCCCACCTACCTGTGAGTAAACTAAAGACCTTACCCACAAGCTTTGTTACAGGCATACAGAGATTCCAATGGGGAACAAGTATCCAGACATCTCACAACAGGAAGCTTTTCTCAGGGCAGACAGTGCCATGGAGTGAATACTGACATGTTTGAGCACTCTTTTTACAGCATCTGCAATCCTATTCCCATACACCCATTTTCTAGCAAAGCATAATTCCCCACCAGCACCAAAGATCTCAGACAAACTTAGCATCACTTCATTTCTTGTTATAATCCTAATTTGTTCCTTTCCCATTTTAGGGGATAGAGGGAGTATCCATAATGCTCAAGCCAGGCTTTTTAGAGAATGCAGAAGTATGGCTCACTACCAGAATCTTTGCTGAAGAGAATCCTGAACTAGCCATGTAACTGCATAATTAATTACTACAGCAATCTAATCAAATATAACTGCTAAAGTTCATAAATCAGATAAGAGAAGAAGCAGCAGTATTTTATGTGCATTAGCATCTGCTAGGTCAAAGTTCATTTCTGACAGAATACATACCTTTATAATAAAAGGTTAAGCTGTGTAGTCCCTTTGAGGTTACATGAAGAAGTGCTTCTGGGCTATAAGAGCCAAATCTCTTCAACCTACCTGTGTAAAACCATTTCAAGTTACACAGGGAACTGTACTAAGATCTATGATGATGTGTGGGTTTATCCTAAAATGTGATCCAGCTATGAGCTAGTTTTCATTAATTTCAGGGAACAAAACTCCTGATGAGTAGCAAAGACTTATTCTTCCTGGAGCCTAACTGAAGGAAACCAGCTGAACCTGAGTGTTGATTCATTTAGACAGGACAGCTGGCCTCATTACTTTAAACAAACTCAGAAGCAAGAAGGAGGAGAGACAGAAGGGCCTCTCTTTCAAGCCTCCTACTGTCTGTGTGCCAGCACATGAAGCTCTGGGAGGCAAGAATTTGTACTTCGCTAGGACAAAGTTTTGCTGTGGAGATTTTTAATACTGTTAACTCTGTCGGCAGATATATGTGCACTGAGGATCTGCACTCCATTAAATTTGTTTTGAAATACAGCCTGTAAATAAAACTAGAATGCCAGAGGTTCTTTCAGTTGGACTCCTGGTGAATACTCCTCTCAAACTGCACTGACCTCAAGGTCTTTCACAGTCCTTTCTTAAAAAAGAAAACAAATTATTCTCCCAGATGGTGAGCCCAGCAACTCCGACGTTAATCCCCCAAGCTCACATCAGCCCATTCAAAACACATCAAAGCACAGACCTTTTTTCACTCCCTAGAAAACATTCAAGCAAGTGGAAAAGCTAATACACTAACTTTTTTTTTCTTTGTCAATCAAAATGCAAAAAATTAAGAGAGACATTTGAAGAGCAGCAAAACCCAGTCTGCTTCTTACATAGATAACAACTGAGGAGACAGGAAAAAAACCCAAATTCTGAAGCTACTGCAAACTACTACTTCTGTTAAACTACTACTGTTGTTAAAATACTTCTGCAATATATCCACGATAGGAGGAATCACATTCTGTACACACTGCTATAAAATTCCATAGCGTAAATATTTCACAGGCTGTTTTTTCCAGTAACTTTCCTGACATGTCTGATGAACAGCAACTAAAGGTTAACTAGGCCTGCAAGGAGGCTCAGGGCAGACAGTGTGTTCTGCAGCCGACATGAGGACTAATAGTCAAACCATCAACAAGATTGTTACAGCTAACTGGTTTTCATTTAGAAGTGTGGTTTTTCTTCCTTTCCTGTCAGTGCCCTTTAGCAAGTTGGAAGCAGGCTGTTCTTTTTATTGCTATGTGCTACAAACAACACAGTTAACATGAACACACAAAGCATGGCTCCTTATTGGATATTTATTGTTATTGAGAAGGAAGATTTTGTCACACCACAGGTCTCTGAACAGCTTTACTAGAAAGAGAGATGTTAAATGTTTTATATATAAGCAAACAGCTCATCAGAACTTACGTAACAGCAAATAGTAACAAATTGGAGAGATTTCAGTTCTCAACAGTTTGGATCCAATATTTAAGTTTCCTTACTTATCTGCTGTAGAGCAAGGCTCAAAGAATTAGACACTAGCTTGCAGAATATCTTATTTAGCTACAGCAAGTTGTCTTCATCTCCTAAGAAATGCATTAAGCACTAAAATCTGAACCATATTAAGGGGGAGGCATGCATCACAATTCCTAAATGCAACTAAGAAATAGTGCAGGCAATTAAAACTTCTTTGTGGGATCTTTTTATCTACATAAAAATATATGACTATTGGACATTACTAATAGAGGAAAAAAAACAATAAAATTTAAGTAGCTACAATCATCTGGGTTTTTTTCTTAAATTAATAATTTCCATCCAAAGGCTTCCTGAAAACTGAAAGAAATTGAGGTTTTTTGGTTTGTAGAAGCATCAGTATGAAGGATCTCAGAAGATTCATAATTATCCACAACAAGAAAGCAGAAAATATTTGTCGTAGACTTACAAAGGATACTTAAGTATATTAGATAATGCAGAGGAGGGGAGAAAGGAGGACATATCAAAACCAGTAAATACCACTATCACTACTATTGACTTGCAACAGACCAAGGTGAACATAATACTTTCAGAAGGTTCAGTATTAACAACACCCAGCAGAAGTACATGTTCTTTTACTGGCAAATAAAAGTGCCAAGCTCTAGTGAAACTATGATATATTATTATCCTCCAATAATTTTCTGGTACTCTTCCAATGATAATACTGCATTTTTAAAGGACCTTACACTAAACTTAGCATATATTATAGCTACTGAAGTGCTTAATACCCTTTGAAAATATTTTAACTCTTTTTGCTTACATTCAGAGTAAACATGCTTGTTATCTTTTTGGCCATTTGAAATCAAGCACCTTTGAGTCAAAAAAGGTTGCCTTGACCCAGTCTTTTTAACCTGAGTTTTGCTGAACAGCTGTGTTTTAATTTTACTTTTGACTTAAATGGAAGACAATAGTGAACTCACTGCAGGAATAAAATTCAGTCAAGGTAATAATAAAAAATTAGACTTGAGGATGAAAGATTTTACCAGCATAAAGAAAAGTATTCTGGTGTTGGCTGGTAATCTAACACCCACACTCCAAAACTGAAAAAAACCACCAATGTCAACAAAAGGAAAAATAGAAGCAGTGTAAACCTCCAAATACACTCCAGCACTCCAGGATGTTACTCTATGATTGCTTTGAAAAACATGTATTCCTGCTGGCAGTAGGTGTTCATAAGGAAATACCACACACAGAAGCAAACTCACAAGGAACAGAAACTAAGGATCATCAACAGCAGAAGCTGGCTGTGGTGTAATGAGATAAAGTTTATGAACACAGGTACTTTTTCCTGTGACAGAGCCACTTTGATAATCTGCTGTCATTCCCACCCCAGCTGTTTGTTTACTCCCAACCCTGAACAATAGTTTTCAGTGTCTGTAAAAACCCCTAGTGAGGTCACCTTGAAAATGTGATTGACAGAATAACAGGCTAAAGAAACCACTCTAAAAGAAAACAACCAGCTGGACTTCTACTTTATCCTTGCCTGCTCAGCTCTAACCCAATGCAGCTGTCTCACTGAACTGGAGAGGACATCTGCATGCAAAAAAGAGATTCAGTTCGTCAGAAACCCAAGAAAACAGCAACATGATAAGATCCATGTTTCATATGGAATTCAATCAAAAAGCATTTGGACAAAACCTTCAGACACCTGGTGTGAATGTTGAGGTTGTTCTATGCAAGGGCAGGAGTTGGACTCAATGATCCTTGTGGGTCCCTTCCAACTCAGGACATTTTATGATTCTACAATCTCCATTAAAAATCAAAATAATAAACAGAAGCATCTAAAAAACACCAAGCAAACAAAAAAATCCCCCACCATTCAAACCAGCTATAAAACTGTCTCAATAGATTATCTCCACTGCTGTACCCTTCACATGTTATTTGAAAGACTGGGATTGAAACAAAAGAAACAAAGTAAACCAAAAAACACAGGAAAAATATTATATTATTTGGAACAAAGTATGCTGTGGACTGTGTGGCTAAATGTAACGCTACTATAAGGTTTGGGAGGACGAAAGGGGAAAGACCAGAAGTTTATGCTTTACCTCTTGATCTACTGGCAGCACAAACTTTTTCTGAGTCTTGATGATCTACTGACACTGTTGCAAGATTTACCAATAAAGTATTACCATCACCAGCACTACAATTCAAAACTAGAATACTACTTATAGCAGAGAGTAAATCGAACCTGACCCATTCTGTCTGAACTTTTCCAGTCCACCTTGGTTCCATCAAGACTAGGTGACTTTTCAGTTTGTTGTTTTTTTGATTTTTATTATCTAATAATGAACTTTTGTGGATTTAATCAAAATAGAGACAGGAAATGGTAAATAAGAAATATACAGCACACCTGCTCACTAAAAAAAATGGGTTAAATAGGGTGCGACCTGAATTTTCAGAAGCACAAGCTGCAGTATCTTCAGGGAAAGCCTGAAAAAGACAATATTTTTCCCCATAAAGAAACCTGTTAAGGCCATTACAAATATGAAAATCTATGAACAATTATTAAAACATCTTACTCATTTAGATAACCAATAATGTGAAAAGTACTTGGAAAACTTAACTGGAAACACGATTTCTCACTTTGAGCACCAGTTAGAGTCTAGCAGAGTATATCGAGTGGTAGGAAGTGTTACCAGTGATTGGTCTGAAGGGAGACATCAAGGACAAAATTTGTTCAGGGGTGGAACTTCTTCTCATCCTTAGATCTGGGTCCTCCAGCAAGTTGGGTAGAGTTAGCACTGGTGAGAACACTGCAGGGAGTAGGATTACTAGTGGGAGAACGAAAGCTGTAAGAGGAACAAAGGGGAAGATTAAATTATCTAAATGAGAAGTAAAAGTCAGAGCTGAATATCTCATCCACACTTAGTGCAAGAGGATCTGCACAAATAAAGGGAATGCATGGGCTATTCTACCTGCTCGCTAACAAGGCATCACAACAGTGAGATCAGTCTGCAGTTATCACCCAGAAGAGAAGTATTTTCTCAGTGCCTGTATTTTTTGAGCCAATATTGATTGTTTTAGTGTTGCCAAAGTCAGAGGTGAAAATGAAAAGTGCCTCAGAGGTGAAGTTTCTCAAATGAAGGAGTTCAATTATTTAATAATCTCTTCACTGATCTGGCTCAAATAAGGCTGTGACTGAAATCATAGGGATTCTGCCACACCAGACTATTGGACCAGGACTGCACCTTGTTGTTGAACCTTTAAATATAAACATTTCCACTTACTATTCCTGCACACTGGAAAGAAAAAAAAATAAGGGAAAAAAAAAGGGAAAAAAAAGAAGATAGAGAGAAAAAGAAAATCAACCAGTTTGTCCCAGACAGCAGAAGTCAAACATAGAGCCAGAGTTGCTGAGGATTCAAAGAAAAAAAGGCACATGAATTAGAAACAAAACCAAATCCATATGCTGCTTAAGGCAGAATTGTTAAGCAAACACACAGCCATACATTAAGATTTTTTCCTCTCCTCACAGTCCAAAACTCACCCAGCTAGAAAATGCTGTTGAATTAGCCAAGATCTGGACTATTCTGATTATTATTTTTAAAACTGAAGGTTTTACAAAGCCTCTAGGAATTAAAAAATATTGTTTCAAAATGGTTTTCCTGTTGCTAATTATTTCTTTAAGTGCCCTGGCAGTGTGGGGCACAAAAGTAGTGAATGACTTTGTTGTGTTATGTTAAGGAAGTAACGTGGGCATGGGGGCAGGAGTTTGCTAGCTAGCAACAAAGAGATGTGGGATGGGTGGTTGCCAAAAAAGGCTTGTTGCAAGGGCAGAAGTGACCAATCAATGTTTACCTGATGTTTTGGCCCACTTGGACTATAAAAACAACGAGTTGATCCTTAATAAAGAACTTCATCTCAAATCATATTGATTTGTTCGTGAAGTTCTTTGGCCCCCGCCGTGTTATTTTCCAAGACTGTTAATATTTTTACTGTTGGCAAAGGCAGACAACATTTTTGCATCTCAGGGCTCCTCACTGAACACACAAATGGTCTCAATAGTGCCAAGGAAAAGAAACAGCTTTCCGCTCAAATGTTTTCTGAATTTTGAATTCTTGTACAACACCAAATGCCTTTGCCGAAATAAACATTGCTGCCCAAGGATGGTGTGCTTCAACATTTTTTCATAGACAAACTGTAGTCCACAATTCTGTGGACAGACTCTGCCACCACTAGTAGCAGTAGGGAAGAGGCTTCCAAACTTCTCATCCTTGAATTCTTTGGGTTGGTACCTCCTGATCCCATTTCACTGCTGAGTTTTCCACCCTGCTTTCAGCCGTCATTGGCCTTTATTCCACATCAGTAAAGCCATTCCAGTGGAAATCCCTTAAGAAGATGCCACCACCAGCACAACATCCCAGATGTACCACCAAGGGTAAAATGCTCTGTTCCACCACACCTTGATTTGTATTAAAATTTGAATCACTGTGATGTACAACTGTGAACCTGATACTAAGACCAAGTAAAATGGGGTATTCACAGAGGTGAGGGCTCGCAGCCTGTTTTCTTTACCTTAACACACAGAGCAGAACCAGCACAAGTATCTCATATGTTCATAAAATGTCTTGGGTTGGAAGGGACCTTAAAGCTCACCCACTTCCCACCCCCTGCCATGGGCAGAGATAACTTCCACTGGATCAGGTTGTTCAAAGCCTCATTTAACCTGGTCTTGAACACCTCCAAAGAGGAGGCACCCAGGACTTCTCTGGGTAACCTGTGCCAGTGTCTCACAACCCTCATTGTGAAGGATTTCTTCGTAATATTTCATCTAAATCTACCCTGGTTTAGCTTAAAACTGTTCTCGCTCATCCTGTCCTGCACTCCCTGATAAAGAACTCCTGCCCAGCTTCCCTGTAGGCATATCCCTGATATACCTGAAGAGTAGCCAGTAGCTTACTGTGCAAGACTAAAAGACAACATTAAATCCTCAGACTATATAAACTGTTTGGTCTTTCGTTAAGGAATACATAATTTAAATTCATATAAGACAAGAAGTAAAAAGTACACAGTATTAAATCTCCACTGAGAGACAAGGCCACATCACAGCAAGCCTGAAGCAAGAGAGCTAAGTCTTTCCACTCAGGCAGTATAGCCCCCTGGGTCTGCATCCATGGAATTACAGGTCCATCTCAAGACTCAGCAAACTCTCTGCCAAGAAATATTATACAGACATAGAAATCTAATGCTTATTAAAGCCTAATTCAAGATGTTCATTACCTATTACTTGAGGCCCACACCCATCACCCCTAGATCAGTCAGCATGTTAGCTGCCCTTAGGTGTCATAAGAAATCAAATAAATGACTTGGTGAAACAATTTCTACTCTCATTCAGTTCACATGTAATGGATGTCCTTGCTGAGAGAGTGCAACTGGAACCTTTGCCACTATGCTGAGGGCACGAGAAGGGAAGAGAACAGTAATGGAGGTAGGGAGCCTTCCTGTGAGCACCTCACATTTAAGTATCATTTCCAAGCCCCCTTTTCCAGCAACACAGTATTACCTTCGTAAGAATCAAAACCCCTAACAAGCATGAAAAGAATTCCACCTTGAGAATTCCACTATTTTCTCTGTTTCACCCTCCTCACTGCTAAGCTGACACCATCCCTGGAGAGTGTTAAAAGATGGGCAGATGAGGTACTCAGGAATATGGTTTAGTAGTGGACAGGCATGGTTGGACTCAATGATCTCAAAGGTATTTTCAAATCAAACAGTTCTATGACTCTAAGCAGCTGCCTGAAATAATGGCTTCATGATTTTTCTGTTCTGACATCTGGATTTGAAAAGAATTAGTTCTTTTCAGGTTGTAGTAACTGGGAAACCTGCAGCTGAACCTGCAGGACAGAAGTGAACACTGCAAACGATTTCTAAGCTACTAACCTTCTACAGAGATTCTAATTCCCTAATTTTCTTAGCTTTCTATCACTCAATGGAATAATTTTGACGTCCAAAGGATTATAGTTTCATTATGCAGGAAAGCTGATTAGGAACCATGCCATTTTATAAGCTACAGTGTCCCAGAAAAAGCAACTGCAACATCTCAATTTTAGGAAATGAATTCTGCAGCTTCTGTCTCTGGATTTCCCTTAAAATATGCATAATTTACTACATTTACTATGCTGATTTCCCACAAACATAACAAAATCCTGTAATGTACTCTACTACATTTTCAGTGATGCTGGGGAAAAAAAAATTCTATTTAACAAACAAGTCTAGTTAAAAGAGGAATCATATAATACTGCAGCTTTCTATTCAAAAGGTTTTCTTTGAGTGCAATTTTAAGTGCAACAAGCTTACTTTACGGACAGCAATATATTTTCACCATGCTCTCCTACTTCACATACTGCAGAATTAAAACACCCGGGAATACAAGCCAAATTCCCCAATCAAATACTTTGTTTATTAAGTTCCAGCCATTTGCTAGTGCCAAAGCCCAGAGGGAGGATTTCCCAGGGGTGCTACTCGGATTGTATCTGCAAAGAAGGTCCATTTTCCTATTCCCAGTACCTTTACTAGTAGTGAAACTGAGGAAAATGAGAAGAATTCAGCTTAATCTTCATATTTTACATTCATATCAGATAATTGTCAATAAAACCAAATTTCATCTTTTTTAAAGATGTGTGTTTGTTGAACTATTAGGGGGTAGGGGTAGAAAAAACATTATGCCACTTTTCCGTAGAAAAATTAATTTTAAAAGATACTTCTATCATATTAAGACTTCTATTTGTTTGGGGGTTTTTTGTTGGCTTTAATAAGTTAGCATTCAAAATAAACACCTGGAGAAGGAAAGAAACACAGCATCTTGGGATTAAAAAAAAAAGAAAAAAAAAAGCCCTATAAGAATTCCAATCACTTGAGTGTTTTTTAAGAAGGAGGAACAAAAAGACATAAAACAACAGAAACAAACACAGGATACAGTTAATAACCTTTCATTATTTTTGTAAGCCTGGCCTATATATAGTATTTTTTCTTACTAGCCAGCAACTGTTGTCATTTCTTAAGATGCAAAAAAAGCTCCTCTTAGAATGATGGGTAAATATTCATTCACTCACCCTGTGACAACACCTTCAAAAATAAAAATAGTAAAAGTGCCCAAAAGGTCATAAAATGTGGAACAATGTAAGAAAGTTTCAATTTTAATTGCTTTATACAAAATAGGCAGCATTATATTGTTGGACAGAAAGTATTCCAGAATAATCATATACCATGTCTAAGAGGAAAGATTCTAATGTGCTTTTGCTGCAAAAGGAATTACCCTCTTTAAAACTGTCTGACGGCCTTAACAGCAGCATCAAATATGTGCCAAGCAGACAACTATATATGTACAGTCACTTTCCATAGATGTGTGCCATGAAAGTGAAATGACAGAACTAGAATACTTCAAAATCATTCAGCACACTGCATAGAATACACCCCTGTGAGAATAAGAGGTTTTGACTGAGATTTAGGCAAACTGGTCCAGAAATCCTTAACATGAAAATATTTTGGTTTTCCCCTTTCCAGATAAAATTTCCATGTTAAAAAAAGACCTGTCCAATAAAACCCTAGATGGTATTTCTATACCTGATATGCCATTTATGGCAGTTCTTACTAAAGTGAATATTTATGCTTCTGAAAGGAATAATAAACAAAATTACTAAAAGAGGCAAGGAATCAGCCAGTTTTACACACTTGACTGGAACTGAGCTATCTAACCAGAGTTTTCTTGTCTGACTTAATTCATATACAAAACAATAAAACCTTCAAAGCATCATGAGAAGAAGTAATACTAAAAAATATTAATGCTGGACAGGTCAAAATTATAACATGATTTTCCTGTAGCAGGAAGTATTTGTTATAGATCTGTGCTCCAAAACTGAAAGATATGTTTTCAAGACTCCTGTTGACTATCACAATAAAACTTTCAATATATGTTTTCTGAGTAAAAGGGATAAATGTCTGCAGAATAACAATCCTAAATTTAGTAGAAATAACTGAGCATAGAGGGACATACTAACTCTAGTAACTAATTTAATGATTATTTTAAGACTTTCATGACTATTTTGGGCAGGAAATACTAATTCAGACCTGAACCACCCATAACAAATCACAACTAGAACACTGATTCTCTTACTACACCATAAATTTTACAGGTTCATCCATGAATGCATACTACATGTTTAAATGAAGTTATATGCACAGAGAAGATAAGGCTCTGGGGAGACCTTGTAGCAGCCTTCCAATACTTAAAAGGTGCCTACACAAAAGCTAGGGAGGGGCTCTTTATTGCGGAGTAAAGGGACAGGATGAAGTAGAACGTTTTTAAGCTGAAAGAGGTAAGATTTAAATGAGATATTGGAAGAAATTTTTGACAGTAGAAGTGCATTGGCCCAGATTGTCCAAAGAAGTTGTGTCTGTCCCATCCCTGGGCGTGTTCAAGGCCAGGTTGGATGGGGCTTGGAGCAACCTAGTCCAGTGGAAGGTGTCCCTGCCCATAACAGGGGGATGGAACTGAACGAGCTTTTAAGTCCCTTCCAACTCAAACCATTTCATGATTCTATGAGTCTGAAGAATCACAACCCTACAGCACAAGTGAAAAGGCTAAGGGTTGTTTAGCCTTGTGAAAAGGAGGCTGCGGAGAGACTTTATTGCCCTCTACAACTACCTGAAAGGAAGTTGTAGAGAGAAGGGTGATGGCCTCTCCTCTCAAGTGACAGGAGACAGGACAAGGGGGAATGACCTCAGGCTCCACCAGATGAGGTTCAGACTGGATATCAGAAAAAAAAAATTCACAGAAAGTGTCATCGGGCACTGGAACAGGCTTCCCAGGGAGGTGGTGGAGTCACAATCCCTGGAGGTATTTAGAAGATGGGTGGATGAGGTGCTCAAGGACATGGTTTAGTGACAGGTAGGAGTAGTTGGACTCGATGATACAAGAGGTCTTTTCCAAATAGTGATTCTATGATTTCATCATTTGAAGATAAAATATTCTGAACAAAAGCACAGCTGAAACACACCTTATGGAAAAGGAACACTTAACCACATTGGGTCCTAAGAGTGAACCTCTACATACATAATTTCTCCATATGTTTTGTTTTAGTAGCTTTGCACTAAAAACAGGTACAAAAGTTTTATTACAAAAGTAATAAAACCATTACCTCCCAGTTCCACCCCTAGCTGATTGGCAATATATTAATTTTATATGCGCTGCTGCTGAGTTTTTGTATTGGGGTACAGTTGAGTGATTCTGTAGAGGCTTAATGATTTTTATGGCAACATTAAAGTGCAATAACAAAACACAATGAGTTCTAATTAGTACTAATGAACTAAAAAACTCAACAGGTTGAAGCTTTTTTTCATAGTAAATTCAAGCTTAAAAACTATTTGGACTCAAAAGGAACTTCTCCAAGTTGAATAGAAACAAACAGCAGATAGGGTCAATTCAACAAATCAGTTACTCCAAGGAGAAATGCCTTTATAGAAGTGTCTGTGACCAAGCTTTTCAGAACATAGTTGATTCTTGCCAAATCCCCATGTTCATCAAAAGATGTTGGAACCATTTCCAAGTACATTTACAAAGAAGACATTCTTAAGGGTCAGAATATGCCAAGACACAAGTAGTTGCACTACAGGAACAGAGAAGAAAACATCGTGCAATTTTCCCATCTCTACACAGGTGCCAACTTCAAGCCTAATCATTTTCATCTCAAAAAAAATAAAAGAGAAAAATTTTTTTTTTCTCATGTGAGTGAGCAAACCAGCATGTACTGCAGTACTGGGGATTGAAGAGAAGAGAAATCCACTGTTTATCTTAAACAGAGAAGGAAGTTGCAGACTACCTAGATGATAGCTGGGTATGTTGGCAGAAGATGTACCACCTTTTCAAGCTTGTGTAGCCTATAAACCTGTCTCCAGCCGTTATCTATATTGCACATCGAAGTACAAACACTAGAGATGAGCAAGCACCTCCAGAACATGTTACAGTTTGTGTACATAATTCCTCTTCCTCAGAAGTGATGTGGGTGGCAGAGGGTGGGATGGTAAGGATGACCTCTACAAACCCTGAATACACAGTATGATTTGAGACTTATCTCAAATCACATTTAGTATACTGAGACACTTTGATATTTGTGGTGCTACTTTTCACTGACAGACTTGATTTCAGAGAACAGTGGAAGGGAGCTGAGCAGTAACACTTCTAATGTTCAGCCATCGAGGACTCACATAATAGTATTTCTAGCAGTCACGTAAGTACACCAGCATGACACATCTAACAATATTAATGGCAGGAATTAATTTTCTGTTGACTTTACATACATAGAAATCCAAATACACAATCCACTGCCAAATCTGTGAGATGAAAGCCTGCTTTTTTCACAGAATCACAGAATCACCAGGTTGGAAGAGACCCATCGGATTATCGAGTCCAACCATTCCCTCCAAACACTAAACCATGTCNCTCCAGCCCCTTCTCCAGCTTCCTTGCTCTTCTCTGGACTCGCTCCAGAGCCTCAACATCCTTCTTGTGGTGAGGGGCCCAGAACTGCACACAGTATTCAAGGAGCGGTCTCACCAGTGCCGAGTACAGAGGGAGAATAACCTCCCTGGACCTGCTGGTCACACCGTTTTCCTTCAGCATTAAGACACACACACAGAAACCTGGAAGCAGAAACTTCAGTACCCATCTACAAAACCAGGGCAATAGAAAAGACTATTTGCTACTAGCTTTTTCTGACAGGGTAAGACCTAGGTCCTGGGTTGGAAGGAACTCACAACAGAATCATCGAGTCCAACTGTAGGACATCGAGTCCCTCTGTAGGACAATCCCAACATGCACACTGTGTCTGAGGGCACTGTGCAAATGCTTCTGGAATCTTTTCAGGCAAAGGTCACTGTGGCCTAGCAGGCATATTTCTGGAACAAATTAACCCAGATTCCTTTGGGAAATTTCCTAAAGTAGCACCACCAATAAGGTTTATTTTTAAGTCGCATCTACCATTAGAATACAAGGGTTGTCCCTGATACTTCCCCATCCATAATTTCCCTCCAGAAAATTCTCTTTGTCCTCAGCACAATTCTCTTCTCACCCACCAAAGCAGACAAAGGTTTCAGATTCCTCTGGCATACCCTTTTCTTGAAAAAGAGCATCCTAAAACTAATCTTATGCTGCCATCACTGTACAAGATTAACTGGTCCAAAGAAAAAAACTACTTAAACCCAGAGTAAGGAAAAACCCTACATTCCGTCTTTGTCATTTCCGCTAGTCTTATTTCTCCATTTCCCTTAGTTGCTGCTGCTCACTCTTCCCCTTCGTATTCTGGTTGTCTTACGATTCACTTCTAAGACGACTTTTCTGTAATATTTCTCTGATGGAACATTTCCTCCCTCCCGCTCGCTACATCTTTTTACCAGAAACTCTTCTTTTCCTCATTGTGCTTTCTTACTTGTTAACTATGTCCTTTTTCAGTAGTGCATCTTCTTAATTACATTTTTAATTGTCTGTATAACACAGTAGCAAACTCTCTAAAGGGTAGTCTCTGAAAACACGACAGGAACCTCTGTGTGAAGAACATCACATAAAAACGTACATTATCACCACTTGTGTTTCAGTGAAACTACCTTGTGCTTCTCCAGTCACCACATTACTCATCATTTACCACTGATTCAGTTGACTACGAGTCCCACAGAATGCAATCTTAGACAAGAACATAACAGAAGGCTATATGACTGATACCTCTTACCACTTTAATCTCATTGTCTTTTTCCCTGCTCCAACTTTGTTGTGGCCTGGTGGCATAATAATTTGTTGACAGAGGAAATCTGCTAACTAATTTTCATGATACTGAGAGGGAGGAGCAGGCTGCAAAATCTCAAATGTGTAAGGCTACAGTGCTCCTTTCGCCAGAAAATGGCTGCATGAAATCAAAAAATTTTAAAGTCAATATTTATTCAAGACTATATATACTCAAAAATAAACTGGATTTAAGTGAAATTGTTTAATCATATAGTCTTTCTTGTTAGCTAAAACACAGTATCCATACAGCTTTCACAGAAGATAGCAGATTATTCTCTCACCAGGACTCAATTTATAACAATTATCTACTGACTATACACAAATCCAGTATTTTCCCCTTTTCATATGCTTCCCTGACCAGATTCTCCAAATATTTCCTGGAAGAGAACAAGAAGGGGGAAACAGAAAAGGCTACCAAGCCAAAGCTATTTTCCAGCAGATGGTGAAATAGGGAACAGAAAACACTTGGCAGAGACAAATGTCTTGCTTCTAGGAGCTTTACCATCTAGTTCAGATAGCTTTTCAGAAGCATCCTGGTAACAGTCTAAGGGGTCAGATTTCTTACGAAGTCCCCTAAGTTATGGAAAAAGGCCTGAATTATGGGAAGTTTAGGACTCCTATACATTTACATGGAGTAATTCAGGTGTAAATAGGAACCATCAACACAGGAGGAATTACATCCCCTGCAAACCCTTTCAAACTGCCAAAGAGTGGAAATAGTGCAGCAAGAGTCACAAAGGTCAATGTGAAAGGTCAAGGGCGAGAAAGTAATTTCCTTCTTTAGAAGTTTAGGACTCCAGTCAGAGTCAAATGCCAGACAAACACCTTGAGGCCTGTTTTTTTCCTTTTTAAATAGCATCATTAATCTTTTGTAAGATCGAAAAGCAGTGAAGAACCTAAGGATCAGCCGATAAAGATCTCAGCAATTAAAAATAATATAAACTAAGTCCAGAGGTCTGATAAGACATGAAGGCTGCGGCGATTTCTAGCTCAAGTAGTTCTATATCAAGATGTGCAGGCAAGCCTGCTGGAAGAGCAATAGGATAGTTTCCTTCTCTTATTGTGCAAAGAAGTATGTAACAGTATTACTTCCAAGTGACTGGCAAATTGCTGATGTGCATACAGGCTGCATCTTCTCACAGTAATGATTCCATCTTGTTCTTAGCTGGGTTTGCAGGTATCTCAACAAGTTAATATCTTTGTTGGAAAGTATGGGCAATTTTATAGTTAGCTGAAGGTACGGAGAAGCAGGCTCAAAACAGCCAATAAAAGTAGAACTGCCACTTGCCAGCTATTTCACCACAAAACAGCAGTGGTAGAAAAGCACTGCAGAACAGAAAGAGGGCGCAATGCATTTAGGGAGGCAACAGGACATGTGAAAGAGTAAATGAAGGGGCAGATATAAGGTATAAACAGATGGGAACAACTCTTCTTGAAAAAGCATGTGTTCTAAGAAATTCTTTGCAAGCTGCATTGCAACTGGAAGAATCAGAGACAGATTTGTGCCCTCTACTTTAGCACAACCTATTTCTACAAAGGACTGTTGCACCGTGGTTTCATTGGATCAAATGACTGGGAATATACTATAAAACATGCTCAAAACAGCTCTGGTTTGCTGCTTGAGAGTAGCTATTTCCCATTAAGTTTGAATCATCCCATGTGTATGTTTCAAAAAAGAAATGAAAACCTGAAAACATCAACAAATGAAACTCTGCTTTCCCTTCACATTTTTCTACATTTCAACACCCTTACACTCACCTCTTAGAAGTTTAACAATTGAGCTGGAGCAAAATGCCCCCACTTTCCATCTAAAGTGTTCCCTTCTCCATTGCCACCCTCACAGGTCCCTGCAAAAGCCCCTTTATTATAGCCTACATAAATGTCACATAAGAAAAAGTATTTAAAGCACAGAATTCCTTGTTCTCTCTCTTCCTTGAACATCAATCTTAATACTGATTAACAAGAGCAGGATTCATCGATTTGTGCTCTGAGAGCACTCAGAAGAAATTGAAGACTTGGATGGCATTCCTGCAAATAAAGTTTCATTTGCAAGAGCTACTATTTTCTGTGTCATGGAATGCTTGCCAGAAGGGTGGTTATTACTTTGTAAGCTGTTTCCAAGCTACAAACTACAAGTTATAAAGGATCATTTTCAATATTTCATTCCCAATATTAATAAGCTGCTTACACCAAAGGACAGATGAGGATGCCGGAAAATACAACTGTAACAAACCACAGACAAGGAGCCTGCCACTTCCGGTAACCTCCTCTGTCATAGTTTCTCTAGCTGTAAAACTTGAACATTGGCACCAATACTGGAAATCATAACCTACTGAAAAGTAGGATACTAGAAGTAGATGTTACTACCATTACAGTATCTGAAACCAAACATATAATGGATCTGTAAAGCTTGGGGGGAAATAAATCAGATTTGCTGTTATAAGAATCAGATAATCACTTGGGTTGGAAGGGTCTGTAGAGCCCATCCAGTTCTAAATCCCCTGCCATGGGAAGCAACACCTCCTACTGGACCAGGTTGCTCAAAGCCTCATCTCACATGGCCTTGAACACCTCCAGTGATGGGGCATCCATGATCTTTGGGCAATCTGTGCCAGTGTCTCACCATCCTCATAGGAAAAAAATATTTCTTTCCAATATGTCATTTAAATCTCCCCAATATCAGCTGAAAACCACTCCCTCTCATCCTGTTCCTGCACTCCCTGATTAAGTGACCCTCTCCAGCTTTCCTGTAGGCTTTTCAGTATTGAGAGGCTGCTATAAGGTCTCCCTGGAGCCTTCTCTTTTCCAGGCTAAACAAGCCCAACTCTCTCAGCCTGTCTTCATACAGGAGGTGCTCCAGCCCTCAGATCACTTTTGTAGCCTCCTCTAGACACTCTCTGACAGATCCATGTCATTTCTGTGCTGAGGTCTCCAGAACTGGGGCTACATATGTACATGTATATGTATGGAAAAAAAGATGTTCAGATATTACTAAGGATTTTAGGCTTATTCATTAAATTAGGAACTTATTTAGTAAATATAATGGGAAAACATTGTAAAGCAACAGAAGGAATTCCCCACTTCACACGCCTACAGCCAGTTGTGTGGTGGGAGATGGTAAAAATACAGGATTTCAGTTTTATTCCTCCTTTTATCAAGCAGTGCCCTGCAACAGTGGCAATAGCTGTAAAAAGATGCTTGATATTAATGGAGATATCGCAATGCCTACTCTTGATGTAACTTGTCTTCATACATCTCTCTCACTAGCACTTTCTCTGTAACGCCTTATTGCACTATTGCAGCCTAGAGTGTAAGGAAAGATCACACTAAGCTTTCACCAAATCTGCTGCAAGTAAGCAAGTTCTTTCCCACTAATACTCTCTCCATCAAGAAAATAAGTAATTTTAGTCTCATTATTTGCTAAGCAGGAATTAAAAAGGAAACAAAAATGAGTAAGCTTGATTTTAGAGTAGTTTTCAATACCGAAAAGTGTTTGGAGTGAATGAGTGTAAAAGAAAAGGGCATTATCTGAGGTATCGCTAAAACAACTGTAATGTAAAATTGACAAACACTACCCCACCATCACCTCCTTACAGGAGTCCAATTCTTTACCATTCAGTTTTTCTGTAGACACAAAAATCTCAGGTGGTAAGAGACAGTAACACCAACTTGGACACACCAAAAAGTACAATGAAGATGGCATTCCATTTAAGTCATCTGAATTGCATTCTTCTTAAATGAACCAAATTTGGTTTTATTTCTCATTACCTTTCTCTGATTTGATTGCTAATAAATTAAATTAATGTCCCCAAGTCAAGTCTGTTTTGCCCATGACTGTAACTGCTGAATGATCCCTTCCCTGTCCTTATCTCAGCCCATGAGTCTTTAATTTTATCTTCTCTCCCATGGCAGGCTGAGAAGGAGAGTGATAAAGTGGCTTGGTGAGCATCTGGCAACCAGCCACAGTCAACCCACTACACTGCTTCATCTTGCCATGCTTTCAAGTACTTAACTATGAAGGGAAGTTTCTGTTGGTTTGGTGTTTTGTAGTGTATCAAACCTGAAAGCATTGGACAGTGTCACTGACACACAAAATCAACAACCACAAAAAAAAAAAAAAAAAGAAAAAGAAAAAAAGAACCTATAAAGGCTTGGCACAAAGCTCCTAAAAGTCAATGTTTTTCCTATTCATTTCAATTGGTTTTGAAACAGGTTATAAAACCATTATATGGTCCCAGAATTTAGCATAAATTGCAGACATAGAACTGGGATGACACTTAACACATACCAAAAGTTTTTTGGAAATTCAGAAACTTCCAAGTTACTATATGCAGTAAGAACAATGTGTCACTAAAGGAATGCATCTCTTCATTTGGAATAAGATATAGAGCCTATTTCCATTTCACAAGGAAAAAAAAGCATATTGTTTTCATTAGAGGAAAATAAGCATTCATGTTTGCCTTATGTTTCTTTCATAATATTTGCATTACAAAATTTTCAGAGATTTACATTTGGAACCATACAAATTATGGCACCTGCTTTTTCCCCACAGATGAACAAATGCTCCAAAAGAAAATCGGGAAGCGATCATTTTAAGCACTTCAAACTGAATCATAGAATGCTTTGTGTTGTAAGGGACTTTTGTACGTCATCAAGTTCAACCCTCCTGCAGGAACAGGGACATCTTCAACTCAATCAGGATCCTCAGAACCCCATCCAACTTGACCCTGAAGGTTTCCAGGGATGAAGCTTCCACTAACCCCCAGGGCAACCTGTGCCAGTGTTTCACCACCCTCACTGCAGAAACGTCTTCCTTATATCCAGTCTAAGTCTCCCCTCGCTTAGTTTAAAACTGTGACTCCTTGTCCCATCACAACAGGTCTTACTAAAAGGTCTGTTCCCACCACCAACCAGCAAAGCAACCAAGCTTTGCTTTGCTTTAGTGAAGGAAAATTGATGAGATGCAGGACAAGGCACATAACATTTACTTCATCATTTCTCTTTGCTTGCCCTCTATTTCTTTCTTCTGTTGTTCTTTTCTGACCTTCCTTGAGACAACGCACAGTTATGTCTTAGCACTGCAGCAACGCTACTAGAAACTAAAAGGATTGGAGGCATGATTATACAGATGATCAGAGACTATAAACAGAAGAACTTTCTTACATGCTTATCAGAGGGATTTACCCATGTGATTTGTTCCTCCTCTTTTCTTTTTTTCTCTTCAGGCCTGCAGGCTTGATTGACACAGGGATTCATTATTACTCCCTTCCTGATAACAGATCCTGAAAAAAGGTATCATGCTGCTTGAAGGTGACATAGTAGGGTTGGTTTATACCAGGAACAGAACCGATCTCTTTGTTTGACATTTGCAGTGCTGTCCTATTATCACATATGGACAGCCTAAAGAAACCACGTACAAATTGTAAGTAATTTTGTATTTTCGCTTTCTTGTGTCAACTCTAAAAATCTCACACAGAAATTTAAAGACAAAAATAGGTGTCAAACCTTACTTTGGGCACAGACTCAACTTAGTAATTAAAACCAAATATTAACAACAAATATAATTATAAAAGCATTAAGGGAAATGAGTAGCTACATAACTACGTAATGATGAAATTTGCTCTTAAAGATGCAAATATTATACTGGATAGATCTTTTGGTTTTAAACAGTACAACTTTTTTTAATTGCAATACACATAAGATAAGCCATGTGGTTGAGAGGAAAAGCATGACTGTACTGCAAGTAAAAGATCCATTAAGGCCACCACTCAGTGGTGAATGCCCATGCAGAGTCCAAAACCAGATCTCCTCTGAAATTCCTACTGCCTTCCCAAAAGTAACCCATGGATTCTGTAATATTGGTAATCCATCCAGACTTTTGTATTTAATAACTAGCTATAAGCCTTTCTCTTAAATTCTTTAGTTAGTACAATCATCACATGCACCAAGATACACAATATAATTCTTAGATGCTATGTGAAAAAAAAAAACCCAACAACTAATTTCGGTCAAATTAAGCCTAGGTGCCTTTGGTTCTGATATTGAGAGAAATAGTTAATAATCGTTCTCTAATCACCTCTTCAGGGTTTGACTTAGCTCTCGTTATAGTCTCCACTCTATCATTTCTTTTCAAGCTAAGGAGTCTTATTTTCTCCTTATATGAAAACTATTCTATTTTTCTACTCTACCCTTTTAAATCCTTCTCCGTAATGAGTACTGTTTCTTTCTCTGCTTTATTCATCCTTTGATAGGATGAGTGAAACTGAAAGAGAATTCAGAAAGTGCGTGCACCCTATAATGATATCTTTTCTTTAGCACTTAACTAGATAACATTAACATTGTAATTGTTCTACTAGGTCTTTAACAACTTCGCAGCAATGAACTAATGTTTTCAGAAAACCCTATGTAAGAGGTAAGTCTAAACTTTGGGAACAAAGGAAGCACTTCCTACCTCCAAGGTGTTGGTGAGTATCCTCACCACATCTCAGCTATGTACACAATCAAGATCCAGGTATGCACCTTTGCCTCTGAAAACAAACATGATTAAGCAGTAAAGCAGAGAAACCGTGCTTCAGTGAGCCCTTTAGCCTGCAGTCTTGAAGAACTAGAGCCTTATGCACAACCTGGGCTACAGCTGCGCATAATTAATATGAAAACATGTCTCTACCATCACTTCCCTGGTTGTAAATAGCTGACATTTCTTTATATACATGCACACAAACACAGATAGGTTATTTTTCACCTGAATATATCTATTTGCACTTAGTGAAATGAATGCCATACTTCAATTTATGGCTCAGCCTCAGTATTATGATCCTTCAGATATGGCTTTGTACACATTTTCATCCTAATATACAATATTGTTTGAGGTGTGAATTCCACTATACTGGACACAGATTATTACCCTCTTGGGATTGCGAGTGAAAACCAAGACAATGATCGAGCACACAGATCTGCAGAATCGAAGGCAAAGAACTGTGTATGGACACAAAAATATGCCCAGGCTGATCTAATTACAGGATTGAGTGTTAAAAACTGCTTCTTTGATAACGGAGTATATAGATTCTTTAGTATTAAATATTACTCATTTGATACATATCCCTACTTTCATCCAGAGGAAAGAATGAAGCTACACTTTCAGGTAGTTTTACTTCAGACTACTGATGTTAGCTAAAATTAAAATAACTGTCTATTAGGGAACCTGAAGCAATTGGCCAAGAGAAATAGGAGTTAGAGGACCTTTTCCCAAAAGGCTCAGAGATTTTCATCTCACCGGATGGCTTAGTAGACACAAGCCATAGTTTCAAATCTCGCATCGAGCTTTGTATATCTACTAGAAACACATTCTACATTGATTGGAAGATTGCAAGTGACAGACAACCCACTACAGCTGTAGGTACACAGTTCTACTGTTTCCTGAGCTGGCAGGAAAAGCAAATAACTAGGCATAATATTACTTCACCTTACAGGTCTCACTTCCTGCTTTTCCTTCAAATTATCACCCATTGCAAAGAACACTACTCACACTAAGCTACCTCCACAAAGGTTTCTTGTCCAACAGACCTACTGACTGAATTTCTACATTTATTTTTACAGAATCATAGAATCACAGAATGGTTTAGGTGGAAAAGGGACATCAAAGCCTATCCAGTTCCACCTCCTGCCATGGGCAGGGACACCTCCCACTGGATCAGGTTGCTCAAAGCCCCATCCAGCCTGGTCTTGAACACCTCCAAGGATGGGGCAGCCATGACTTCTCTGGGCAACCTGGGCCAGTGCCTCACCACTCTTAAATAAAAACATTTCTTCCTAAGATCTCATCTAAATCTCCCCTCTCTCAGCTTAAAACCATTCCCCCAGTCCTATCTCTGTAAGTCTCTGATAAAGACTCCCTCCTCAATGGGGACCTAAATAAAACCTAAGTACTAGAAGCCTATTATAAGGTCTCCCCAGAGCCTTCTCTTCTCTGGGCTGAACAAGACCAACACTCTCAGCCTGTCCTCAGAAGGAAAGTGTTCCAGTCCTCAGATCATCTTCATGGCCTCCTCTGGGCTCTCTCCAACAGATCCATGCCCTTTCTGTGCTGAGGACTCCAGAACTGACAGCAAGACTTGACATGAAGTCTCATGGAGATGGAGAAAATCACCTCCCTTGACCTTGTAGCCACATTTCTTTTGATGCTCTCCAGGATAAAGTTTGTATTTCTGGATGTATTTCTGCTTATGCCTGATACTCTGCTTCCCAGCTCTTGAAAGAATTTCAAGGAAGAGAAAAGTAGCTAAATCATTTCAACAAGGCGAATGGAGTGACCTTATACAGGCAAACACCTTGGTCCTGCACACTGGTTGCTCTGTGCTGTCATATTTACTCATTTCCCTGATAAGTCTTTACCCGAGGAACAGCGAGTGATATCTCCCCATTCAGACCATGTACACTTACGTGCCCCCCTGTGTCTCCAGTCCTGTGCTCTGAAAATCTCTCAGTAGCAAACTTGCCATTACACACAACCCAATCTATAACACCAGAGATACAGTTCGAGATATATCAAAAATCTGAGGGAGAAAACAGCCACAAATCTACTAGCTTGCCAAAATAAAGTGTTATAGTGATAGCATAATGTACCTTATGCCCACTTACAAATATATCTTTCGATATCTTGGGTGCTTCAGGGATTCATGAATTATTGGGATCTTGCTTGCATTACCGAGTCTGATTTGTTTGCTGCCTGACAGATTAGGAATGGCAGTTCACTGGTACGAGCCAAGCCCTTTACATCTGCGCTAGGCAGTGAAATGACAAAACACCAGCCATAGTCATGCAAGGACTGGAGGAGACTACCCCAGTGACAAATCAAAGCCACATTTGTGAAAGAATCATGGTGGAGGTTGCAGGAGGTAATGGTTCACTTCTCGCTTCTGTACTAAATAACATGACCTTTAGAACCCACATGTGTCCTCTTCAGAAAACAGAAAGAAAGAGGTGAAGCAGCTGAGGGACTCTGCAGGCAGATTTCTGCCAGTTTTGGATGCCAGAAGGAACATGCATCCAGAAAGAATTTGGTAAACAATGCATAACTTGGATCCATACACTACTATTCAATATTCCAAGCTGCTGTTAAAAGAGAATTCAGGTGTCAGGATCTATATTTGTGCCATGCTGTGGTTCAGCCAAATTAACTACACTTAACAGTGATGGAGTACTGCACCAAAAAAGCCACGCCAGTACTCCAGAGGTATCTCTGGTATCATGACACTGGATTATTTTAAAGCAGAGCAATATACCCAGAGAACTCATAGCACTAAAAACCACAAAGAAACAAAAAAAGAGCTTCACAGAATATAATATATTACTAAAATACTAAGATAACATAAGAAAATTCCTTGTTGTATTATACCAAGGACCAGAGAAGTAATTCTGAATGCATTAAACAGCACTGGCCTCAGAAACAGCACCTCAGTACATTTTCCAATAGGAATGAATCACAATACAGCATTCAGCTGCAGTAATCGAGTGCACGCTGTTTCTATAAATTTATTAAGAAATGTCTGAGGTTTTAATAGTCTCCATGAAATCTTCTGAACAGGTTACAGATTAACCTGCTCAGATTACCGAGCTCCTTACCATTTTGGATTTCTCGTTGACTAGTATGATTTTTAAGAGCTAGAGTTATTCATGTCTTCATTTTCCAATTATTCTAATATCTCTATCTAATCTCTTACTCCTCTGATACAAATGCAATAGTACTGCAACACCTGTCATGCTTCAGATGACCGCTGGAACCTATGTAAGTTCATAAATACAGGTACTGTATACATATGTCCACATGCACTTAAGAAATGCATTTACGTATTAGTAGTATGTACCTAGATCTCCCAGAAATATTCATAAATCAGGAATCAACAGCATTGATACTGAGAAACTGCAGATATTTATAGCTGAGTCAAATTTCAGAGTTGGGGTGAAGCTGGGGAATGGATCCACAGCAAAAGGCACACTCTACACTAGGGTTTTGTAAAAGCATCCACTGAATGATTAACCTACAAAAAAAAAATCACACAAACACAATAATTCTCAGAAAGAGCTGCACAGCTTTGAGATATTCCAAAAGGACTCTTCATAAAGCAGAGACACTGAACAGAAAGCAAGAGTCTAAACAGTTAATATTTGGTAAAGCTGTAAGCAGCTGAAGACATAAGCCTATAATGGAAAGTGTCAGGCATCTTAATAGGCAGGAAAATAAGCATCACCTATAATAAATGAGGGAGGGACAGAAAAAGAGTATATGCAACTTAACCATAGCCTAGAAACCTCGAATAAGTATCACGCTTTGCTGAAAATCAAATTTTTCTTGCTAACAAGTACAGGTTCCTTACATGACATGTTGAGAAGTATATTTCTTTGCAATGCTGGTCTATCTCAGAGGTATCATAAGTATAGAACCATGTAATGTGGCTGTTACTATGGAAACAACTCCTTTTTCTAAGGAAAATCAGAAGGTATAAGTCAAGTAAAATCCCAAATAATTTCTGGTGACATAGGTTGGACACGTTGTTAAACTGCACTCTTAGCTTATTGCATACCTTTCTGTCAATTCTTTCCTATATCTACATGTTTCACATAGAAACCAACAATACTAACTTTTCTCCACATTAATTGAGGTAATATATCCTGGGTATGCAGCACAAATTTCTTCACCTCAGCAGTAAATGCAGAACAGAATAAGAAGGGCGCTGAGGGTTGCTCTACTAAAAGATGTGCCTTTTCCACACCAGAGTCTGACTCACTAGCTAAGAATGGGTGAGGTGGTACAGGTTCCTGAGGGCGTAACTTTTCAACTTCCACGCTGAGCAAAGAAAGAAAAACAGCCAAGATAAAATGGTGTGTCGAGGATAAGGCAATCTGTTTGTTTTCCATACATAAAAATAACTCTAAACATATGGATAACTCATCATGATGAGCATAAGAAACCTCAGGAAAACACAAGAGAAAGATTTAGAGAGTGAATTGCTAAGATCTGCTGTTACAAATTCCTCAATCCCCAAAAGGATGTTACCAGCTAATAAACCCTCGACTCTTACTTTGCTCCTCCCTAAGAACCAAATCTCCAATGTCTACAAAGTCTCTCCAAACAGACCCCAATAATTAACTGTGAACAAATGGTGTAACATTTAACCCTTTTTTTTCAGCACTATTCCCTGAGCCTGCTCTACAGGCTACCAAATATTTTTCCATTATTCAGTTCATCAACAGATTTTATAAACTCTCCATGTCCAAATCCAGTTTTTCTTCACTAAAATTGGTGCCATCACCATCCCAGTGCAGATCTGTTCCTTATCACGTATTTTCAGTTGAAGAATAGATTTGGGGAGATTACCATTGCATTTCCTGCAAAGCTTTTTGGTTTTACAGGCCCTAAAAAACTTTCTCACTATCACTTAAACGGATAAAGACTTTGCACTAGGAAAAATGAAGATGAGGTTGAGATCACACATTGCTTGATAGAGCAAAGCAAAATAAATTTCAGGGAAATAAAACAAAACCACACTTTTTACATAGTCCCACCATGAAGTAATTCAAGGCAGCAGATAGGAGTCTGACTACTCCCCACTTCCTGCAAGTTTGTAAACATGCAGGAGTAATTTAAATCTGAACTCCACCCACAGCAAATACATCTCACATTAGGTTTTTACCTAATAAGAAAGACACTTTGTACAATGCTTCTGTGAACCAGGAAGGAAAAAGGTTAGGGAGTTATAGGAAATGTAAAACCCACTTCAGCCTTTCCATGTGAAAATCAAAACATGAGCATTGCATCTTTTCTGTGTACTTTTCATAGAATGATGGAATTGGTTGGGTTGGAAGGAACTTTAAAGATCATCCAGTTCCACCTCCCCTGCTATGGGCAGGGACACCTCCCACTGGATCAGGTTGCTCAAAGCCTAATTGAAATTGAACACCTCCAGGAATGGGGCATCCACGATTTCCCTGGGCAATCTGTGTCAGTGCCTCATCATTCTCATAGGAAAGCATTTCTTCCTAAAATCTTTCAGCTTAAAACTATTCCCCATCAACCTATCCCTGCAATCCCTGATCAAAAGCTCCTCCCCAGCTTTCTTGTAGCCCCTTTCAGTACTGGAAGGCTGGTCTAAGTTCTCCCCAGAACCTTAGTTAGACAACTGGGACATGGCTTCAGGGACTATATGCAGTGTCAATAGATTGTTACTGCTCCGTACCTGGAAAGCATATCAGCAGATTTAAAAAAAAAAGAAACAAAAAAACCCCCCCAAAAAACAAAAACAAAAAACCAAAAAAACCCACAAAGAAAATGGTTGAGTAAATTTGAATAATACATAAGTGAAAGAAATTGTCACCTGCTAGAAACTTTCCACAGAAACAGAAAAAGGAGCTTCAGTAATTCATCAAATAAGCTATTCACCATGAATTATTCACTCTGTTTTACTACTAAGGCTTCCATGTGCTTCAAGTCACGCAAATGTGATAGGGAGTTATAAACCTGGGAATCAGGGTTGTGAAGGTCTTGCCTGCTCTTACATTTTCTAAGAGAGGAAATGAAGTTAGAATAATTATATTTTTCTATTTTTATCTTGGCTATTAATATCTTGGCTGGATTACTGGGGGATGCAATGTCTCTGCTTTGCCCTTTCAATGGCCCATTTCCTCTAGAAGTTGCTAAGGGGTGGGAATGAGATGATCTTTCAGGTTTCCCTTTGTGAACAGTCTCTCCAACAACCAGTGGTGTCTAGAAGTGAGCTAAAGTGCCTGCAGATCAGAAGACTTGTTTTCAGGAGAGTACTCATATTCATGAAAGCAAGCATTCCAAGGAGAAAGAGCTTCAAGAAAAGTTTGATGAAAATATAACAAAAATAGAAGAAAAGAAGTAAGAAAAGAAGGGAGAGTCACCTAAGGAGCAAAGTGCAATAGTGATTAGGATGGAAGTAGATTAATAGTAGCCTCTGTCCTTCAATTATCTTAAGAAAGGAAGGGGCAAAGTTTCAAAGCACATCGAGACCATAAGGAAAAACTCAGTGTTATTCTGATGAAGAACACCACCATGTCTTTCCAGGTCTGCAGAGAGTTTAAAACCAATGTCTATGAGGGGGAAAAAAGGGGTCCTTCCTTTGTCCCTGAGTTCTCTTTCCTGCAGGAGGCTGCAGAAGGCAGCCTGTGTCCATGAATGGAGCTGTAGGTAAATACATCTTTCATAACTGACAATGCCCTAATGACAGACAGATTTCACTCTATTTACTGAAGAGTAAATAGCCTCTGTTTGCTGGAGCTCTAGAAAGAAAGCTTAGTGAAACACACTGTGACTGTCAAACCACTCACACTGTTTGAAAATAAACAAACAAAGCAACACCCTAATAGCAAATTAGCTTGTCCCAACTTGTGTCCTATAGTTGTGCACTGCCAAGAAGCCTCCAAAGAGGCCCATAAACTGAGTGGAAACATAATAAACTGCTTAGTTCAGAACCCAAGTAAAGTATTTTGGTAGAGTGCTCTTGGGAAGCTGGTATAGAACAGTCAAATTTGTTGTATTTCTCCATGCTGTACTTGATTTTCTGTCTTGTAATGCTGCATATTAGAGTATAAGCTAGTAAAGATAAATTCAGGATTTTTATTACTTCAAAGTTGTAAGATTAATAATCATGGGTAATGCCTATGCTTACCATGTCAATGAGGCTGTGAAATGCCAAGTTGAATGAATAGCTTTAACACACATTAGTTCTCCTTGTGAATCTACAAAAAGACCTTTGCCAGAAAAACACTCAAACCAAGATCAGTATTGATTTTGGTGCCTGGAAAATACACTAGACTGTAAGAGTGTAAAATGATAAGCGTCTACAGAATACTTGAAAACTAATGGAAAAAAAAGGGAAATAAATCTGGAATCCTATGATACGCCAACTCTGAACTAAGAATAAATATAACACCATCACTGTCTATGGCTAACAACGTGTCCCTACCCATTGCAGGGGGGTGGGAATGAGATGATCTTTCAGGTCCCTTCCAACTCAAACTATTCTATGAGATCTATGCACTAATAAGCAAACATATATACTAATATACTAAGGAACATTCAATTCAGTGTACTATATTTAATAGACATTTAATAGAAGAAAGAGTACTAGAATCAATTGAACATTTACAGAAGTTGACGCTAGCATTTATTTTGTCTCATTTGTTTTGCCCCGTTCTATTGACAACATTTTTTAGATTCAGGGTTTGTAGTTTATGCTACTTTCTTTAGCTACATGCACTTTCATCTGATATCAAAACTTCTACTTAAACTGGAAACAGGGAAGCAGGAAGGAAAGCAGACTCAATCAAGATGTACTGTTCTAATGCTATCATAGAAGTGCATCATGACTGGCAAGAGGGAATGGCAGTGAATGAATAACTGACATCAAATTTGTTTTCAATTTGTACTTCAGCACTTTTTCTAAAGCCTCTCAGCAAGTAGTCTAACCTCTGAAATGTGTTGTTTTGCCTTTCCACTAGCTATGAAAAAACACTAACAGGGAGAACATCCTCTGTATTTCAGAAGAGACAAACACACACTTGCACTGGTATTTTCTGTAGGTATGTATGCACATAAATCCTGATAAGAAAAAGGAAACATAAATAAATTAGCAAGATAAATGTCTTAATTTACAGCTACTAAGATTGTTTATCTTCCTTTTTTAGTATGGCAGAGATTTGTAAATGATGCCTGTCTTGCTTACTACACAGAACTGCTACAAGCAGCTATTAAAATATATGAGCATTTAAAATTATCTTAAGGGCATCAAATAATTCTAATAATTTCAAAGGTATAATCAAAACCTATTAACTAAAACTATTTAATTTTTTACAGTTAGAAGTATTAAACAAGGTTAAAAATAAACAGCCTGTTTAGACAACTGACACTACAATTTTCAGTAAAATTCCGTGTGTTCCAAGAGGTAAGCCAATGCTGATATTCATAGACCCTTTAGTTTGGCAGTCAAATGAGGCCTATTTATATTGATGGTTGTTACACCTTTCCTTGCCTACATATATTTTTTAAATCTTCCTTATGTCTTTCCATGAGACAGTACATGAAAAGCACTTTGTTCTTTCTTATTCCATCCACCTTCCTATCTCCCAAAAAATTTTATGGGGGCAAGTGAGTTGGTGAAAAAATGGAAAAAGCTTTCCAGCATTGGCTAGCAAAATTGAAAACTATCTAGAAGAATTCCTAGAAAGCAGTCCCCACATTACTTGTATTTTATTAGGAAAAATAAAGCACTACTGAGGAATACAGATAACACATTTTAAGTCAGAATTAAAAAGAATATTTTGCCATTACATGACTGAACAGGGAAGGATCTGCAGGGCAAGGGAGGGGATTCTGCCCCTCTGCTTTCATGAGACCTCACCGGGAGTCCTGCATTCAGTTCTGGAGTACTTAACATAGAAATGACATGGACCTGTTGGAGTGAGGTCATCCACAGGAGCCCACGGAGATGATCTGAGGGCTGGAGAACCTCCCATACAAGGACAGGCTGAGAGAGTCGGGGTTGTTCAGCTTGGAGAAGAGAAGGTTCCAGGGAGACCTTAGAGCAGCCTCCCAGTACTGAAAGGGCAATACAGGAAATCTGGGGAGCAGCTCTTAATCAGAGAGTTGCAGGAATGGGAAGAATGGTTTAAAGTGGAAAAGGGGTATTTTAGATGATATATTGGGAAGAAAATGTTTCCTCTGAGGGTGGTGAGGCACTGGTACAGATTGTCCAGAGAAGGCATGGATGCCACGTCCTGGAGGTGTTCAAGACCAGACTGGATGGGGCTTGGAGCTGGAGCAACCTGACCTGGTGGGAGGTGTCCCTGCCCATGGCAGGGGGAGTGGAACTGGATGGGCTTTAAACTCCCTTCTGACTCAAACCATTCTATGATTCTATAATATTTGGAAATTACTCAGGCAGCCTCTTGCCATCCAAAATGAAGGTCACACACTGTTTTTATAAAGGGATAATATTTAAACTTTCTTGCTCTTTGTGCTAGATCCAGCACTTAGTGCCAGAGCCTAACTTATTTTCAGTGCTTGTTTCAGCAAGGGCATTCCAAGTCACCAAAGGTTTTGCCGTTCTTAACTGTCACTACTGAAAATCTGTTTTCTAAAACAAAGCTGCTACTTCAAAGTATTAAAAGGACTTTTTTCCACAAGTCTTCCATTGCTTATAAGAATTAGAATAAGAACATAGCACAGAAAAAAACCCTAAAGAAGTATTTGCATGCAGCAACAGGTTGACAGCTACTCAGTCTGGAGGGTGGTGGTGTGTGAAGGAGCATAGTTTTGCTTTATATCATAAAAAGACTTTTAGTAATGTCCCTTTCTCTTTTTCTGACAGCCACTGTAAACAAACCTCGATATCCTTCAAGTGCCACAGTCCCCCAGTTGAAAAACACTACCCTGCTTCTACAAACAACTGCCGGCCACCAGATGGTAGGAGCACACAGTTTCTTCTCTACCCACCCGGTGGTACTCAGGTCTGCTGTTAAATCCTGTTCTGAAGGAGGCAGTGCCTATGGCAGAGGATGCCGTCACCTCTGAGACAATCAGAACCAGGGCCACAGTTCACATCACCAATCAATAATACCAGCAAAGTGGCAGGTTAGCCATATGACATGAGGTCACTGTTACCATTAGCTTTTTCATAAATAATACAAGTTTTTATTTACATATATGTTCGTATTTACATATATGTATAAATGTATGTATTTATATATCCACAGAATTTTTAAAAACAAATAACAGGGGAGTTTGCAACCTGCCACTCACTCAAACATCTTGCCATGCAGCCACATCTGGTGTGTGGAGTTTAGAGATATTTGGCAGTGAATGTTCTTGCAGTCCATCTGCTCACAGCAATACCAACAATGCACCAGGTTTCTAACTGTATTCTTCAGCAATGCTGCAGTGTTTATTGTTTGAGTTGATTGTTTTCCTACTACTTACTACTGATTTGTAAGCTCTGTCTCTTTTTAGCACTGTTTTTGTACAAATTAGAGGAAACACAATAAATGAGCCTACCAGCATAGCCTTTCCTTCCTTGTACCACAATGTGGGGGAGGGCAGGGAGAAGCCCATTATTGTTGGCTTTAGCAAAGTAACTGAATAAGAGAAGGTTTAACATATAGATTTGAATATGTAAATAATCTAGTTAGTAAGAGAAACACATATCTCACTACCATGTATTTAATTTCCACTTATTCTGCTCTCCCCCATGCTGCTTTGCATCCCTGTAGGTCTTCAGTTATTATCATTGCATCAGTCTCACCATGTACACCCTGATGCTCACATGGATCAGCATCAAATTAACATGAATGCTCTCAAGCCTATAGTTCAACTAGACCAGTTCTATGGTTATGACAAATATATTATTGCTTTTCCTTAATTATATACCTTGCTCTTGAACATTCTTTGTGATCCAGTCCCTAGATTTGACTCTGCAACAGGGTCTGCTAACATTAATGTGAAGAACTAATATAGTCACCCTTTTTTTTTCTGAGCTGAGGAGAACTGAAGGCTTGAAGATAAACATCAGTGGCCACAGATGGCTAACAGACACTGGTTTACAGAACAACAGAATAATA
The DNA here is from genome assembly GCA_013389865.1 of Piaya cayana. Classification (NCBI taxonomy): domain Eukaryota; kingdom Metazoa; phylum Chordata; class Aves; order Cuculiformes; family Coccyzidae; genus Piaya; species Piaya cayana. The sequence continues at coordinate 247,932 of WAAB01009279.1, forward strand.
TGAGCCCTAAACTACCTTGCGCCCAAGTTTTTGTGAGATACAAGTGTTCTGATGAATATGGTTCTGTGTTTAAGTCACTTAATCACCCTCTGAAACTTTCCATGGATTTTGCTACATTTTACTTCCCATTGTACCATAATCATTACCTGGCAAAGGAGAAGCCACCTTCTTTTAGACACCTTGCACTTTATGCAAACTGCACCTGCTTAAGCAAAACCATACCTCTATTTGGAAGGATGAAAACAATTTCCTTATGATGTCCCAGAGGTTTATGCTGTTCCAATCCTAGCTAGTCCCATTATCTGTCTTGGTCCTGGCATGACTGAAACAGATTACATCAATTAAATTGGCCAACCTCTTATACAATCACCAAGCTCTTAAGATTTTACGGTATGTTCATCCCAGTGCACAATATCAGCATCCAACTCATTCTACAGGTCATTTCAACACAATTATTTTACAGCAGGAGCCATCAGTATCTATTCATAACACAGTACATTTGAGAATACTACTTTCTTTTAAGAAAAAGATTTACAGCTAAGGGAATGAGGCACTTCTGCACTGTTTTATTTGCCATGACTCTCACTCAACAGCATGGCGCATTTACCTTCCTTTCCCAGAGGCCAATGCACTAAGAGAACAGACTGACTTTTATCCACGTGGTTCTATGGATGAAGCCTCCAAAGCACTTTGGGACCAGGTGGTTAGTACCAACTACTTATTGTTACCACGCAATAGAGCTCATTACAGCATCCATTTATGCACAGAGATGTGTAGTTTGGAACAGTATTGGAAAGAATAATAGAATGGTTTGGGTTGGAAGCGACCTTAGCGATCACCCAGTTCCAGCCTCCCTGCCATGGGAAGGAACCCCTTCCTCTGGATCAAGTTGCCCTAAGTGTCATCCAGCCTGGCCCTTAACAACTCCAGGGATGGGGCAGCCAGAATTTGTCTAGACAAGAACATAAGTGGCATAAATCTCCTCCTCTTTATCGTGCAACACAGATGCTGCAGGGTTCCAAGGCATTATAATCTCCTTTTCTGTCCGCAGTGATATCACCTTGGATTGTACACATAGACCAAAACAACAGATGGACCTCACTCTATGCCTACTGCTTAGAGCCCTGAGAATTTAGTCTGCCCATTGAGGCCTATGCAGTAGGAGAAAGTATTATACACAGGTAAGCGTGAAGTGAACAGGATATATATGAACATCATTCACTTGCAGAGCAGATCAAGTGCTACATGAACAAAGAGGACTGGAGTAGAAATAGAATCTATTAAAACACAGAAGAAAGGCTGGGGGCAAAAATGGGAGAGGGGAAAAAGAGGGGGGTGGGGAGCAAGATCAATATGCATGACAGGAGAAGGGAGAGAAAGGGAGAGAAACACGCACTGTACAAAAGACACAAAGTACTGCAGAAGTGTCCTGAAGGACAACAAAGGCATTAAAGCTATTGGAGAGACACTGAGACGCACTAAATGAGAACAACTTGTAAGTTAGTAGAAGAAAAGCATAAAGGAGGTATAGCTTACACATTAGAATAATACATGTTAGAATAATATCTTAAATTTCCCCTTTGTCCCAAAGCACATCACACACGATTATATAGCAGGAAAGCTGCAGGCTGAAGCACAGGGACTGCTTAGCAGTGCACACAATAGCGAAGGGCAGGAAGAGAGGGACCATCATATTCAATTGAAAGGGTAAGAATTTAGAAAGACAGAATGTAATTACTTAAACTGGAGTCTTGCCAGGATACTAGAGATGCCAACCTTTCTGTAAAGACCTTTAAGAGGTAAAATATTGGATACAAAAGAAGACTGGGAAGATTATATACCAAAGTTCCAAGAGCACAAAAAGAAAATGCACTGCAGAGGAAGAAAGCAAAGCTACACAAGAGGTTACGCTAAGTTACAAGAAATTTCCAAGTGAATTAAGAACATGAGGTCAGTGAAGGAGACAGTATGACAGTCCTCTAAGAGGTAGGAACTATAATTTATTCAGAAGAGGGGGAGAAAGGCAGTAATTCAAAGTGTGCTGGAGCCAAGAATTCAAGTGTAAAGTTCAAAAATGACACATTCTGTCAAAGGGGTTTGAAAGAAGCACACTACAGCCAGTCAAACATTGAAATGCAGGAAATTATTTGGAAAAAATCCACTAGGTCATAATTGTTTTTATCCAAAACCTAAACTGCAACGGGCAGATGTGATGTAAGTGATGATGGGGTGAGACTACATATGAATTTCTAAGTTTGTAACAGAGAAAAATGAAAAAAATCCTAAATAAACAAAGCACAAATTAAGCATAGCAACAGAGAACAAGGGTCAACAGCAAGCATTTTTCATGAGTAAAAGGATGAAGTAGACTTAAATAAGATAACACTGTGACAAATCTCTGTTCTTAAGATTATGGGATAAAACTAAGTTTTCCACCAGCTACTACTGTGTTATGTTAATAGTGAAGAGATGCATGTAATGGCATAACAATTTAAATAATAAACATCAAAAGTAAAGAAGGGGAAGCACCCTTAAAATCCAGACAGACTATTTTCTGGTATACACAAACTGAATATAGTTTGTCTTCTTCAGTAATCCTACATTGACATGACCAGATATTTTGCAGAAACAAATCTGGAGGGGACCAAAAATCAGGGTATGGAGTTCTGAACGAAGGCATCAGAAAATTCAGACCATCCGGTAAAACAAAAAGAAATTACATTGCTTGGGGGAGGGAAGCACAGAGCAGGAACCACTCATGATAACAGTGATGCAAGGAACTGCCCCATTTGCAAAAAAAAATCCTTTTCCCATCTTCCCTATATTTTGGAGAAATAAAGTACATAAAGAAAATGCATATTTGTGCCTATGAACAGGAAACAATTCTGGATGGGGCTCTTTTAGGTGAACTAAATGGCATAATGATTCTGTGAATACTTCCTCCCTAAAGAAACCTTTTGCTTATCCATCTCAGAACAACTCAACTGATTTTCAAGCAACAGAAACCTAAATAACAATAAATACCTAAACAAATCTATTTTTTTTCCTCAGAGCTGTATATTCACAGGTCAAAAAATATTATTGAAGATTTTGCAGTACACACGCAAGGGGACCCACCCACAGCAACCCACTCATAAAGGAACCTATCATCCTCCTGATTTAGAAGCCACTGATTTTGCATAGGATAAAATAAATAAGAACTTAGAAATACAGATGGTGAATCACTCAATTAGTTTTAGCTTTGCATTACAGCAGCTGAGGGAAATTCTGATTGATATGGTGAACATTCAGCTTTCTAAACATAAAGCACATTTCATACAAAGCTGAACATTTTTCTCCTTGTCATACAGAATTATCTTAATTATTGTTTCAAGGAACTGCTTCACATAGAATCATCTAGTAGTCCAAAATGCTGTTCAGAAAATCATCACTGGAATAATTTATGATTTTTTTCTTCTTAACATCTTGGGCTTGTTTGATATGCTTTCCATTTCTTGCTGACAGGGAGGTCGATTAAATCACATTTATATTGTAAACGTATGCATTGCTTTTTACTCTAGGCGGTGGATGAAGAGATACAGAGCCCCATGGGAAAAGCAAGCCAATCCACTTTCATATTGCAAATTTCTGCTGTTCGGAAGAAATGAATGGTTGCCAGGGAAAGCTGGGAATTACTCGAGGATGCAAAATGTTATTTTAGAATCCTTTTGAGAGAGGTTTTTCTCTTCCCCCATCTCACCATTTTCACATCTTCTGCTAATGCAGCTCACATCAGTTTCTATGAAAACAGTGAAGGAATGCACTTCACCAGCATTCTTCAGAGGATCTGTATAAATCAGGCTTTTACTCTGCCTGCATAAAGCAGGCCAGTTCTTTGCTTTCAAAGGGAGAGGGGAGAAGGGATTTGTAACAATTTTGAAAGCATTATGTCTCCCAAAGATCATTTGAGATGAGGAAGGTCACCACATGTTTTTGAACTAAAAGAAAGTGTTAAAAATGGGGAGGGTAGAGGTCATTGCTCAGGGCCACGGAAAAATGAGGCTGCAGTATCATTAACCTAACAGAACTAATTAGTAAACATTCAGCTTTTATGAATTATGCAAAGCACTCAATTTACACTTTTTTTAGATTTCTACCATAACAGAGATAATTAGGAAACATTTACAGCAACACTGTAACCTAATAACACAAGCCTTTCATATCAGGGTACCATCACATTAATACTTCTATATGTACAATAGTGAGAAACAAGTATTATTACCTGAAAAACTTCATGGCAACTGTTTCATCTGTGACCTAAGACCAAGAAGACCATGTTGGTATTTCCTCCTCACTTAAGGCAATACCAAAGAGTCAGTCAGTCAACCCACAAGGTAAATAACTGCCTTTGTACAACTCTAAGGGTTTCTTACTTGTTTAATTATGGTAAAAAATTAGTTTATCTGATTTAACCTTAAGCATACAAGCATTGGCACTCAGGGATTATAGAAACTCTTGGTGCAATCCCGCAGTGGTGTCCATTCCCACTTAGCACCCCTGAAAAAACAGAGCGCTTGGATATTTTAGTAATTATTTTATCAACATGAAGTATTCTGGGATATCAGCTTGGTTCTCTGCTTATTTTTTACACACAACTTGACAAAATATTAAGGTTTCTGTAAGAATAGACAGATAGACAAACAAACAAACAAAAAATCCCAACTCGGAAACACTCAGCCAAGGATGACATCCTCACAAGATACAAAATACCCAAGTTATTTAGCTCTACACATTCTGTATCTGGTGTTGAAACACAGTGTGTAAAGCTAACTAGACCCTTTTCCTTCTCCCCTCAGAGAGAAAGAGACAGAAAACATATATAAAACACTGAAAGAAAAAAAAAGTGGGGCTGAAATCAAATAGGGAAGAGGGGAAAAAACAGATGACAGGGATTAGATAAGAGGAAAAGGAAAGGAAAGGATAAAAGTCTCGTGAAAGTCAAAAGGCATAAAAAATTCCACTACCTGTAGTTTTTCAGGGGGTTAAGGGGATATGCAAATACCCTCCTGCCTTCAGATCTCCTATTTGTGATGCTTTAAAGAAGCCGTTAGATTCAAAGCCCACTGAAGTCAGTGGGAAGATTCACTCCGCTGATCTTTAGATGTTCTGTAAGAAATACATCCTGATTTGGCCACAAGATATTTGATGGCAGTGCAAAGGACTTTCCATATAATCATGGAGATTGAGCTTGTGAGCTGTGGGAGACAAATGCCGAGAATGAATTCTCATATACTAGAGTTTTCAGCTAAAGTGCACAACATAACTCAGCAGATTTTTCTTTTATGTCATCCATCTTTTTTCCTCCCATGTACCACACAATCAAAAAATATACACTATACACCTGGGAACAACAAAAGTTGGTCTGTGTAAATTTCTGATGTTTTTCCTATATACAAAAAAATGAAGTCTTCACAAATAATATTTGCCAAACTTCCATACATTTCTGCTATTTGCATAACTTCAATACTTAACACTTTCTGAAAGGCCACTCTCATGTTATCACTCTGTAAATCTGCTGCTATGAATCAGAATAAAATATACATAGCTCTTCTTCATCCACGTTTGTGTAGTTACAGCCAAGGTCTAACATTCCATCATTACAGCAGAGGCCTACAGGAAAACTAAGGAGGGGATCAGTATCAGAGGGTGCAGGGATAGGATGAAGGGAAATAATTTTAAGATGAAAGAGGGAAGATACAGAAGAAATAGTAGGAAGAAATGTTTTCCTGTGAGGGTGGGGAGGCACTGGCACAGGTTGCCCAGAGAAGCTGTGGCTGCCCCATCCCTGGAGATGTTCAAGGTCAGGTTGGATGGGGCTTGGAGCAACCTGATCCAGTGGAAGGTGTCCCTGCCCATGGCAGGGTGGTGGAACTGGATTAGCTTTAGGGCCCCTTCCAACTCAAACCATTCCATAAGTATATGGTTCTATGAGTTCTGCTTTTCTTCATTGCTTCTTAGGTGCACTAGGCAATGATTATTAATTTTGCTAGGAGTTAGCAGGCACTACTATAATCCCAACAATGCTAAAGTTAACTCAAGGGCCTTCAAAACCAAACTCACTTTCATGACATAATTCCTATACTTTTATTTACCTGATTGAAGGATATTTGCTAGTTTGGTCATCAGACTTTGCTTGGTAAATCACGAGAACATTGCACAGATTGACAGATCTATTGGGCAACAAGACTCATGGTAATGAAGATCTGATACAAGTCACTCAAACTAACTGAAACTATGACAGTCAAGATGTTAAAACAGAGAACAGAGTCCCAAAAGAAGGCATGAGAGGCATTTGTTACTTCTATTCTCCATTCACACCATAGAAAAGAAACCTTCCACAGCTGGTCCTGAGTGCTAGTGGATGACAGAAAGAAATGTTGCTCCATTTCACAAATGAATGGTTCCAGCAGAGCAGAGTTCCAGAGTTGTTGAGTGAACTTGACAGAGCTTCATGATCTTGCAGCCATCATAAGGGCTGAATATACAAACTTATTTATCTTTTAGAGGTACTGTTCCATAAATTGTAAGGAGACAGAAAAACAAAATAATATTGCAGTCGTACAGATATAACAACTTGAAAACTCTGCTCCAGCAGCCCTGTTTGTAGCTGCAGAGATCTACCTACACATTTGTCTGCTGCTCTAGCCTTCTCAGATTGCCAGAGGGCACTGTTGCGACTATGGCAAAAATGCTTTATGTAAATTAAACTAATCTCTGACTCCACCTGAATCCTTTAAATGTTTTAGTCCTGATACAATGACCACTATCTCTTTTGTTTGTTCTGCCCTTCAAGAGCAAAAGTTTGAGGTAGTTCACCTTGACCAAATAATTTTTAAATTCTACTAACATACTATTATTCCAAGCTAGCAGAGATGTGTGATCCAACTCTACCATCCCACAGACATTCAGTCACTGAAAATTTCCTCAACAACTGTTTTGTAACATATAGAACTCTGAAGCTGTACAGATACCTTTCCCAAATCTTCCACCAACATCAGTGGTCTTGGACATTACAGTTATTCTGAGCAAATTAAAAAAAAAAATGCATATTCACCAACATTTTTTCAACCTTAAAAAAATTAAGACTCAAAATAGTCTCCCTCATTTAGGAGGGCATCTAGCAATCCTTTTTTTCTTGAATAATTCCCACTATGAGTAGAACTATATGAATGAGAAGCTTTTGCTCACATAAATAAAAGCTGCCTTGCCTGGTTCCTCATTACTACAAATTCACCTGTCCTTTAGCCTCAGCTTCTGGATGAGCAGAACAGATATTAACTGTACTCATTACAGTCCTCGTTATGACTCTTGCTACAAGAACAAGCTATTCTAATTGTAAGACAGATGAGAAATACAGTGGCATCCTGTAGTAGCATGACCTTTCCAGCACTTCATATTTTGACTTGCTGACCATTCCATCTGCTTGTTGTACACTGCAGGGAAGAACAGAATAGTCATGCATGATGGTAACTAGGTGGAAAGTTAACCCATTACTGTAAACCCATGTAATCTCATTAGAAGTCTTAGTTAGGTCCCGTCTCAACTCCTGCTAAACTGCCAGGGTTTAGCCTGACTTATGTTAACAGCAGCAATAGGCTTTTTTATTGATAGTAATATCTTCAAGACCTCACCCACAGATCAAGCTTCTTTTGTGAAAAAGCAGTGATGGATTACTATTCTGGGGAACACATTGCAACAAGTGACAAATCATATATAATTCTTTGGATATTCATTATCATAACATCCATCTGTCATTAAGGAAGAAATAATATGGAAGCCTGTATTCTTTCTTTTGAAATTTAGTACAAATCTTAAACAGCTTTTGACATCTTTTTTATCAGAGATCTCTAGATTCTTTCATATCACGCAAAATACTATAATACTACTGTGTCACTAATGTCTCAGCTTTTTTATAACTTGACTTGAAGACAGATAAAACCTTAGTCTTCTGTACTTATAACATTGGCACTTGGTAACATCATTATTTCTCTACAATCTGAGCCAAAACTCCTTGGCAAGCATATATCTTGGGGGAGGGGAAAGAGGAGGGGAAGAAGATGGGAAAGAGGAGGAGGAATGAAATGGGGAGCAAGCAGAGGAGCAAGGGGGGAAAATGAGGTGGGGAGTGAGGGGAGAATGAGCTGGGGAAAGAGGGGGAAAAGGACTTAATTGACAGTTGACATCAGGAAGGATGTGAAAGATAGGCTGATATAGGAAGTTGCAATTTTAAGGTACAAATCAGGACAAACCTAGCTCTAGCAGAGAAATAAAGAAAAAAATACATCAGAGAAGAAAGATATGGATCTGTCAGCAATTGAATTTACGATTTTGAACTTGAAACATTAGTGGCCCAAAAAGAAATATTCTATATATAGCTAAAACACAAAACTGCTGAAGTGTGACTGGGAGGTCAAGAGGTAGATATAAAAGCAGAGGATATCAAAGTTACAACACTGCCTTTGCAAGAATAGATATACAGGTGTACGTATCCTTATGGGAAAGCTGATGCAAATATGGCTGTCAAACAAAACCAAAATAAAACCAAACTGAGCAAGAGCCTGTTATTTTGGCTTCTTAAAGTCTGAGAAAGCTACAGCATTCTAATTGTTCTTTGCCTGACTTCTATGCAGTATGTAAATAACTCCAGTCATAAGGAATTAATAATTTATGAGCAATGATGTTAAAATTAATTCTCCCGTGTCTAATTTTCTTCTTTAAAAAAATACACAATACACAGTGGAAATGAAAAAGGCTCAAGCTGTTTTACACTAGTTAAATGTATTCATGTTTTCTATAGTGCACTCTCTCTCTTTGTGTGAGAACTATTAACTCTTATTAATATTATTATTTAATAAGATCAGTAAAAATTAAACTCTGTCATTAAAAAACCCAGAAAGATGTTTCCTTTTGTTTACAGGTAATTAGGTAATTTTAAAACAGCACACAGAGAAAGAAATTAATTAATTGGGAGGGAGGGGGGACTAGAGAGGTACTGATTGGTACAGCATGAAGACCTATTAAATGGTATGTTGTGATTCTTAATGTATTTCAGTTCAATGATAGTATGCAAAGTACATCTTACAAATTCAGAATTTTGCAAGCCATTAGTTAGCTTTCCTGTGAAAGAAAATGTTTAAATCTTGTTTTACAAATGAGCAAGGGACATATTGTAAGAATTTTTCCAGAGATGTTTCAGGTAGGTTTATAAAACACAAAATAGCAAGTTGGTGATATACCCAAGGCTGGAATGCAGAAACTCTTTGTACTGAAGCAAGATGCACTGTAGTATCTGCAGTTATCTAAGGGACTGGTACTCATGCACATTTTGTTTCTCTAAATAGCTTTTCATTCACTGCAGGCTGTGTTGGGCTCCAAAGCAGAAAGCTTCATGCTTTCCCCATGTGCTCATGGATGAGAAGCTCAACATGAGCTGACAATCTGTGCTTGCAGCCAAAAGAGCCAACCATAACCTGGGTTGCACCAGAAGTAGTGTGTTAGCAGGGCAAGAGAGGTGAATCTGCTCCTCTACTCTGCTCCAGTGAGACCTCACCTGGAGCCCTGCATTCTGTTCTGGAGTCCTCAGCATAGAAAGGACATGGATCTGTTAAAACAAGTCCAGAGGAGATTACAAAGACAATCAGAGAGCTGGACCTGCCCAGAGAAATCATGGATGCCACATCTCTGGAGGTGCTCAAGGCCAGGCTGGATGAAGCTTTGAGTGCCCTGATCCAGTGGAAGTTGTCCCTCCCCATGGCAGGAGGGTTGGAACTATATGATCTTTAAGGTCCCTCCCAACTAGAAACTCCCGATGATTGATTCTAATAATCTCATTCTGATTTTTGTGTTGTAGGTTTTGAGGTTTTTGTTTGTTCTCTTTCTCCTTTTGAGGTGGCAATGAGATAATCACAAGAAAAACAGAAAAATATCCAAGCACTTAAACCTGGTAGCAGTCTCTTAATGTATAAATGCAAGAAGGCATTTACAAAGTTGCTCTGTCAATTGAATATTTAGTCAACTAAGCTGTTGCCAACATGTTTGAACACTATTAGATACCAATATTTTCACTGAAAAAAATGTACTCAAAAAACACAGTGTGAGAGGTTAAGTTAAGTGAACGTGCTGTGTCTAAGAGTATTCAAGACCTTACACATTATTAACTTCACATCCCTACAGAACACCCAGATGTGGTCAAATTAAAAATAAAACTAATGGCAAGAACTCATTAGATTGTCAGAGAAAGTCAGTGATAATGATAGTAATAGATTAGAACACAAAGCCATGTGAGTGCCCAAATTATAATAAAGATATCAAGGTGCAGAGTATAAGATGTATAACTTGATAATATTCAAAAATATATCATTGTTTCAGTCTCAGCTTAGGCAACTACTACTAGATGAAAAAGAATTTTAGGAAATATAATGAATGTACCTCATATCTTCATATCGTACATCATACAGTACCTTTCATCCAACATATTGCTATTTACTATTATTAATGTGCCATTTGTGCTAGATCCTCCTCAGTCAAGATAGCAAATGTCAGGTTTTCCCTGAAAGATCTTCACATTCTTGATGTGAAACACCAGTCAATTGGTTACACCAATTTAAAGAAACACAGAAATGCTGGCGTTGTCTTAAAAATTACTTTTAATATTCCTACCTCTATCTCCCCAATTCAACTCTGTTAATTGTAGCATTTTTGCATTAATAACTTTGCTGTTTCTAAATTAAAAATGTAATTTCCAATGTTAGTCAAATAGTACAAAATTACAAATCCATCACCAGCTATTGGAGAGCCATAAACACTGCAGGTTTGTAAGTTTTTTTAAAAGGATTTTGCTCCACCAGTAGCATGAATTTGGCAGTTCCTGCAAGTAAAATTCACATCAGAAGCATCTACAAGGCTGTATATAATTTTTAAGCAAGTGCTTGCTAGCTCCCTAATCTAGAAATCATTTTTTGATATTCGGAAAAGATATTTTAGTTTAAGCATGACTGCTTTCTTCTCTAAGGCAACCAAGAAAGAGGTTTCTTTACTTAACACCTTCAGTGTTGCCAGTCTGCTCTCCTGTCTCCTGACACTGGAGTTTCAAAGAGAGACTGCATTCAAATGAATCAGAGGATGGATCTGAGGATTCTTACCATAGCTGTATTTCCTGGGTGTACCTGGTGGAAGTTTATCAGCATTAGAGAAGTTAATTAGTCAGTTGAGAACTGGAATCTCAGCAGGCTAATTTTTGCTGTCAGGGATAATGATAGATTTTTCAAGCCTTAAACCAACAATTGGTGCAAAAGATCAACTCACTAATGATTGTCAATTAGTGGTGTGACTGTTGACTTCATTTTTCTGTCTTTGAAAAACATGTCATACTCATTCAACAACAGCCCACGCCACCTGTATTTTGCAGCTGTGAAAATACAGATATTCCAAATAAACCCCCAGAGACACCAGAGCTAAATGTTTTTTGGTAAACAGTAAATGTCTTATCGTTGTAATGTTATTAACTGTGTTCATTTGCCTAGAAAAACACAGTGCAGCAGTCATAACTACAGAATTATCTAAACATCTCTGACAGTAAGTTAAACCATTCATTATAATAGCTTATAGCTATCTTCATGCAAGAAGTAAAACTAAGACTGTAGTTAGGAAACTGAAGGTTGCCTCTGCAAGCAACAACAGATTACAAGCAATCTCCAATAGCTATGAAGATATCTAACTTTAGAGTTTGTACATTCACATACACACGTCTATAATTGTAGCAATAGTGGAGGTGATCAAGAGGCTCTATAAAGGAGTGCAACACTCTTCAGTAAGCAAGAAAGTAAAACCAGTTAAAAGAAATTTACGTTCATCCCAATTCAATGCTGCCTTTCATTTAGAAAACTAAATAAAATAGAATCATAGAATGCTTTGCATTGGAAGGGATCCTTACACGTCATCTAGTCCAATCCCCCTGCAGTGAGAAGTGACATCTTCAACACAATCATGTTGCTCAGAGCCCAAATCCAATCTGACCTTGAATGTTTTTAGGGACGGGGCCACCACTAACTCCCTGGGAAATCTGTGACAGCATTTCACCATCCTCATTGTACAAAATTTCTTCCTTATGTCCAATCTAAATCTCCCCTCCCTTAGTTTAAAACTGTTACTCCTTGCCCTGTCACAAGAGGCTTTGCTAAAAAGTCTATCCTCATCTTTCCAGTAGACCCTATCAGTACTGAAAGGCTACTCTAAGGTCTCCCTGGAGTTTTCTCCAGGTTCAACAACCCCAACTCTCTCAGCCTGTTCTCATATGGGAGGTTATCGAGACTTCAGGTCATTTTTGTAGCCCTCCTCTGGACCAGTTCCAACAGCTCCATGTCCTTCCTGTGCTAAGGGCTTAAGGAAGAGCATGGTTCTGTGGAAGAGTTCAAAGGATCACCTGACAACATAATTTCAGCAACCAAAATCCAAGCAGCAATGGGAACTTCCAAAAGCCTTCGTAATAAGTGCATGTTCATCAAATGTAAATATAACCTTCTACTCCCACAACAAATGCTCAAAATGGTAGTTTCCCTGATAGCAATTTGAGGGGTGCCTTTAACTGAGTTGCTGCAGAAAAAGAGTAGCTGTGCCTCTGCTACTAGAAATCTAAACAGAATCAAATCAGATTTTTATTCTTCCTTCATGTTTAGTAGAGTAGGTCATTAGCAATAAAGACAAGGAAATAATACTGCAGTGTATGAGAGTAAATGCTAAGCACCAAGAAGTGTGCAATTTATGTGCCCAAGTACACACCACAGACGCAGGTTCATGCCAGGAACAGTACAGATGCTTCTTGATTCCTAACACTTTCAGCCCATTTTATCATCTTATGAGACCCCTCAATGAAAAACCTCAACTCAGAGTAGCTTAACACCCTTTAACAAGTTTCTTAGCCCTAAATGGGAAGGGCAGTCCTTTCATACGAGGAAGAATGTGCTCTCTTCCATCTCTTCGCCAGTTGCTCCTTAGGGGTACGGAAGGTCTCATTGTGTCCTAAATGCCTCCTCCACTGACTCTCATGGCCACAACTGTTCTGCCTTAGCCCTTGATTACTTTGGAAAGCAATAGAAAACACAAGCATCAGTAGCTGAAGGTACAGCCTGAGGCCGATGGATCCATTTCCCAGATTTCACAGATAGGAATAACAACTTCACAAACGACTGCAACAAGACTGGCCAGTCAGAGCCCTAGCAAATGCACACATACATACATAGTCAGAGCATGAAGCTCTGAAAAGGGTTATAATGTATTTAAACAAGCCTTCCAGAAAGACTACTACCCAGGCACTGCAGAGCTACTGAAAGGCAGATAGCAACATGTTTAGAGATCTACTGTGCCTTCCCAAACTATCCAGGGCAAATGACTTTTCTAGAGAACTTGTTCAGTATTTTGGGAAGAAGATAAAATATCTTCTCTGTGATTTCATTCAGAAAATTAAAATTTACAAAACTTGTCCCCATATTAGATATAGAAAGACATGAGAAGCTGAGTGATTAGTTAAGTTCCCTCATCTATTGGTAGTGCTGAAAGGAACTTGGTTGTAACACTACTTCATTTATCATTAAACCCCAAGTAATTGAAATGCATAGATAAGAGTTTTGGGACTTTTTGTTAGTTTCACTAAGCATAGAAGTTTCATCATCGTTGAAGAGTTCTGTTACGACTTGATTTAAAAAAATATCAAAAAGAGCTATCCCAACTAATAAGAATGATAAAATCCTTTTTGGAAGTCAGAGAAAAGGATACTTTTAGCTAATCTTCAAAATGCTAGGTTTTTTACTAACACATGCATCCCCTGAGACACTTAAAGTCATCTAAGTAATATCGTACCTTGTAAAGTTTCACTTGTACTACCCCACCAGTCCACATCTGTGCTACTTTTCTGAAAGGGTTTCTCTAACGGCTGCCACTTCATTCTGCCTGTCCTCCGTCTCATACTGCTCCTCCTCAACAACTTTCTCTTCCCTGATTTCTGCCCATTCCCTTGTTCTTTCAGCTAGTGGTCTTCAAGAACCTCTTCCTTGTGTTTCAAGTTCATGCTTCAGAGCATCAAAGTGCTAAATATTCTCAGAGAATTAGAGTTAAGGTCTGTTCTGATATCATTCTGAGTAAAAGACAATTTCAGAATTAAAAAGAGGGAAAAAGGTAATCTTCTCAATATAGATAAGGCACAAGAAAACTCACACTGAAGGGCTGAAATCTGAGGATACTATATGCAATGTATAACAGCATCTAGGAAGAAGATGAGGAAGCCTCAAATAAAAGCATAATGCTTGGTTCTGCCTTTACTGAAAGCAACAGGGATTCAGTCAGTATAGGAACCTAGATAAGCAAAAATTCATGAAGATGTATGATTTTAAAATACTAAACTTTGGAGCCCTGGAATTTGACCAGCAGTTTCTGAGCCTTACCAAATCACAAGTTCCCCCATCAGAAAAGGTTAGGCTTATTTACTTATTTAGTAACTATAGCTGAATGGATGGTACAATTTCCTCATTCTGGCAGCTGGCACAAAGAGAAAACTGCTAAAACCCATGACAGCTTTAATAAAAGACACCAGAGCTAATGCTGCCCCCCCCTTTCAAAAAGCCAGTGAGGGCCAACCCCCCAAAGATATTGAAAAGACACTGCTTAGTCAGAGCAGGAGCTGTGAGCATTTAGCAATTCCAAAATAAAAAGTAAGAAATCCAGCTTCCATCATCATATCACAGTCTAGCAATTAAATACTGTATTTCTGTATAAAACTTCACAAGGAAAGCTGATATTAAAAGTAATTTTTAAACTATTATTTTCCTAATGTCCCAGTCCTTGCAGTAATGCCTAGGCTGGATTGTAGTTATTAGTAGTTATTTCTGACTTGGTACCAGTAAACAACAGTGGGAATCTTCTATGGGTACTTTATTTTCTTTGCCAGAGTTCCCATCTTGACTTGTTTCAGCAACCTTTTTGTGTTTTTTTGTTGTGGTTGTTAATTTAGACAGCACAGTCCTGGGAACAGACATTGCAGTTCAGCTTGCACCTATGTGGAAAAATGGAATTTCATCCTCATCAGGGACTTCTAATTAGGGACCCAAATTAAAGTAACCTTTGCCTTATTTGTCTTTTTTAAAAGCAGGCAAAACCAGTAACCTGACCAGTAAAGTTAGTGGTGCCATTGGCATCTTTCCATTTATGATTTCCAGAAAACCATGTATATGCTTCAGTACCAGGACACACCATAATGAAGCTTTTTTAGTTTTATTATTATTTTATATTAAACCTTGAGCTAGGCTAGACAGCATATCATGTATGAAGGGGAAAAAGAAAACTTCACGTCATTGGAATTGTGTCTCAGTGGGGGCTGAGAGCTTGGATGTTCTTTGGTTATTGCTATTCTGAGTGCTAAGATGGCTGTTAAATATTTTATCAGCCAAGACTAAAACCAAGAAATGTGCTGAAAACAAGGGCTGAATGATCTCTGTTTTGAGTCTCATGCTGTGCAGATACACAAGTAGATTTTCTTTTTTTTTTTTTAATTTCCCCTGCTTCTTCTCTTTGTTTCTCTGAAATATCTCCCCTGAAGCAGCTACTCAGAGGGTTTTCGTTGCCACAGCAGTGGCTGTAGTACCGTGCACTTTATAAGGACTGACAGTTAACCGAAGTAAACATAAGGACACAGCCGCATTAGGGATGTCAGTCTACAAATAGAAATTTGTTGTAATTCTCTGCATGAGGTCTGGGAGCAGTCCACGGCTGAATTAAGAGCAGTGCTTTTGCAGTTTTTATGAAGCTGATGCATGTGACTATCCTCCTTCCCTCTGTCACACCAGAGGCTTGGGTGATGGAAAATCATGTGATTATCTATGCACATATGTGTGTTGGCACAACAAAATGTACCTCTCTTCCCAGGCTCTTGCTTTTCATGTCCCCAGTCAGCTCTTGTCAGTGACTCCCTAACACTGAACATGCTGATTTACTTGCAGTGGAAGGGCACAAGAGCTAGGCAATGCTCCTTTCCCTCTTCCCAGGTCCTTTTTTCTTTGCCTCCCCTGCAGAAAGCACCTCTTAAAAATCCTTTTTCTGCTGTAAACACCAACTTGCAGCCATGAATTTATCTGTGCTTTCCATTCTGTTGTTTGCGCTGTCATCTGCTAATAACAGCATTTTTTTACCACCATCTGCAGTGCTGAGCTCGACCTGTGGTTTCTCTCTGCCGTTTCTAAGAATTTGACAAATAAATCACAGTTGATCAGCGGATCAAACATGAAATATCCAGGCACTGCATTCTGGCTTAGCCTTTGTTTCAGGGAGTTGAAGTGACAGATATGTTTCTCCTCTCACGTACCTGCCCATGAGGAAACAGCGAGAGTCGGGGTTCAGTTGTGAAAGCATTACCAGGAGATGATTGAGAGCCAGGGTTGTGCTGAAGCCAGGGCGGTTTGATGCTGACAGAGCCCTGTATGCTAAAAGAGAGCAGAGCCTGGACTGTGTCTGGAAAGGGTCCATCTTTGTTTCATGAGGTGGAGCCATTTCGTTAAAGGTTGATAGGTTTAGATAAGCAAAAGAGAAAACACAGTAAAATGCTCTGCTCGTCTGTGTGGGCTTTTCATTTGTCTGAAGTCCTGGGCTGGGAAAATGTCTGCGGTCGGAGCCATGTTATACTTCCTCTGAAATCAGAAGGTATTGATTTTTTTTTTTTTCTAGCAATATTCTCCCCCCTCCCTGTTTCCCGCATCTTGTGTGGTGGTAGAGCAGCTGCAGCCCAGGGAACTGTGGGAACGGCTTTCCCATCTGAGCCCATTAGTCACCAGATGTCACCTTCTGCTGCCAGTGCCTCCAACAGCCCGCCAGACAATGTCCCATGCATGCTGAACATCTGAACACAGACTCATTCAATGACAAGGACAGCTCGGTGGGTTGCGGTGACCCCCCCTGCTCTGTGTTTGCAGTGACACCTAAGCCAGCCCCCCCATGGAAGATGCGCTGGGTGCAGAGCAGAAAGGGGGGTCCTCTCTCCCCCCTTCCCCTCTTTTCTCTTTGGTTATAAACACCTCTGTCCTGAAAATGTAATTGACTTTATTCACCGGAGGAAATACCAGCTCCTCTATCGATTTCTACATTTGCTGAATTTATTTTGTTTTCTTCTCTGTGTGATACCATAAAACGTTAATAAAGAGGTGGCGTAGCTCAAACAGAAAATTATTTGTTATTCCCTACAAAGAGTTCAGTTCAGTTTTGTTGGGTTTTTTTTAAACTACCATATTTTAAACATTTCTGCGCAACTGCAGGGAAAGAAATTATTTAGCATCCACAGCCTTTATCTGGTGCTCATTAGCAAGTTGTTTATGGGGCTGCAGAATGCAGGGTGGAAGGCTGCTGCACAGCCCACAAGCACGTTCCTCTCCACATTAACAATTTCTTTTATAGCCTCACCGAGCTCTCCCAGCATTTCACTATGAAGGGACAAGCAGTTACTGGAATAGGATTTTTCAGTGCTATTTTAAACAGTAGAGAAAATCCAATAGACAAACATCTATGGAAACTAACAGTGCTATAAAATCCACTTTATTAAAACTCTGCTGAGTTACATGAGGGAGTGTTTTCATGGTGGTGTACCAGAATGTGATACTCTACAATCAAAACCTGCTTAAAAATTTGCTCACAGTGCAGTCAGTAATGTCACCATACTTGAAAAATTGTGTGAGTATTTCTAAGGTGAAATTAAGAATAAAAAGAAAACAGCAGACAAAACAGACTTCAATTGAAATTTTAGGTGCTTCCAATTATGCCAAGCAGAAAGTATGTTGTGATATCAACTAAGATGATATGCAACTTAAGATAAAATGCAGAGGAGATTTAAGAGGAAATTTAGGGGACAGGTGCAAGAATTAGAGTTTGAGCAGTTGAAAAATTTAATTTAAGCTCATGTTTTTACATAGAACTGAAATAATACTGTGTAAAACTGAAATATTTTCAAAGACATTGGAAAAACATTTTCATTTCTTACAATGTATGCTTTGTCACTGAAACATCCAGATATATTTTTCTGAATTTTTTGGTGTTCTCTTTGAGTTTTTTTATCAGGTTAAAAAAAATTGCATTTAATTGTGATCCCACAGAAAATAAAGACTATTTTGTCACTGTATTCAATGGGCTAGGAATCCACTCTTAGTCTTTTATTAAAAAATACAGAGTTAACTAAAAATTCATTCTGCAGAATTTTAAAACAAAAGACAAATAAATTTTGTAGCTAATATGGTGATGCCTTCTAGAAAGACCATTTTTGCAAGATGCTGATTCTTGAGAATGCCCTTCTTATAGTTTGATTAGACATCTGTGTATATAAATGTACTCACATGTATACATTAAAAATTACATTTTATCTGTGTGACATTTTACAACAAGGTCTAGGTAAGAGGTTTTAGATTTAGGCATCCTGTGAGATTCCTGTAACTGCTGCAGGTAGGATCAGATACCTTGTGGCACAGGGATACAAAAGATGGGGATTCCCTATTCGGGTGCTTTACTTGAAAACATCATAAAATGGTTTGGGTTGGAAGGGACCTTAAAGCCCATTCAGTTTCAGCCCCCCTGCCATGGGCAGGGACACCTCCCACTGGATCATGGTACTCCAAGACCCCATCCAGCCTGGCCTTGAACACCTCCAGGGATGAGGCAGTTACCACTTCTCTGGGCAACCTGGCCCAGTGCCTCTCCACTCTCATTAAGAATTTCTTCCTAATGTCTAATCTATATCTTCCCCCTTCCAATTTAAAGCTGTCCCCCCTGATCCTATCATCGTTCTTATTAAAACCTTGTGCTTGAGCCAGTTTCCTTATCCAGAGTGATTTCCTTTGATTCATATACTTCATAATCAGATCTGCATGTCACAGGGAGTTTAACGACAGAGCTATTTTTTCTAGGGAAGCTTAGCATCCACATCATCACAGAAATGGAATGCTGCNAGGGTGGAGTGGTAGAAATGATAAAAATCAAAAGAAATCAGAAGGTATTGATTTTTTTTTTTTCTAGCAATATTCTCCCCCCTCCCTGTTTCCCGCATCTTGTGTGGTGGTAGAGCAGCTGCAGCCCAGGGAACTGTGGGAACGGCTTTCCCATCTGAGCCCATTAGTCACCAGATGTCACCTTCTGCTGCCAGTGCCTCCAACAGCCCGCCAGACAATGTCCCATGCATGCTGAACATCTGAACACAGACTCATTCAATGACAAGGACAGCTCGGTGGGTTGCGGTGACCCCCCCTGCTCTGTGTTTGCAGTGACACCTAAGCCAGCCCCCCCATGGAAGATGCGCTGGGTGCAGAGCAGAAAGGGGGGTCCTCTCTCCCCCCTTCCCCTCTTTTCTCTTTGGTTATAAACACCTCTGTCCTGAAAATGTAATTGACTTTATTCACCGGAGGAAATACCAGCTCCTCTATCGATTTCTACATTTGCTGAATTTATTTTGTTTTCTTCTCTGTGTGATACCATAAAACGTTAATAAAGAGGTGGCGTAGCTCAAACAGAAAATTATTTGTTATTCCCTACAAAGAGTTCAGTTCAGTTTTGTTGGGTTTTTTTTAAACTACCATATTTTAAACATTTCTGCGCAACTGCAGGGAAAGAAATTATTTAGCATCCACAGCCTTTATCTGGTGCTCATTAGCAAGTTGTTTATGGGGCTGCAGAATGCAGGGTGGAAGGCTGCTGCACAGCCCACAAGCACGTTCCTCTCCACATTAACAATTTCTTTTATAGCCTCACCGAGCTCTCCCAGCATTTCACTATGAAGGGACAAGCAGTTACTGGAATAGGATTTTTCAGTGCTATTTTAAACAGTAGAGAAAATCCAATAGACAAACATCTATGGAAACTAACAGTGCTATAAAATCCACTTTATTAAAACTCTGCTGAGTTACATGAGGGAGTGTTTTCATGGTGGTGTACCAGAATGTGATACTCTACAATCAAAACCTGCTTAAAAATTTGCTCACAGTGCAGTCAGTAATGTCACCATACTTGAAAAATTGTGTGAGTATTTCTAAGGTGAAATTAAGAATAAAAAGAAAACAGCAGACAAAACAGACTTCAATTGAAATTTTAGGTGCTTCCAATTATGCCAAGCAGAAAGTATGTTGTGATATCAACTAAGATGATATGCAACTTAAGATAAAATGCAGAGGAGATTTAAGAGGAAATTTAGGGGACAGGTGCAAGAATTAGAGTTTGAGCAGTTGAAAAATTTAATTTAAGCTCATGTTTTTACATAGAACTGAAATAATACTGTGTAAAACTGAAATATTTTCAAAGACATTGGAAAAACATTTTCATTTCTTACAATGTATGCTTTGTCACTGAAACATCCAGATATATTTTTCTGAATTTTTTGGTGTTCTCTTTGAGTTTTTTTATCAGGTTAAAAAAAATTGCATTTAATTGTGATCCCACAGAAAATAAAGACTATTTTGTCACTGTATTCAATGGGCTAGGAATCCACTCTTAGTCTTTTATTAAAAAATACAGAGTTAACTAAAAATTCATTCTGCAGAATTTTAAAACAAAAGACAAATAAATTTTGTAGCTAATATGGTGATGCCTTCTAGAAAGACCATTTTTGCAAGATGCTGATTCTTGAGAATGCCCTTCTTATAGTTTGATTAGACATCTGTGTATATAAATGTACTCACATGTATACATTAAAAATTACATTTTATCTGTGTGACATTTTACAACAAGGTCTAGGTAAGAGGTTTTAGATTTAGGCATCCTGTGAGATTCCTGTAACTGCTGCAGGTAGGATCAGATACCTTGTGGCACAGGGATACAAAAGATGGGGATTCCCTATTCGGGTGCTTTACTTGAAAACATCATAAAATGGTTTGGGTTGGAAGGGACCTTAAAGCCCATTCAGTTTCAGCCCCCCTGCCATGGGCAGGGACACCTCCCACTGGATCATGGTACTCCAAGACCCCATCCAGCCTGGCCTTGAACACCTCCAGGGATGAGGCAGTTACCACTTCTCTGGGCAACCTGGCCCAGTGCCTCTCCACTCTCATTAAGAATTTCTTCCTAATGTCTAATCTATATCTTCCCCCTTCCAATTTAAAGCTGTCCCCCCTGATCCTATCATCGTTCTTATTAAAACCTTGTGCTTGAGCCAGTTTCCTTATCCAGAGTGATTTCCTTTGATTCATATACTTCATAATCAGATCTGCATGTCACAGGGAGTTTAACGACAGAGCTATTTTTTCTAGGGAAGCTTAGCATCCACATCATCACAGAAATGGAATGCTGCATTTAAGTTTATACATGACATAGTTTAACATCAATGAGAGAGTACTCAGTCTACGCAGTTCAGTAGTTTATCGCTGGTTTTGTTTCCTGGGCATGTTAGCCCATACCAGAGCAACACTGTGGCATCACTTTTGTCTGCACAGCCTCAGGCTGCATTTTATAAAACATGACCAGTAATAGTAATACTTCATTACAATGTAAACTACATTTTTAGCATTCAGCTCAAAAGGAAGCATCAGTATGCAGTATGTCAGAAAAATTAGGCCCCTGTGGTCTGCAGTGAAACACCTGAAGTTACTGAAATCTTTCTGAAATTCAGCTCAACATTTCCAAAATCCCCCCAAAATCAAGATTTGTTTCTAGATACAGCAATTAGCACAAGTATTTATGGACACAGCCACTTCACACCCACATGCCTTCCTACAGGTGCAGAGCTTGCACAAAACCAACATCATTAATAGTATGTTGACTCAAATATCAATAAATTCAAACAGTGTCCAAAGTGTTTAGAATTTTTTTTCAAACCGTTAACAACTACCATTTGTAAGACTCTGGAAGCAATCCATGTGAAAGGTTATGTTTCTATTATCAACACACCTCAGGACTTAATAAACAAGCCTTTCAAAACACCACACTGAAATTTGGCATTTTCATTTTGTGCTTGCGTGTTCTTGAACTGTGTGCAATGTACAGGAGAAAAAAAAAAATAGCAGGAAGGTTATTTTCAAAATTAAAAATCAGCATTGTTATTGTTGCTGGTTAAAAGGTGCCCCAAACCATATAAAATTGATTTTTATTTTTAAGCAGTAATGATCAGAGTCTAGGGCACTGGCACTGAATTAATGATTGGTTGGGTGGAGCTGATTCCATTAACCTCAGGTGCTCATTAATCCCTAGAAGTAACTTCTGCCGAGGTCATTAGTGCTATTAATACTAAATACTAGCTGTCTAGGTACACTCAGTCCAGAGAAGAGCAACAAGGCTGGTGAAGGGGCTGGAGAACAGGCCTTATGAGGAGCGGCTGAGAGAGCTGGGGTTGTTTAGCCTGGAGAAGAGGAGGCTGAGAGGAGACCTCATTGCTCTCTACAACTACCTGAAGGGAGGCTGTGGAGAGGAGGGTGATGGCCTCTTCTCCCAAGTGACAGGGGACAGGACNACCTGGTCATTCTATGATTCTATGATTCTATGATCTAGGTCCTGGTAATACCATCTATGTCTTGAAAGAACTCACACTCCACATATCATTACATTTTCTTACCTTGTTGAGTCAAACTGATTTTAGGGACTGGGTTTGGATGTATCTTAACATAGATAAAATTTTCACTTATGGTCTGTACTACTTCTATACTGACATGCAGAACCAGCAAAAACTCACTCAAAGCCATTTACAGCTGAGAGGTAGCAATTGTTACTGCAGTTGATACTGCAGCCCAGTGCACAAGTTTTCTTTCTTTGACGTTTGTTTAAAGGAGGTGGCAGACACCGGTTTCAGCTCGTAATGAGAACTGAGGTGGTGGGAGCTGCATTCTAATTTGAAAAGCAGGAACTAGGTGGTAGTTGGAAAGAGTTTTCTGAACTCCTTGGTTGTGCTGCACAAGCTCGCTCACATTGCCTATCATGGCTTCATGCTAATATCAGAAGTATCTGGTGACAGAGACCAAGAGCCTGTGTAGCCTCATGGAGTCGCATAAGGCCAGAGCTTGAATATATACTAGGCCAAATCTAAGACTGAGCCCTGAAGAACATCATCAATTTTAATTAACTTTACAAACCCATCCTACCCTGAACACTTATGCAGCCTCCATTACTAGACTGAGTGTCACAGTTTTATATCAGATAAACAGAATCAATATTTAAAACAGAAGCATGAATTAGTTTTAATCACTGACATAGTAAATTCACCCAATGTTGCTTTTTTGCAGCTTCCTTGTTAGTTCTCATAAACATAACTGAATTATCTTCCATAGCATTGATTTAGGATGTGTAAAAGGACACAGGCTGGCATTGAGATAATTAAGTCTACTCTGTCTATGATATACCTCAAACCTGTTATTTTTTACTGTAAAAGTAGTATTAGGAAAGGCTGGGAAAAAAACAGAATGGCAAGGTATCATTACTTGTTTTGCCATATCCCTTGAGATATTATAAATAGTCTAAACAATATCTTCTATCCCCCACCCTTTGATCCCTACAATTTGGAAATCCCTACTACTGAGTTCTCATATTTAACCTTTGGCCACGTTAAATCATACTGGCTATATCTTTACTATTTTTGCTGAAAAATCTGTTTTGTCCAAAGCAAATGTATTTGCTTGCTCTACACATAGTTCTTTTCTATATATTGAATGTAGCTACACCACGATGCTGATAGCTTAATAGTGACACATATGATGGGTTTCCTCAAAATATCTTTTTGCAGTTGCTATATATATAAAAGGAGTGAGATGGCTTTATTTGAGTAATGCTGTTATTTTCATTCTGTCTATTGAAAGGGGAGCTATCTTCCCAGAAAAGAACACAGAGCATGTAGGAAATGACTCTGAAATGGACCTCCTTATTCACAGATTCCAGTCCCCTGCTATTAGCAGCACTATGTCATATAATCTCCCTGTAATTTCTTGCCCCTGCTACTCTAATTAAAAGGTTATTCCTAAGTCTCACTGCTTTAATGGAAAAGAACCATCTTCTAATTTCCAACCTAAAATTTATTCATGACCAGTTTATACCCATTTTTTCTTCTGTGTCTCCTTTAGATTAAGTAGCTTATCTCTTTTCCCTCCCTGTTTTACCTATCTTGGTGCTTCTGTAGACAGCACTTGGATCCCACTCAGCTTGATTTCCTTAAGTTAAATGAGCAATCTCTTTACAGTCTCTTCTCATCAAATAGGCTTTTCATTAACCTCATGGCAATTCTGTGTACCTGTTTCAGTCAGAGTTCATCTTTCTTGACCATAATGAACAAACTTGTACCCTATGTTTGAGATGAAGTCAGACCGTTATGTTGTGCTACAGAACTAACACTGGTCCTTGTCAAGGGGAAATTCTTAATTTGCCAAACTGCAGGACTGTGTGCTTGCTACTGACCAGAGATGGCTGCATTCCAAAGTGACTGACTAACATGCAAGTCTCTCTCTTCCTCTGCCATTTCCAGCTCATGGCCACAGCTATAGAAAGTAAAGTATCTATCAACAGAAAACAAGGTGATTGGAGAGAAGAAAATCTTTATGAAATCTCTCTGTTGTTAGTGCTTCACTGGGTCCTCTTCAAACACATTAACAGTCCAAAAAAAAGGAAGCAGATGTAATATTAACAGTCAAACTATTGGTGCAATCATTGCCTAAGAGCCCCTGTTCCACATGTACATGATAGTAAATGAATCCATATATTCTTATTTCCAGTATGAGAATGCAAAGAGTCTAAGGCTTAGAAGTTTTTTCTTTCCAACCAGTTGGAGTGCTTCAGTGTCTCCGGCAGAAAACAAAAAACAAAATGATCACTTGATTCTGTAAGCCATAATATTTTGTGTATAATTATGAACTAAGTAATAAGGAGGACTTGCCCATTTCACTACCTACAATGTCACAATAAAGTACTTAATTAGGAGAACATAATTTTGTGAAAGTCTCTTTTCTGGCATTGTTACAGCTCTGAAAGAGAAGAAATAAATTTTATATGTATCTATTTCTATCACTGCCATAACCCACTTGCTTAAATGCAGGCCAGCAGCATGGTCACAGACGTTTTATCCAGCAAAACAGCCCAATAATGTCAGCGTTCCTCCCAAAGTGTGTTTGTTTCTCAAACACCTTGAAATATGTTTGTCATTATTTGTAGTCTTGAGCTTGGCTTTATGCTGTGCAGGTAACTCAAGCTTAATTTCTGTACACACAATGTGTATCAGTAAAATTAACAATGGGAAATGAAGCCACCACTAAATTGTACACTCCTCCCTCTGAAAGTACATGAAGTCGGGGGCAAAATAGAAGGCTTGGGGAACTGACACACAGAGACAAACAATTTTATCCTAGAGGAAAAATCTGATGCAGGTTTCTTTCATCTTAGAGGAATGAATGAGACAAGAAGCAAATTGTACCTACAACTGAAAATGCCCATCACTATTGATTTCCTGCACTCCTCAGGAAGCGCCAAGGTGGCCAGCATGAGATCGCATGGTAACAACATGACCCCTTTATGTCAAATAGCAAATTTAGCTCATGGGCTGCTCTGATTTTGCAGCCAAATGCAACTATTCGGTGCCTCTCTGCACGCATACTCTTCATTTCTGGCTTACCCAAAGATCTGTTTGTATACCCAGAGAGGCTAAGAAACCACTACTTAAATTAAGATGTAATTGTAGAGTTTTTGAAAAGATAAAGCAATTATTTAAAATTTTAACACAGACTATTAAATATGTCTGTAGGTAAAGGGAGATTTGTTAAAAATATAACCTCTGAGAAAAAAAGTTTTCCTTTTTTCAGTAATTTGCACATACCTCAACAATCAAACCAGTGTGTTATTTTGCAGTGATGTAATTGGGAAGTAATTGTTAATATTTCACAGATGCAGCAGAACATTCAGTCCTGCTTCTTCATAAACAAATTAAGGATGAGCAAACCGACTAAGAACAAGAATACAAACATTCATTCTCATTAGCAGGAGTAAATAAGGTCTGAGAATTAATGTGATGTCTTGGCTATGAGAACTCTTTCTGTCTAGAGAAGTTGTTGTTCTGACAACTATTCAAGAATAGATAATTTTTCTTCTTATAACAGTGGTGGTATCAGACAAAATACAAAGGCCAGCTAATACAGAGTGCTATCTTCTTTAAAAGCCTTCCAATGCCAATTTTGTGTCACTGAAATATCAAAATGATGCTGTCATTATTTCACAACCAAGCCCATGAAAATTAGGGGAAAAATCAAACTGAATTAGAACAAATTATTGTAACCAGATTACACTCAGCAATGGATGCATTTATAAGTATCTACCTAACAAATGAAAAATAAGACATGAACTTCTACAAAATCCTGTAATAATCAGGGAAAAACAAAACCACCCTCACTGTTGTTTTTTTTTAACTCACTTAAAATGCCTTCCTCCACTCCCAGTACTTTTCTGACTGGAAATAGCATGAGCTGTTTAGCACATGGGGTTTAATCTAAGCCAGGATGAAGAAGCATCCACCAACTGTCTTACTGAATTGTAGTTCTTTCAACAGAGCATGTCTAACTGCAACGCAGTAGGCTGATATAATGTAACTCCACAGTCTTTTACCTAATCACATATGGAAGTGTCATCAACTATACATCAACTAGCAAGTATTATTGCACCCTTCATGTTATTTCTTTATTCCCTTATAACAGCAGGTAGAGACTACATACATAAGACAGCAATAGTCTTCACTAGAGCTAGACATGCAGGGGGTCAGAAAAATAATTCTTCAACAATATAGTAAAGACATAAATATTTGTTGAATATCTACACCAGAATGATTGAAATTTGGAAGGAAATGTCCATTTAGCCAATGTGAACAGAATATCCAACGGGCAGCTCATAGTATCCCTAATCAAGTGACTCAGTACAAAAAGAAAACAAGCATGTATAAATTTCACAGAATCACAGAATCATAGAATCACTGCGTTGGAAGAGACCCACCGGATCATCGAGTCCAACCATTCCTATCAAACACTAAACCATGTCCCTCAGGACCCCGTCCACTCGTGCCTTAAACACCTCCAGGGAAGGCGAATCAACCACCTCCCTGGGCAGCATATTCCAATGACTAACGACACTTTCCGTAAAAACCTTCCTCCTAATGTCTAGCCTAAATCTCCCCTGGCGGAGCTTGAGGCCATTCCCCCTCGTCCTGTCCCCTGTCGCTTGGGAGAAGAGGCCATCACCCTCCTCTCCACAGCCTCCCTTCAGGTAGTTGTAGAGAGCAATGAGGTCTCCTCTCAGCCTCCTCTTCTCCAGGCTAAACAACCCCAGCTCTCTCAGCCGCTCCTCATAAGGCCTGTTCTCCAGCCCCTTCACCAGCCTAGTCGCTCTTCTCTGGACACAATCCAGAGTCTCAACATCCTTCTTATGGTGAGGGGCCCAGAACTGCACACAGTATTTTGTATCAATCTTCGTTTTTTTGCTATGATAAAGTCTGTGGGCTTTTCACTGCAGTTTCAGCAGCTGCCACCCAAGGATCAACAAAGTCCAGCAGCTTTCAGATACAGTTACAACACAGAGAGAGAGAGTGGGAAACAGATTTTTACTTTAAATACCCTGCTCCCTCAGGCATTCCCGAGAAGACAATTATATTTATGATATTGTAGCCCTCCCTGAGCTCACCAGTTACATCCTATTCCCAGTGGTAATTTAATCATTGACTTTATGAAGTACAGGATCAGACACAGAGCATCTCATCTCTACGTAACCTAAGAAGAAGCCATGTAAACAGGTTTTCAAACAAAGACCTTGTATGTTCCTGTCAGCAAAAGCCTTATCATTCCAGTAACAGCTTACTTTGCACATTCCTCCAACAACAGAGACTTCAGGTGCCACTGTGGTAGAAGCAGTTTCATTCACTTTCAGGAAAGACACGATATAGTTGAATCACGGAACGGTTGAGCTTGAAGAGGACCTTTGGCTATCACTTAGTCCAAGCACCTGCTGCTCAAGGCAATGATATTTTCTTCCTTACAGCTCTAAGGAACCACACCTAATCACCACAATCTTTCAGACAGTCAAGAGCAGCTTCATGATGACATTAGCCTGCTTCCTTAACATTTGTGTCTGTATCCCATCAAGTCCCATAGATTTATGTAAGTTTAGTTTATTTAACAGTTCCATAACACAATCCTCCTCCATCAAGGGAAAGTCTTCCTTACTCCAGACCTTCCCACTGGTTTCAGGGACCAGGGATTCCTGAATATTTATCTTACTGGTGAAGACTGGGCCAAAGGCAGCATTGAGTACTGCAGCTTTTTGCATGCCCTTTGATATAACAATCATTCTGTGACGCTAACTCCTTTTTTCATGGAATGTTCTTTGCAAAAGCAGTTCACTCTTAAAAAAAAGAAAATTAATCAAGCCATTCAGTAAGACTGGAATTTGTGCAAGACATACAAGCTGCGTCTTTACTTTTAGATGAAGCTCGCTATAGAATACTTAGCTGCTGCATCAGTTTCCATTGCTATGTCTTTCCACATGAAGCATTTAGGTTCCTTCAGCTGTTTTGTCCTCTCAGTGGACTAATCTGCTGGTCATATCCTTGACCTGGCCTCTTGTTGTTTCCCCTAGCTTGCAGGATATTGTCAGTGAATAACGACTATAGCAGTGCAATAAGAAAACAACAGGGAGAGGAAACACGATCCAACCGCCAGTTAGTCCTCCACTAGACAAAGGAGACCAGCCTTTGAAATTGTGCAGCTCCTCTGATCCTTCTGCCCACCAAAAAACTGCACCTCTCCAGCATCAGGGGCCATAAACTTGCCATCCACTCAACTCCTGAATCTTCCTTGCCACTTTCCCCTTATGTTTTTTGTGTGTGGATTTCTTTCTTTTGTGAATCCATTGCCAATGTTCGTGCCTAACCAACAGTAAGAGACTACATTGCCTTCTGTTTGGGCTCCTGTTTTTCATAGAATGGTTTGGGTTGGAAGGGACCTTAAGGATCACCCAGTTTGGCCCCTTATTGTACCAACATTAGTCTTAACAAGGCCTCTGTGGTAATTAATTCTCCTTAACTACAGTATCATAGATGCAAGGAGAGAAAGTTGCAGACCATAACAGTCAAAAAAACACAATCAGCACTTTCAAGTTTCATATTTGTGTATATATTTATTCTGTTTTCTTGAGTTTAAAGTCAAGCTTTTGTTTTCACCTGAGGAATGACCACTAGAACTCTAAGGCATTTGATATGACACAGTCACTTCTCCTTAGAATTGTAAATTAATTCCACTTTTGATATTTCAATGATTAGGAATTTTTCCAGTTCAGAAATTGTGGCACAGATGAGTTTACTCATTATCTGAGCTCCTACAAACAATTCCAATAAATAAAAAGTCCCTTTTGGCTTTCCAATTTACCTAATTTAATCAATTTCACAAATTAGGCTGATGCGCTCAATTGATCTTTTTCACTTCTAATACTTTCCTTCTCATCATCCTATATTTTATTCTGCCCTTCCCTGTCACCGCACCCTACAACAAGCCAGAAACATATATTCTTTACAAGAGAAAAGTTCTATTCTACCTCTGTATTTAAAAAGCTTTCTAAGGAAAGGAGAAAGCAAACCTTGGATAAGGCTTCTATTGACAGTGAAGTGCAGCTAAGCCATGTATTGCGCACTGCTAGTTTTCTATAAGGCATCAGACATTAAAGGTGAACTTTTGCCTGGATCCTGTCATTTGAGCTAATCTATTTCTGCTAGGAAATATGTTGACAGTGGCAGGTGAGGGTCTTTATGGTCTCACTGAAATAACAATATCCCCAGCAAGGCTTTAGAGAAAAGCCAAGTATTGACCACAAGAAAAAGCAGAGAAATAGCAGATTGTAAGAGCTGACAGAAAACCCAATTTCCCTTACCACTTAGTTCTGTATATGAAAAGGTCAGAACTGCACTGCAGAATTGTTCCAAGCTTTTCAGACAAAATAAATAAACAAACTACTCTGGTTTCCTTCCTACCCCATAAGCATTTCAGCTCATTGTCATAGGTAGATGAAAAATTCACTTGAATTTTTACTAGGAGGCTATTTCTGTTCTATCTAAATGGTCTTTGACAGGGCCACCCATTATGGGATAGCCCTCTTCAGCTGATAACAAAACGGGACACATATGAAGTAACTGGACCAAATCCTAATGTAACTATTTTCCATATATATCCTTTGTTCTGGGTCATTTAAGCATCACCCAAGCCTGTAACATCACAAGAAGCCATTACTTTTCCCCTGTGGTAGGGAACGCCTTACTTATTTTTCAAGTGAATCTCAGACCAGGTAATGTTTGGCCATGGCTCTAAAAATCCATATTATCATTCATTCATAGCTATTAGTAGAATTCCATCTATTAAGCAGGAATTATTCTTTGCAAAAGAACAATTTTCTCTTTTCACTCCAGGTTATCTCTTTTACACCCAGCTCGACTATAATCAGTGAAGACAAGTCTGCTCCTCTAAGTGGGGCAGATATTGCTCAGCAGCGTGCAGTCTCTGTAAGCAAAGGAGCTATGCACTTCTTCATAAGAGTGTGGAAGACAGTAAAGTATTACCCAAAACAGCCTTGTAAAACTAAGAAAATAAAAATTCCTCCAATCCAGGTCTCTTTTTGTTTTGGTTTGGTTTATTTGAGGGGAGTGGAGGGGGAAAGGAATTGTGATTTAAATACAGTCCATAATCTCCCTCATGATTCTTTCTGTGCCAAATTAGTTTGTGCTGAAATGTTTAAGTGCAAATCTACTAATAAACACATTGGATATGTACAACTAAATTACTTATAGCAGACAAGTAACACATATTTATCTTTTTGTGTGGCAAAATTGCACCTATTTGATTTGATAGCACTAACTATGAGCTGGGTTCAGAATAACACATTTCAGTGTGAGCCCATTACCTATCATCCCTGACTGTGAATGCATATTTACAAGCACCTCTGTGGTCCTCACAACAACTATCCAGACTTTTCATAGACATTATTTAGAAGGTGCCTACTAGAAAACCAGTCTTCTTACTTTATTGTGAAGTAAAGCAGCTTTTGTAGAAAGTTATTTATCTTAAACTTGGTCTGCTCTACATAGTCTGTGCTCTACTAAGTCAAAAAGAACAAATGAAATAAAGTTTAACAATGTTTAAGTCTCTCAAAGCCCTTTAAATTTTAGAAAAACCACATGTATTTAAAACACAGTCAAAACATCTTTATTTTTAGTCTAGTAATGATTTGCTTGCATACTAAATTAAACCCAAAGCATTTCAAGAAATGGGTCCCAAAATTACATTATACTTAGGACTACATTTAGGTATCTTTATATATGGATAAAGATACTATTTAAAGTTTTCAGGTACTTGAAATTCATAAAACTTCACTAACGTAGTTCAAGTGTTAAAACTGGCAGTGTAGGATCTAAATTTTAAAATCAATTTCTTCTTGTCTGTTAAATTTCACACATGAAGCAGGTTTTCAACTGTGGGCCATGGGAATATAACGCAAGTAATTTACATAATTCATATACAACAGGGATAGCCTTGCAAAAACACATGCACTGCACAAATGATGTTTAGGGTCAGAGAAAGCAGAGTTTTAAATTTCTCTCTTTCCCATAGCTGTGTTATATTTTTTTGATGCTTAAAAAAAACCCAAAAAAACCAACAACAACCAAAAAAACCAACAAAGCCAGAAAGAAATACACACTGCATATCCTACCTAGAGGTTCCCTACTACTACTACTCAGTACTGCTAAAGAAAGCCAAAACTGTCACACAACACACACATAATTAGAATTATACAATTGTTTCAGTTGGAAGGAACCCTGTATATCACCCTGTTCCAACCTGCTACCATGGTCAGGGACACCTCCCACAGGATCGGGTTGCTCAAAGCCCTAAACAACTCCAGCCATGACTTCTCAGAGCAACCTGAGCTATGGCCTCCCCACCCTCACAGGAAAATATTTCACCCCATCTCTCATCTCAATCTCCTCTCTTTGAGCTTCAAACCATTCCCCCTTGTCCTGTCCCTGCACTCCTTGATGAAGAGCCCCTCCCCAGCTTTTCTGGAGCCCCTTTCAGTACTGGAAGCTGGCTGTAAGATCTCCCCAGAGCTTCCTCTTCTGCAGGCTGAACAATCCCAACTCTCTTAGCCTGTCCTTGTACAGTAGGTGCTCCAGCTCTTGGATCATCTTTCATGGCCTCCTCTGGACTTGTTCAAACAGATCTACATCTTTCCTGTGCTGAGGACTCCAGAACTGAATACAGGGCTTCAGGTGAGGTCTCACAAGAGCAGAGTAGAGGTGGGAAATCCCCTCCCTTGCCCTGCTGGTCACAGCACACTTGATACAGCCTGGAATACAATTGACTTTCAGAGCTGCAAGCACATATTGTTGGCTCATGTTGAGCTTCTCATACACCGGTTATTTAGATCAACTTTTCTCTTTTTGTGTAATTGCCTGAAAGATTTCTGCTGAAGTTTTTCTTCTTCTGGCAGCTAATCAACACGTGTAGGTTAGGACATGACTGGGCACCAAGTCCATGCTCCAGTAACATCCTCTGTTCTGGATGTCAAAGTCACAGGTAAAGGACAAGACCCTCTTCCCATTGTATAGTAAAGGCTACCAGCACATCAAGAAGGAAAGTATTAAACAGGTATTCAGGTGTTCCTCAACCTGCCAGGAAAGCAATTCTCAAAACAAATAGTGCGTACCTTGCTGACTGAAGTGTTTCCCTGAGAAACCTGGCAGCTTGCAGCTTGCTTCAAAACAAGCTCTCTAATCACACTGCCCAAACATTGACAGATTTTGTGCTTCCTCCTGTATCTTGTTTTTGACCTACTTAGATCTAAAAGAGCCAACCACAAGTTTATTTCTCTGTTCATTCTGTTGTTTATGCTGCACATTGCTCAAAACTGCTTAAGCAAACATTAATTCATGTTTTTATTGCTATTTGTTTAGAATGAAAATGATGTTAATTTCCAGTGGTGTCTCTCAATTACAACTTATTTTGGAATTCTTCCTCTCATCACCCAATTTTTGTAGAAATGTGCACATCATTATAAAATTAAGTTAACCATAAATATTTGACTATTGAAAATACTGCCCCTTTTTCAGGCTTCCTGCGTGCACTGACACAGAGCATTTGAAACTGCATCTGAGGACTGTATTAAATATGCATTGCAACAGCTGCCATAGATCTAGAAGTGCCAGCTCTGTAAGACAGACTATGTGAATCATGAATACAGGACCAACACCCTTGACAGTTCTGTGTTCTCCAGTCCAAACTGAGTACAGCCATTACTATTTATTCCAGCACTGCTGCAGAATGCTCTTAAAACTGTATTTAGTTATGTTAGTGCTTCCTCAACTACAAGAGTTTTGCATTAATTTTCATCCCAAATTTTACCAGAAAATTTTTGTGTTCCCACTTCTACATCTGGTAATTTTCAAGGATGCTACTCAGATGTATTACAGATGACAAAATCCCTGCCCTGGAGCAAGGTTGTGTAATGTGGCAGTCCAAGAGTAAAGCAGTAAACATATATAAGTTGCTTGCACATAAGGCAGAGATGAAAGAAAGGGCACAGACAGCAACTGACTTGGCAGATCAACAGATAGAATAGAATAGATAGAATTTTATGTAGGTGGAAGATATTCCTAGTTTTGACCAACATGGTAAGTTTGAATAATACAGAGGGGATAGGAGACAACAGTTACATACGCTGTCTTGCAAGCATCTAGGCAGCTACTTTTCATTACCTGTGTTCAAAATGCTTGAGGTAAAACAGACCTTGGAAACAGTCAAACTTATTTGTTATATGCATCTTCCTTCTACTTTATTCCTCTTGCAAGGTACTGTGTTCTACTGTGACACTAGTCTAGGTAGAGGCCTGTGTATGTACCAACGAGGAGCTTTCAGAAGACAGAGCTCTAAAAATAAATTTCTAGCATTCCCAAGCAGCTGTTTTTTAGCATCCACATTAAATTCTTAAATTATATGCACAAAGCAGATGTTTAGAAGGAAAAGGAGAAAAACCTCAAGAATAACCCCTGTATGTACATAAAAGAAACCTCAAGTTTGTGAGCAGTCTCGTCTCTGTAATCAACATAACATTCTGTCCTCCTCAGCTGCCACCCACCCTTTTCAGCACTCTCTTTATTCAAGAACACCTTTCCAGGGTACAATACCCACCCCTACCTCTGACACCATCATATCTGCAGTATTGCTTACAAGGAAGAGAAGCAAGGGTGTTTAACTTTCTATTTCACATTTCCAGGAATAGGTTCTAGAAGAGATATTCCCCTGCAAGTTCAAAGTGGTTACTTTCAGGAAACACACAAATATAAACTAAAGGTTTACTGACTTTTAACTGCAATAAGGCATCAGAAAAAAATGACAACACCACAGTTACTCTACAATAACTCATATTTATGTAAGACTTATGTTCCCATAGTTCACCTGTATTTCTCTTTCTGTCGAGTAATGTGGTCTGTTCTTCCACCAGCACCTGTCTCACGGTGCCAACTTAGCCTCAAGGCTCTGTACCATCACCAAAGTCATATGTGCTTAGGCAAGTGGAGAATAGAAAGACCTAGCTTCACAAATAGCTGGGCATACTGACCTCTTCATTATTCACACATTCAGGTTGCAACATTTATTTTTATAGTATCTAAGAGCCAGGAGCTGATAAGCATTTTTTTTAAGAGAAAAAGTACTTAGGCTTTAATCCAAAAAAGCACTTAAGGAGATAGAGATATAACTTCAATTATATCAACTTCAACAGGATTATACATACTGTTTTGCTGGATTTAGGTGTTCACAGGCTAAATTAATATATAACAGCATTGTTGATATATAACGGTATTGTTGAATTGATCTAACTACTGTTTGTTAATTACCATTTCAGCATTTAAATATTCAGGTTAGGACTTGTCAGTATGATTTTTTTTTTCTGAGCTGCTTAAGAAAATCAGACCATAATCCTGCAACAGATTTTGTGATAGATAGAAATGAGCTGACAACGGGTTCTCTAGGCCCTTAGTCTGAAATACACGGAGCTCTCTAGATAGAACATTTCCTGAAACACTTAAAAAGAAAATTACACTGATTTTGAAAGAATCTCTTTCCCCGATAGAGCATACACACACTCCAATAGTTTAGAAACAGGTTCTTTCACTAATTTTACATTTAAAAGTTCCCAACAAGCTAAATATTAACATTTCTAAACACACTAAAACTACAGATTCAAAATCCAAAGGACACACCTAGCAAATAAGCACCTTTTAAAGTATTTATAATTTTTGCTTCTTACAGGAGTATTTTTAGTGAGACAGCCAGCTCATTAAAACTATGAATTAATTCCCACAGATGAAAGGATAAAAAAAAAGAACAAAAAGGTAGTCTTGTTTTTTGGATTTATTAGGTGTCTGGATATTCACAGCAGATATAATTTTACATAGGACCACACAACAAGCAAAAAATATCCCTAAAGACTTCAGCTGATCCATGCTAGACCTGGAAGCATAATACAGTGACAGTGCAGTGCTGACACAGACTCCTGTTTCAGAGGATCTGGAAAAACAGCAACTAAAATCCTACAAGGTTTTCCCAAAATGCAGCAGATGTGCAACTAGGTATGTACACTCTGAGAATTGCTTCCACTGATATTATTTGATTGTCTTATTCTCCCCTTGCTACCCATCTCAGTCTTATTGTTAGAAATAAGTTCTTTTCTGCTCACCAAGTCAACATCTGAATGAAATTCCGGACAAAAAGTTAGAATATTTTTTCCATTCCTCTAGAATTATTTAAACCAGATTCAATAATCCCAGAGAAGCTGGGTGTAGAGAAATCTGTTTAACTTCTCCAAGTTTTACAGCAGTGATATACTGACGTATTCAGTGACAGCCAGATTATTCTGGTTCAAGGCAAGTACACAATGCCAAACACTTTAAATGTTAAATTGAAGACATATTAACAATGCTTTTTACTATTAAAATACAAAGACATGGAGAAATGTTAACTGTCTGTATAGCAATCATCATACTCCTGTCATTGTGTAAGGAACAATTTTTTTCTTTAGCTACCAAGAATATTCTTGCATAACATAACCTCACTCGTTGCCATTAGAAGCCTTTTATATTTGTTTCTGCCATAAACTGAAATAATTCTGAAAAAGAGTTTTCCTGTGAGGGTGGGGAGGCACTAGCACAGGTTGCCCAGGAAGTGGTGGCTGCCCCATCCCTTGAGGTGTTCAAGGCTAAGTTGGATGGGGCTTTGAGCAACCTGATCCATCAGAACATGTCCCTGCCCACGGCAGAGGGGTTTGAATTGGATGGGCTTTAAGGTCCTTTCTGACCAAAACCATTCTATGATTTGAAAACCAAGCGCATATAACGTGGTTTTCATTACTTACAAAAACCAGCCAAGAAAGAACATGACTTGACTTAGTTATTTTAAAACAATTAAACTAGCACTGTACTTCCTGTCCACTATGATACAAGAATCCAGCAGTCTACTTAATCTTGATTTTTTAATACAGCAATACAAAGATCTATCCAAAAACACTAGTGCATCTCCAGCCCTGGGACAGAGCCACTGTGTTCCCTCTGCAGTGCTCGCTGCATCACCTGCTGATCTCTCTTCCTGCCGGTTCCCCTGAAAAACAACATCTGGCTTGATGAGTTTTGAATGCACTAAATTTCACAAGTCAGTGTTTTTAGACTTGTTACTGATAAATTATTGTGCCTGCAGGGAAGGGAGGGGCTTTTTATCAGGGAGTGCAGGGACAGGAAAAGGGAGAAGAGTTTTAAGCTGAAAGAGCAGAGGTTGAGATGAGACATTAGCAAGAAATGGTTCCCTGTTAGGGTAGTGAGGCACTGGCCTAGGTTGCCCAGAGAAGTACTGGATGCCCTGGAGGTGTTCAAAGCCAGGTTAGATGGGGTTTTGTGCAACCTGATCCAGTGGGAGGTGTCCCTACCCACACGAGAGAGGTTGGAACTGGATGATCTTTAAGGAGCCTTTCTATGACTCTTATGATATTACAACAAATCTGTAATAACACAAAACTTCAAATGTGTCCACTTAAAATACATCCAGCCACAAACACACTTGGAAATACTGCAGGCACTGCTTTGTCTGCAGGTCAGCATGGTCATACAAGTACTGACTTCACATAACTTCGTCTGATGATGAACTTTTGACAGTCATAAGGACGCTGCTGTGAAGTTATCAAGTGATTTAATTTCCCACATCTACCTTCTGAAGGGGAATTTGCACTACAAAGATGATGTCTGGCAGGTGCAAGGTTTCACTTTTGAAAGCTACTCAAGCAGTAGAACTACCTTAAAAATCACTGGGCTTTAGTACCCTATTTAAACTTGCTCAGCACTCTCAAAACAGAAGCAGGTAATAACTTAAACAAAAACTCCACCCCCATGAGATTTTTTGTTGCAAATACTCCTGAAACATACCCCACAGTTAGCATTGTATTCAACATGGAATCCAACTTTTGGTATTTTACAAACTTTCACGATAATAGATACTTCCTTTCTGAAAGGCACAAGAGATCCCATATCCCTGTTCCCAGGCTTGGTTCATTTTGACCA
Organism: Piaya cayana; assembly: GCA_013389865.1. NCBI lineage: Eukaryota > Metazoa > Chordata > Aves > Cuculiformes > Coccyzidae > Piaya > Piaya cayana. The sequence continues at coordinate 285,565 of WAAB01009279.1, forward strand.
TGGAGATTTCTTGATGGTGCTTTGGTAATTCCTTAAAACTGTTAATCTTTTTGATCATCTGTTTCCTGGAGAATGTTACATTTGTTGATTTTGTTTCCCGGAGGTACTATTATCCCACTTTAATATCCTAACTTCCCTTGATTTTAGATTTTTGTTTGCTTGTTTGTTTTTAAAGATGTCACAATGAGTGAATATAGCACAAAAAGGCAAATAGTAGCTCTGAGGAGTGCTTCTGTTCTGAATCAGCTGTTATGAGGAATGACTGGCTCATATTATTAATGATTGGACTCGATGATCCAGTGGGTCTCTTCCAACCTGGTGATTCTATGACTCTATATAATGAGATTTCTCATCTCCTGTTCAGATAAGTACAGCTCCTGCAGGAAGACTATTTCTAGGATGTGCACAGTGGTGACCAGAGATGGTCACCTCCCTGTACCAAGTTACCATCTCTGCAATTGCTTAAGCCTTTTGTAATACTTCTACTAAAATCTCTTCCCTTAGGAACATCATCTATTGGTGACTGCTAATGCAAATGTTGGAGTGATGGCCAGTAGCCTAGTGTAACAGTTGTTATTTAAATACCACTCAAAGCCATTGCTGATATAATATTAAATTCACAAAGCTACAATTCTGCAAGTTAAAAGTAATGAAACAAGTGGTGTTCTATTACCAACATCAGTTTAGCTCACTCAATTACACACTGTGGCTTATACTGTGTATTTCATGATACAAATTGTTGTACATTATATTAAACCAGATCAAAAAGAGAAAACAGAAAATGCTATATGTTTTCTGAAAACCTGAGTATGATTTTACTTATCATGATTCTATATGAAGTATTTATTTTCAGCTTGGTATTAACAAGGGTTTAATTAGTTGCTTACCTGCATTAATCTTCCTAATGTAACAGCCAGCCCTTTAAAAGAAAAGAACGGATCTACGGATTTTGATAACTTGCCTAAGTTTCATGGGTTTGATCTAAGGACTTTTCATATGGCAATCATAACCTACGGAGCAAATATAGCTCTGTTCAGCCTCTGACTCTCCAGAAGCAGTGTGTAGACAAATCTACACTCAATAGAGAGCTATCACCTTAAAACCCACTGCTTCAGAAAGAAATAGTTAATGCACTATTAGTATTCTGCTAATAACGCAGTGCTTGCTACAAGTCATATTAATACACACAATCTGGCTTTACAATAATGTGAAGCTGACTGTGGTGAAAACAGTGTAAAACTGGAACACAAAAGAAAAAAACATTCACAAACGTGGAAGAAAGTAATTTATACTTGGAAGACATAAGCCAAGCCCTTTTTCACACTATAAATCAGTAGCATTACTACCTCATCTCCACCAATTTCAATAGGAAAATAGAAGCAAAATATTTAATTTCCAGTGATGAGCTTTCTAAACTGTCAGTGCCACAAACGTGTCTTTCTATAATGTGTCTTGTAGAGATTAACCTGCACTGTGATCAAAATGGCCTTGAACTCAGTTAAATGCATTCTTAAAAAACTTAAAATGTACTGCTTCATGACTGATAATTTTGCAAGGCTGTCAAGGAGAAATATCACATTTCATCCTGCTTTATTTCACTTTATTTCAAGATACAGTAATTAACAAGAGTCTTTAGATGCTAGCAAAACTGTCCCTTTTGAAGTTTCTGCATAGCAGTCACCCTGGAGATAAAGGAAGATTATTCAATCTTGACATTATAACTGAGACTACAAGATAAAAGACTGGATTAGCAACTTCATAACTTCATGCCTATGAAAAAAAATAAGATCACCATGACGTAATTTTACTTCTACTTTTGAGGGTTTAAGTAGTTACTTAAGGATGAAGAGAGGGAGACTTCATGTCTTTAAAGAGGATAAAATGAGTTACAGATCCTTTTGAGCGTCTCAGTAAAAAAATACTAAAGTACGTTTTATTTATAAAATCATACAGAAATAGTAGGGTAACCATCTGATGGACAAATTATTCCCATCTAAATAATGGAATAGACTGGTTTGGGTTGGAAGACACCTTAAGCCCATCCAGTTACAACTCTTGTGCCATAGGCGAGAATACCTCCCTCTGGATTAGATTGCTCAAAGACTCATCCAACCTGGCCCTGAACACCTCCAGGAATGGGGCATCCAGGACTTTTCTGGACAAATGCTGGGTACTTTCATGTGCTGCAGCTACATCTCTTCTAGTGTAATTTTCTTTTCCTTTCTCTGTACTGGAATAAGAGAACACGTGGAACTGAGCACATCAGAGGACCAGTTGCAGCAACTCTTCACATTTTAGATACTACAAGAAGAAACACACTAAAGTGTGTATAACACAGATACCAAGAGCAATGTTGATATAGAACTGACTACATTCAGTGAACAAAAGTCATGGAATTTAATAAGCTTTGTATATACTTAATAAGTTCATAACCTGCTATGCAATACTGATCCTGAAGGAACAACACTAGGAGTAAAAGCAATCATCTCCATCCCTGTTTGCACTGAACATTCATGCAGCTACAGCATCAAGTCCCACAAACTTCCCAACTGGTCAGAGCAGGCAATACTTCATTCCTAACTTAATTCAGTAAAGATCTCAGAAATGAAAGCCCAGATAGAGAACACAAAGAAACCATCTCATGGGAGCCTACATCCATTTGTATCAGAGGAAACATCACATAGCTTCTCCTTCTGTTTGGCACTGTTGCGATACCTCAATGTATTTTCCAAGGAGATGACTGCACTTGAGTACAAGCTAGGTGTAAAGAGTTTAACCAGGACTAAATGCAAAGGTAGAAAGAGTGGGACTTGAGTGTTGTCACTCAGTAACCTGATGTAACAGCTCTTTACATATTTCTAAGGCATCTTAGTTTACAACCTTAAAACCGTAAGACCCTTCAAGACAAAATTATTTAATTCTACCAGAATTATTTATTAAAAAAACCAGTCCATAGAGATGCCCTTTTTTGGCACAGAAGTAAGGAATTCTTCCTCAAAAATTAATTCACCTTCTATTTCAACCCCATTGTCCAGGTAAATTACAATCAAAACAGTGGTCTGAACTACTAAGGAGTATCTTGTTCCTTTTTAATAAATTACTTACAATTTGATCACTAATTTTTTTTAAAACAGACAGAGTAAGTATATAAGTAATCTTTAAAGTTTGGAAACTCAAGGTGAGCTGTCTATCATTTAAAAGAAAATCCTCTTAGACTAAGTCTTTTGAAAAGAATGTAAGAAAGATCTGCAGTTCTGATGGAATAAATGGGTATTGACTGCTCTAGGATTGATAACAGAAACAATGTACTGTTACAAAGCATGTGTCCTAATTCTCTATTATTCTCTGACTTAAAATATTAATGAAATTACTGGGTGGCAGTGATGTTTGTGTTACTGTCACGTGATAACATCCAGGAGGAACAAGTGAGATGGTTTAACTTTGGTTTTAAATGATTTTAAAATCTTGAGAAGCAGATGTCAAATTACAAAATCAATTAAAAAATATGTGTTTTCCCTGAAGATTTATTAATGTAAAAACAAACACTTACAGGAACCTAATAAGATTTCTGGAGTTTTTTTTTTTTAAATAAGATATTGGAGAAATTAAAAGATAAGTACTACCAAATATGGAAGTACTTAGCAAATTAAAGTGCTATACAGCATGTAAAGAACCTCTCATCTCTAAGTGCATCATTCTTACCCACTAGGTTGAGTCAAGTTGCTGCTATATTGAAAGTGAGTCTGCAAAGCCCAGGGGAAGTGCTACTGCTTCAGTTAAATATTGGTGCTTGGGCTGTTGATCATTCTGATGAAAGGTTTTTTGAGGTAGGTAGGTTGGTTGGTTGTTTGTGTCTGGTTTTATATTTAATACACGGGAAGTGTACTTTGCAACCCAGATAAATCTTTAAGAAAAGAACAGTTTATTTGAGAAGAAATTCTTCCTGGAAATGTTTACCCATAAAGGCAAAGTTTCTGGTTATTTCAATGAGGTCAAAAGTTCATTCTTACTCTTAACATTAGTCTTGAAATGCATCTTTTTTAAAAGAAGAGAAAATAAATGTTCTAGAAAGCACCACTACTTGATATGACTTTCCCTCTAAGTAAGATTAAAGATGTGGGAGGAAGAGTAAAAAGGACTCAGTAACAAAACCTCAGCACAGATAAATATAGTTCCTTTCTGTATTCTGTATCTAAAACAAACAGCCAGGTTTAACAGCCAATGAAAACAATTCAGTCCTTACTCTAATGCTCATGGGATTTTAATGTCCATGGAAAAGGCTCATGCCAAGACAACCTCATTGAAATGACCAACATGCAGTTTACAGCAAATCCAAAACCCCTAACAAATGAAGATTCTCTGAGACACAAGGTAAACTATCATAAGATGCAAGAGAGGGTAGTTATGGAATATAAGGCAAAGCCAATTCCCTTCAGCCAGAAAAGGTTTTTTCAAACATGTTTAGAAGAGGGAGGAAAGGGGATTTTCCCATAATGTCAAAATATTTTCAGATTTAAATAGGTCAGATTTTCAGTAATCAACAACCTTGTGTTTTCAGTTGCAGTATTGCCTTCCAATACTTCTTGAAGCAGAAGTGCTTTCCACTGTCCAGTTCCATCCTGGACTGATCTGATCCTGCTTGTTGTGGCCTCCAGGAGCCCTTAAGCCAGCCAAGAAACAGCAGCAAGCTCTGTCACTTCCTACAACACTCACGTGTGCCCACACACTGAAGAGGCTTATCTAGAAAAATATTTCTCTGATTGCAAGTTATTGGGGGGAGCTTCTATCTGGGGAATCATCATCAGTAGAATCAGGAGATTTTCAGCTCTTTCAGACTTCTAAAGGGACTGAAATAAGGAAGAAAATGTGATGCACAAATAACTCTAGTTCAGACTATATTAGAAAGAAATTTTTTATGCTGAGAGTGGTGAAACACTGGCATAGGTTGCCCAGAGATGTGGTAAATGCCCCATCCCTGAAAACGTTCAAGGTCAGGTTGGATGTGGCTCTAAGAAATCCAATGGAAGGTGCCCATGGTCACTGCAGGGGGTTGGACTTGATGACCTTCATCGTCCCTTCCAACCCAAACCATCCTATGATTCTGATATCTTGAAAAGCCAAAATCTGATATGCACAACCCAAAGCATGGTATGCCCAAACTGATTGTGGAACACATGGTAAATAAAATGAAATGGATAGCTTCAAAGATGATTTCTACACCAGACATGCTACAGGCAAGAATATCCTCCACAGCCCCACTTCCTATTTCTTGTTTTCATTGCTGATGCTCCTTTTCTCTGTTCTATCACATCAATGCACATTTTATGCACTACCCCAACACAGCATCAGGCTGTCATCAGCAATGTACTAGAAAAACCTCTCAGAGAATTCCGGGAGTTTTTTGTTAAAATTTTGCCACCAAAAGGAAGTTGTGGATCCATTAATTATTATTGGTGAAGTCCTGGCAACGTATCAGGAATATTTTTTCTGCTTCTGATGCAGCTTAGACATCTTATCAACAGCGTTAAGAGGCATTCTTTCTGAAGATCACGTACTTCTGAGGCTTACAAAATTATATCCAAGAAGTAGTTTTAGGCAGGTGGGGAGCTCCTTTTGGAGGAAAAAAATCTTCTGTCAAATCTGTGCTGTACTTCATATGTTTCCCTAGGAGGAGGGCTCCTCCTCATCTTTCAATTGGTAATTACATAAATTCAAATTGTGCTGTAGTGGTAGTATGCTAAGTAGAGTTATTCATGTGTTGTTGTTGAAAAATCATATGATGATTTGCTTTGCATGAAGTGTCTGTAAAGTCTTACTGTTTCATTGCAAGAGCTAAAGGAATAGAAAATCCGCTTTGGTTCTCCATTGAAATAAATTACTAGAAACTTTTATTTCACTCACCTCATCTGTAGACATATTCCTTCAAATATCTTGTTCTGACACTCAGAGAAAGCTGTGGTCATCTGTTGATATTAGCGGCATAACCACACAGTGCCAATTTCTCAGTTTCCAGTTACTTTTTTGTCATTGGGTGAGTTCCACCACTAGATCATCTCTGATCTGGTTTGGTTTAGGGTTTTCTGTTTGTTTGTTTGGGGTGGGGGTTTTGTGCGTGTGTGTGTGTAGTTTAACAAATAGCCATGCAGACTGCATATATGGATACTGCCTCTACTGAACATCATTTTACTTCCAGCAGTCATAAAAAAAATACAGCGTATTTTTATTCTATGGTGCTTAAATACTTCATAAAGATGTGGGTCTGTTAGAACAAGTCCAGACGAAGCCACAAAGGTGATCAGAGGTCTGAAGCACCTTCCCTAGGAAGACAGGGTGAGGAAGTTGGGCTTTTTCAGCTAGGAGATAAGAATAGTCCAGAAAGACCTCAGAGCAGCCTCCCAGTACTGAAATGGGGTACAGAAAAGCTGGGGAGTGGCTCTTGATCAAGAAGTGCAGAGATAAGACAAGGGGGAATGGTTTTAAGCTGAATGACAGAAGATTTACATGGGATATTAGGAAGAAATTCTTTGGGATGAGAGCAGAAAGGCACTGGCAAAGGTTGCCCAGAGAAGCCGTGGCTGCTGCATCCCTGGAGGTGGTACAAAGCCAGGTTGTTTGGGGCTTTGAAGAACCTGATCCAGTGGGAGGTGTCCCTGCCTCTGGCCGGAGGGATGGAACTGGATGAACTTTCAAGGTTCCTTCCAACCCAAACCATTCCACAATTCTATGAGTCTGTATTGTAAAGTATAGGCAGCCTCCAGCATAGCAAACTTGTTCTGCAGAAGAACTTAACCAATCCATTATATGCATACCATCAGCAAAGAGCTATGCAATAGCATACACTTGGGAAATGTTTAAAACTTAAAACCAACATAGCCAGAGAGATCTGGAAATACATATGCAAAAGAAGTTTGAGGATTGACCCAATAATGTAATCCAGTACATTAAAATAAGATACCATTAGAAAGAACAACCTCATAAGAGACTAACATTAATCTTGACGTCAGCCCAGCAGTGTGTGACTTGTCCTACACAGCTGCTCAAAGCAGAAAGGGAACAGGAAAGCTTTCTCTTTCACCTTTCGCCAGCAGAGAACTAATTGAAACTGCTGTCCTCATACTTCACAGGGCAACTTGCATCCGAGCCTGTACAAGAGAGCATGACAGACATAAAACCTCCTAGCTTCTGGAATTAATACCAGGATTTATTAGAATAATGCAGTTTGGAAACAGACACAAAGCACACCAATACTCATGGGAAGCAGGGCTAGATTAAGAAGGGTGAGAAAACTGTTCCACTCCAAAGAACAAAAATAATGAATTAAGGAAAACAGCCCACACACTTCAAAGGGATTACACCTTACATGCCCTGTCTGACATGCCCTGAACAACCCATGAAGAAGCAATTCTCTTCCCCCCATACTCTTATGAGACATCACATTACCCATATACCAAGGCTTAATGATATTTGTTGTCCAAAGGCTAGAGCCTGCAAGGATGCAGCTGTGCCAGGCACCAACAGAGCAGGCCACCACACTCTTCCTACCACAGGCATAGCTACAGCCCAAAACACTGCCCTGAATCACCCCTCCTGGAGCACCTACTCAAGGACTGGGTCTCTCCTGGGTCTCCCAGGGCTATTAGTCTGCAGCTCCAGACTAGAGCACCATAGATATGTAAGTGTTGCTAAATCTGAGTGCTCCCAAATGAAAATTTTCCACTCACAAGTGCATTGTGTGCTTAAATACCATGAAAAGTGAAAAAGAAATTGTCCTGCTCAGGCCCCAGCAGGTTCCTTAATGACTAAAGCTTCACTAATTAGTAACAGCTGTTAATGAAGTAAGCAGGTACAAACCCGACCTACTCAATTAATGCATGAGATTTTTAGGCTGAACTAATATTCAAAGGGAAGCTGACGAGTAAAAACTAAGGAAAACAACATTCAGAAGTTAATATTTTTTTACCAAAAGTATTATTACTTCCAACTCCAGAGATATCAGTCTCCATCCAATGCAGAACATATCTGTAGTACTAAAACCTTTCAAATTTTTTCAGCTTATAGGAACTGATAACCTGTCATTGCTTTCACAAAACTGATGCATCCTTCCTAACAAACTGAACAAGGTGAGATACAGTGTGTACAAAATAATTCCACACTGTTAATGGTTGATTGACCTTGTCAAGGCTGAAATTATTCCTCCCAGTCTTCTCCTAGTTAGGGACTGTTATAAATCTCCTGGTTCTCAGTGGCAAAAGAAAACTGATTGAGAAACTACTGCCATCAGAAGTAGTAGATCTTCCATCCAATGTGCTAAATCACCAGTTAAAAGAAAAATATTCAAATGAATACTCAATACAAACATTTTGCTTTCTAACTATATCCTAAAACTGACCCACTGAAATACAGACCAAAATGTTCTTAAATATAAAATGTCAAGGAAATCAGCCTATAATTAGAGAAGCCGCAAAAAAAAAGGGAAAGAAAAAGAGGGAAGGGGTTTTACCGAGTTACTTCTGAAACCCCAATTACTGTTCTTCATGCCATAGGTAGAGCTGTGCAGATACCCACTTAAAGGTCTTGGAGATCCTTTTGAGACTTCTCAGTGATGAAGTTGCAGGTTGGCAGAGATGGCTAGGGACTTAGAGCTATATATTTACAAATTGGCCTTAAGGATCCCTGTTTTCAATTTCTTTATTCTATGTAATATTAGCTTTAACTTAATAATCACTTATTATTTTAGGTAATTAAAACTATAAAATCATTACTGGGTTATTTAGTTAACTTACTACAACAGAGGTCTAGGATTGCTCAATACAGGGATTTTTGCTTTTACATAGTATGCCCCAGAAATCTTCAAACATAGAAGAAAAGCAAACAAAAGAACAGAATCATCCATAACTAGCAATTTATAACACTGAGGCAGCTTTGAGGATAATATGCAACTCCAAAGAACACATTCATAACAAATAAAAACAATAAAAACCAAACAGATAGCTTTTTTCATCTTTCCCTGGAAATAAGCCTTTTTTTATGGTCTTGGCATTTGTGTGTGTGTATAAGTTCAGATGTTTGTACAAATTCCCAAGCCAAAACCTGGACAAACTGGTTGAAAAAACCCATTCTTCTGGCTGACTTGTAGACCATTCCATAGAGATCCAAATTCATAACTACAGTCTGGACATTATCCTAGTATCAATATCGCTATTAGTTATTTCACTTCACAGAATCACAGGATTGGAAGAGACCCATCGGATCATCGAGTCCAACCGTTCCCACCAAACACTAAACCATGTCCCTCAGGACCTCTACAGACACTGTCCCCAGTGTAGCTGCAAGACATGATACAATCACACTTTGTACCAGGACACCAGTGTTCCCTCTTCCACCACAGGACATAATACACTCCCTTCCCTTTGAGCATCCTCTTTATCAAAGACTGTAGGCTGAATCTGGGGGCTCTTACTTTTTAACTGATGAAACTTTAACATGCAAATAAAACTCAGCACAGGAAGGACATTGAGCTATTGGGGTGGGCCCAGAGGAGGCCACAACAATGATCCAAAGGCTGCAACACCTCCCGCACAAGGACAGGCTGAAAGAGTTGGGGTCATTCAGCCTGGAGAACAGAAGGCTCTGGGGAAACCTTAGAGCAGTTTCCAATGCTGTAAGGGATTACAGAAAAGCTGGGAACAGACTTTTGAGTACAGTCTGTTGTGATTGGACAGAGGGTAGTTTTTAAACTAAGGGAGGAGAGATTTAGACTGGATATAAGGAGACATTCTTCACAATGAAGGTGGTGAAACACAGGCATGGGTTGCCCAGGGAGGCAGCGGAGGCCCATCCCTCAGGGTCAGGTTGGATGAGGCTCTGGACAACATGAACAAGTTCAAAATGTGCTTGCTCCTGTGGGGGATGTTGGACTGGATGACCTGCAAAGGTCCCTTCCAGTACAAAGCACTCTATGATTCTAACTTTTGAACACATTTCAGACAGCATTAAGTCCCTCACAGTCACGTCAGGTTGCAAAGAACTCCTCTGATTTCAGAGGGTGCATTGTGCAGGAACAGGCAGGCAGGAGGAGAAGAGAATTTCTGGGATTTCTGGATGCCAGCCAAGCAAACCAAGCAGCTGTAAAGCACCTGCTGAATAAAGCATACAGAAAATGGGTGGAAGTATGTCCTGAATCTACTGTAACTGCTACATAGATAGGCTAAAGAAAGGAAAGCAGTAGCTGTAGAAAGCATTGGTTTATTTCTGCATTAAAGTCGACATAAATGTGAGCTGCACTGTTTGTTTTAAACAAAAGATGACAACAAGGTTTTGGTGGGTTTTTTTAAATAAGTTTTACGTTATTTTCCTTTTATTTTTAACTCTTCCATCCTTATTGAATGCAAATTTCCTTCCAGGTGATCTCTTCAGCATTCAAAGACAGTTCTGATAGCAAGATTTTTAAATACAAAAATATCACTGAAGTACACTCAGAAATAGCATTTACAGAAAACTGTTTTCCTTTAATATGTGGTTGGTCATGAAGAAGTCCTGACTTGAAAAGGATTTTATTTTTTCCTAAACTCAACTTTGCCCTGAAAACAGCAATTCATTCCTTGAAAACAGGAAAAAACCACTTGTCAATCTGCTAAGAGCTGAGTTTCTTCTCGAAGTACTCCCTAATATTTAACTGGCATGATAACCATTCTTAGGTTGTAATGAGACCTGAAATCCTGTGATTCTTCTATCTTTAGTATAAATTATGAGTTTGGAGGTTCTCTCATGTTCCTCCACAAGACTCCCAGAGAGATTTTCCCACAAATATAACCAAGTAGATGCTTTCATTTCAAAGATAGTACAATGTGTTGATTTACTAAAAATAAAAATGTCAGAACAGACTATTTTAAGTTGAGAATGGAAAATTCAGTATAAAGACAATAAATGTTCTCTTAGCTTTTACACAAGTGCTTTTGGTAATGCAAAAATTCACACAGCTTCCCTATTACTAAGTTATTCCACTTGGAGAACAGCAAAAACCACAGGCAGTACCAGACATCAGGTACATCACCAGGATGAGTACCTAGACTTTGGTCATCCAATCAGAACGTGATGTGGAGCTGATCTGAAGCACCACAATTGCTAATTAACACAGCTGGGGGTAGGAATGCTTGAGAGATCCTGATGCCTTTAGAGAAAGCAGAATATAAACTCACACAGTGCACCTGCAAACCATGCCTGAAACAAACCAGCAGAGTGGGATTTAGAAATAAAAACCTGTAAGTGCTCAGGTATAACACAAAAGAAAATTTTGTGTTCTTTTTCACCATGTTGCATCAAAACTGCCAAATCCGGCATTCACTGTTAAGTAAAAAGTACAGAGGTATATATTTAACTTGAGTAAAATTTGGGCATAAGGACACAAAAACTCTAGGGACTTATTGCTTCACTGCAGGGAACTGATGCTTCTTAATTTGCTCAGCACCTGGACTTGAAATCAGCCTCCACGCGTTACTAATTAATGTTGGTGCACAGTAGCACTTGGTAACAAAACTGACAGCTAGCAGGGAGCGTTTCCAACACAGGCACCACATTGACACTGCAGGTTCACTTAAGGGGACTTGCTCATAACTAATTAATACCAAGTTTTAGAAGTATGTAAAAATGGAAGTGTAGATACTACAGTGAAAGTCAAAAAAGTAACAATGCAAAAACCACAGCAGCTCTGGAGATACTACTGAAATGTTCTTCCCACACATGCGCACACTCACAATTTTGCTTTCAGTGTGCATTGTAGATCTCAAGACAGCATGAATTTTACAGAACTCTGACTGAATAAAGGACATTCCTGTCAGAAATAAGGTTGGGGTATATGATAGAAGAGCAAATTTATATCCACTTCTGGACCAATTTTGCCCATATACTACATAGTAGCATAAAGACATTAAAAGACCTTTATTCAATTACATTGAACAGGTTAGTTATAACACCATACATGTTGATAAATTATAAGTTTAAAGAAAAAAATATAATCAAAATCTCATAGAATCATGGAATCATTAAGGTTGGATAAAACCTCTAAGATCATTTAGTCCATCCATGAGTCCAACCCCACCACACCTACTAAACCAGGTCCTATAGTGACACATCTACACCTTTTTTCAACACCTCTAAGGAAGGAGACACCACCACTTCCCTGGACAGCCTCTGCCAACACTTCACTACTCTTTTGGTAAAGACGTTTTTCCTCGTATCAAATCTACACCTCGCCTAGTGCAACCTGAGGCCATTTCCTATCATTTGTTGCTTGGGGAGAAGAGACCAGCACCCACCTAGCTAATTTGTCTTCTGCATTTAAGCTCATTTTTTTAAGAGTGGCCGAAGTTCTTGAATCATTATTTATAGGGACAGTTTGGCACCCTGGTCATCCCCTATGTGTGCCTGCCTCGAGGTTCTCCTCTAGGAATGCACCAAGCAGTTTTCTCCATGAGGAAAAACAAGCACTATTAGTAAGATCATTTTCTACATTATCTGCTCTCCAATACGGATATAGAAGGTTACTGTGCTGAGTTAGACGCCATCAGAACAGGACAGAAACAGAGATGTTTACTGTATCACAATATAAACAAATAAGAGTATTCAAATGATCAAGTGTAAAAAACATCAAAAATTGATTAAATGAAAGGTACATCTCTGTGCAAAACAATGAGTTTAATGAGCCCAGGCACAGTAAATAAAGGGGGGAGCAGGCAAGTAACTATGAGGGGGAAGTCTGAAGTGTATTAAGGTGTGGAAGAATTAATATCTAGTGGAAAAAAAAGGGAATGCAGAGAAGCCAAGCCACTTTCGTAATTCAAATCTTAAAACTATGGAAAAATTGTCATCTTCATATGCAAACCCAAGAATAGCAAAAATATAGGTTTAAATTGTTTTTCATGTTACATTGATACAAATTGTGTGTTCACATTTTTATTTCATTTAAGTTTACTTAATTTATTTCATTCAAATCCATGCAGGCAACTTATTTAAGCACTAACAAGAGGTGATAAGGAGAATAAAAACATCTTCTTTTATCAATAGGTGCACAAAATATATGCAGATGATCTTTGAATAAGGACTTCTGGAAAGTACAACCCCCACTGACCTGGTGATATATTCTACAAGTGTGAAGACAAACATTTGAAGTAATTTAGAGTTTCTGCAGTTTTAAGATGCTGAGTTATAAAAGCCAGATTTCAAGTTTCAAGGGACAAGTCATTGGCACTGCCTCAAATGAAGAACCTGTTTCCCTGAAAACATAAGTTAATAAAATTGTATTTGAAAAAAGTTTTTTCCCACAGAGGATACCAGCATAATTATATATAAATATGATCCAATAAGAACATTTACATTTTTCCCCATGTTCTTTGGGTACAGTTCTAAATTTTTAAGTATGGCACATGCTGAGAGTAAGGTCTTCAAGTGAGCACAGGTGGGTTCTGAAATATGCTAGCTTTTGTATTTCAGCTGCTATGGACAAATTTAATTGCTTTTCATTCAAGCCAGACTCAGTGAACCTAGTCTAATCACTATTAAACCAATATTTTTTCCTCTCTAATGATCACCAGATAAACCTATATTTATTTTAGGTTCTGATGTAAAAATAAGAAATACAAGTAATCACGAAAAAGTTTTACTTCCTGGAAGCTTTAAAACATTAAAAGCATCAAAACTAACAAGCGTGACAAGCCCCAGTTTTATCCAAGATACATTTAAAATACCTGCATAAATATGTTAGCATAACCTTTTTATATATGTATTTATTTAACACTGTACCCTTGGCCAATAGGGAAACAGCTCACAGTGGCTTCAAGATTTTCTTCCATTTTGTGCAAATTACCAAGAAGAATTTTCCATGTGTTTAGTCATTTTAGATATATCAGGTTTTTTTGCCAAATTAACCAAAATCAGAAAGACAAACTCAAAAAGCTGCATAACTTCTGATTATACTGCATCTGTTACAACAGGAGTTGCACAGCTTGACTAAAAATGATATTGTTGGTGTTTCAAATGAGATGTTAATACACTTACCTAGGCCAGAATTCTTAGTCTGCATCACTGTATGTCATCCCTCCCCCTTTGTTTCTGAACCTCTGCATTAGCTCTATTGCCAAGCACAAGGGTCATTATCAGCAAATACTGAAATAGGCAAAACCACTCATTCTTTCCTGGTCACCACTCAAGCTACACTGGAAATTTTAAATAGCTTCTCTAAAGTCACTAGAAAACTGTTAATGCTCCCGTTGTGAATATTTGTTTGATACCAGCAGCTCAAGTGACCCAGTCTCAAGCAGGTCTAAGTGTCCAGACAGTTAATAGAATTTAGCACCAAAAATATATCAACCATAAAGATAAACACAGCAAGACCTCTTTAGGCTTCTTTTTTTGTCAATCCATGCCGCATAAAGATGCAAATATAATCCACTTGTATCTATGTTCTTGTGTATGTGTAAACATAAATCATTGTATGGATGCATTTGAAATAAAGTATTAACACAGATTTGTTTACTTTTTAAATTTACTTCTGTATTGAGTTTGAAGAAATATCAGGACTCAGTCACATTCATAACTTTAGCATAAAAGAACCTCAAAAGAATAATTTAAGTCTCTCTTGGGCAAGATCATTTAATGAATCTTTTATATGTTAAAAGGCTTTATACACCTAAAAAAAAAATCATTTCCCAAATCCAATGCCATGATATTGCCTCTGAGAGCTCAGAGATAAAGTGATATGCATATGCTGAACACATGGATATGAAGGAAGTGGTTACCTTGGCAACAACCACTGTGTAAAACCTTCCTTCTACTAAATTAGAATAGCAACTATTGGAGAAAATATGTTTCTTCCCAAACAGATCCTTAAAATAAGTTATTATATATCATCTGTAGATTTTCAGAGGCTTAGACTTTCTGGAGTTAAACTACACTTGGCTTTAACCCAAGTACCTCAAAGTTCCAATTCAGAGCACTTCTGTAGTATTTAATTTTATTGATTGCCAAATTCAAGACATTTTTTTCTTATCCACATAAAGCTGCAGACATATTTGAATAGACTGAGTCTGCCACAATGGTCTGCAACTACAGATGTTCTATAGACTGCAACTATAAGTAAAATAAACAATATTTTAAAATCTTTCAACAAACAGCTCTCAAATATAAAGGTACATGTAAGGAAACTGTTATTGAGAACAATGCATTGGCAGTTGTTATGAAAGCATTTTCAAATAACACCTAATGAATCAAGAAACAATTTCAACTGAAGGATTTCCATGCTACCAAATATATTTTCTATGCCTGGAAATCATAGTATCATAGAATGGTTTGGGTTTGAAGGACCTTAATGACCATCAAGTTCCAACCTCCCTGCCACAAGTAGGAACATCTTCCACTTCCACTGAATCAGGTTGCTCAATAGCCTCAGCAAAGTCGTGGGGCAACCACGACTTCTATGGGCAACTTGTGCCATTTCCTCATCACCTTCACAAAACCCTGCATCACAGAATACTTTAGAGAATGCGTATCTGGGAGTGTTTTCCCCAGGACACCTTTCACCACAAGCAACCAAGCCCTGTTTGGTTTAGAAGAGTCCAAAGCACTTTCTTTCACATGCGCTACCATCCACATGAAGTACTTACAAAAGATAACAAATTTACTATCTGTAACAGAAGACCAAAAGTCACAGCTCAGTGTGGACAGGAGGAAAGCAGAAAACCTCTAGAACACAGTTAATACTTGACTGGTCATCACTGAAGAATACACTCAATTTTTGTACCATGCATATAGGCAAAGGTAACATACTCCTATTCAGAGTCACATCTTCCTCAGAGCATGCAGGTTTCCTACTGCCAAGAGTAGATTCAGGGTTTACAATTCCTCTCTTGGCTGCAAAGTACATCTATCAGTTTGTATTAATGATTCTCGTTAAAATTCTGATTACAAAATAATGGCCCAGACAGCTATGTGAATTTCCAGTTGTCCTACCATAACTAAAGAGAAGTTTATCATGTCCAGCACATCCAGTTACAACTTCCCTCCAGAGTCACATCATAAGGTTAGTGAAGACAATTGGCACCTGCAAATATATTTTTCTTCCTGGTCCACCCTCAGTTCCATCCATAGCTGCAACAAAGAAGCAGCAATGGACAGGACTAGAAATTTTTCTTTAGCTTACAGAGGTGTATGGCAATTGTTTGGACCAAAAAGTACAGGATCCTTAACTGCACAAGAAACGGGCTTGAGTCACACTCTGTTCCCTTCCATGGGAAAGAAACTCACTATGGATTATACCAATGGATCGAAGGCACATAATATATGGTGCTATGAAAACATGTAAAGCCAGTATTGTCTATGCCTTATTATTCCCATAATAAGAGGCACTGGGGACCTGGGTGAAGAATGTTCCCTATGGAAAAAAGCCATAGTAGCATCAGTACTAGCAGTATGATGTCAGTCTTATCAGTATCACTCCTACTGATTTCTCACCAGTAAGATCAGAAACACTTAAATAAGAACTAAGTGCCTCACTTCTTAAAACAATTTGGGCCTTAGTGCTTCACTAAATCTCTCCTGCCTGTGAAAAGACAAATCTATTTTAAGGATACAGCCCATGAAACAGTCCTGTCTTCCTAAAGACTTTCAGCCTAGGTATTTAAAGAAAAAACTGAATTCATCTTATGCCCATTGTGTCACTTCACCGTAAGCTCAAAGTTTGCCTCACCTATGACAAGTCATCCTTGTTGCTCACTGATGAAGCCCCACTGGCAGCACATGATGCAGTTAGATTGTTGCCAAAAGAATGAACATGCTAATTTATGGTTTGCTTAGTTCTGTTTCCTGGTCATTTGGAAAATACTTCTAAATCTTTTTGTGTTGGTATCATTCATTAGAGCAGAAATGCCATCATAGCATCATTTACCCCTAACACCTCTCCCACAGAGTTAACTGTTTGTGACCACACCAGTCAATTACTGTAATTCCTTTCCAGCAGTGATCTGCTGCTGTGTACAGACTGTACAAAATGTAGTAACTTCTCTCCTGGCAAACACAGGACAAACGAAAGATACATTAAACAGGATACGAAGACCATATATGCTAATGAATGAAAGATGAGCTATGTATCTAAGTTGAGAAGAGACAGCTCAAGTAAAAATTTCAATTGCCTCCATAGTTTAAAACAAAATTCTGCATGATGTTACAGATGTTTCTGAAAATATTCAAAGCAACCTGACTAGAACAGAGTTTCACACCACAGTACCATAATTAGCTTCAGCCTCCTGGTACAATCATAAAAGCATCAGCTGCCTTCCAAGTCTGTCAAAGAACTTCTTTAGTTCTAACTTTGCCTAGAAACTGGATGTCTGTTAAGGCCTTTCAGCCTGAAATACAGCACAAAGCTTAAGTTTTGCCAGCTATAATAATTCAAATCTCATAATACAGTATTCATATGTCTGACTGGCTTTATCTGTCTTATTCTGAAAGGGAAATAGTCACAAAAAAACCCTAGAGACTAAGTGAAAAAACATTATGTGCCTATGTTCTGATCCAGAGACAACTGAGAAAATATTAGACCACCTGATTCCATAATGTAAATGCTCTTATAACTGCTCTTATAATTACTGGAGTAAGATCTACTTCCCTTTCATATGACTTTAAAGTAAATGCCACGGAAATGCACATCCATCACTGTTCAAATTTGAGATAAAAATCTCCAAACATTTACCTCAAAGCTATATAGTTAAGAAATTAGCATTTATTCCTTGTATTTGTGTGATTGTGTCATTCCCCAAATGATGGTGTACTTCATTACAATTTGTGATGGTTTGAGTCAAAAC